>JAUYWH010000004.1:3070936-3149570 GCA_034779795.1 Ctenopoma multispine
ATATTTTTACGTAGACCTTTGTACACTTAAGATTCAAGGCATGAACCAGTGACTGTGGTTTCCTGTGTTTTCCTTAATTTAGCTACGTATATATGCTGCCATGCTACTAAAAAGAGAAAAGGTGGGGGCTGAAAACAGATATCTAACATATCTAATACTCATCTATAACACGATACAGGATTATGAATGTACAATGGGTAATATGGTCCGTCTAATGTTTACTCTCAATATAAAAGTCAGAAAAGGAAACACAGGAGAGCAGATAGCTGCAGTTAACTGGTGTATACAACAGTATAAAGCAGATGACTGTCAGATTGCAAACAGAAGACAGAACTTGGATGTGTGGTTAAGCAATACTGACATCAGGAGAAGCAAATGCTTGCTTCACCACCATTTCAGTGGTTGAAGCAGATATTGTAGATCTTGAACCACTAATTACTGCAAAACTAAGATGTAACAGGGTCAGTGCAAGCTGTCTGGTGCAACGGGAAACCAAACCAAAGTAACAGATGCATGACAACAGAAGAAGACTAGTGTTTCTTCAGCAGCCTCAGGTGACAAAGTTCCTCATGAAAAATGCATTTCAAGGTCCTTGCAGGTCACCTGTGAGACTGCATCAATAAAGATGGTAGCTGCAGTCATTTGAAAAAGCATTTAGAAGTACCATTACTTTACCTTAAAAATTGGGGCAAAAATTGCAACACAAAAACAGAGAAAATCACTCGCTTCTTAAACTCCACACTGGATATGGATCATCTGCTTCAACCAACTGTCAGTGTTTCATTTTTATAGATTACACTCAAATCACTCATACATGTAAAGTTGTATTAATAATATGAACGCTCGGCAGTAATAATTGATTACCAAGCTCCAATCTTAACGATCCAGCTCTACTACGACAAATGGATGAAAACAGATCAGACACGTTTGTAGTTTGAGAATCTTGACAATTGACAATCACATCGTGGAGGAATATAAAAGATAGATTCGGTCTTGCTGAATGCACAGTACTCACATTCATCAGTTCTGGGTTGCTGTGGGAACATGTAGTTGGTCAGCACAGTTTTGTGTGTCTCTGGATCCTCCTCTTTCTGGAGTGGAATCAGGGGCTTTGACTGTGGGAGACAAAATGTAGGTTTGTGTGCTATCTGCAATCAACTGCCCTTTTACAAAACACTCAAGAGTTTGGTGGTGTTCTCTGAGTCTCACTTTGGCATGGAGAGTGTACTAGGCTTCATTATCAGCACATGAAAAGGATTAAATCTGGTTACAGAAAACACATACTCAACTATGAAGGGAAAAACATCACAAGCTGCACCACTGATTTTTTTATTCCCCTCTCTTAGTTATTTTAAGCTGAATTTAGTCTCTTATGATTAGCATCAACTGAGACATTACTTAAGCAAATCTGGGTGCTTGATAAAGGTCTTCAGCTCTGTCTACGTTTCCTAGGCCCTGTCATTGTTGTGGCAACTGCCCTACAGAATCCGTGTGTTGGTTCTGGTGTACCTATTAGATTGCCTCTCCTGGGTTTGTTTTCACTCCTGCTAACACAACAAGCGCTCAAATCCTGACTGTAACTACTGTGCAATACAACAAAAGTGAGTAAAAGAAAAGGAAATCTCTTATTTGACGCAACAAAAAAAGTCAATGAAATTCTTGCTTGGACAAACCAAATTTCAAAAAGTAAGTTTTGTTATAAGTTTTTGTTTTGAGAGCCCAGTGGAATAGTCATAGGAAATCAAAGTCTCTCTTGGTGTTGAATCATGGGACAACCACAGGACTCTAGGGTTCTGTCTGTATTATGTAGCTTCCTGTTAACAACATAGATAACAGTAAATTAGGCCTGTAAATAAGGATAAGGATAAGGATTCTGCATTTAATAGGCAGGTGACTTTATAGGCCAGGACAGGAGGAAGACTTATTTTTCCATAAATGTTTCTTCTGCAGCCTGCTGAAATGGCTGCAGCTTTTCACTGACAATTTGTTAAGGCATTTGAACAGACTCATACCAGACCAGGAGACTAGGATGAAAAAATGGCATGAATAATTCATTTCAGAATGTGGGCAGAGAACAGACTGTAATTTAGAAATATTTATAAACTCGAACAAGTGACAAAACACACACACACACAGACCGACAGACAAACAGACACACACACACACACACAATTCAGTCCCACAGTCTGCTCTTTTCCTTTGCTCCTTTTCCTTACTCTGCTAAGCTTGATATGAGTCGTTTAAGAATTCCTTTCTCACGCTAGGCTAAACTGCTGTGACAGACTGAGAGTCCAAACCACTACCTTACACATGAGCTACCAGACTCAGGCATTTACACCTCCGACAGGCTCATGTAGTGCTCCGTCAGTGGCGACATTAGCTGAGCCTGAAACCGAAATTTCAACTTGCTTGGTAACCTTAATCTCTATACATCCGCTTTAAGTCCGGATAGCTGCTGATGACTTATCTTATAAGCTGGCTCCCTGTCATTCAGATTTGTGTCATACAACTTTCCAAGGCTTTGGAGAGACATTCATTAGGATGAAGTTAGTCAATCACTAAATCTGACCTACATGTTTAGATCAAACATCCTGAATGTGACTTACTGCATCCTGATCATGTTTTCCTGTGAGTTCACTTGATCTGGCTGGATTCATATCCAGCATTCAAATGTTGTGACAAGTCACAAACCCTGCTCTTATTACATATCACTGTCAGACAGCTCTGAACTCATGATCTTACCTGATTTTCAGAAAGCCACATAGCAGTCATCTGATTCAGTTTAGTAAAACTGTAGGGAAGATTCTTTAACCTGCAGCAGGGAAAATAAAAACTGTTAAAAGGATTTTTACCTGCATTCGTTCAGGTAAGAAATGTTTATCAAATTCATCTAAGGGGGTCGACGGTAAAGTCAGTCTATATCCATAATCCCTTTTGTATTAAAAATAAAAGTCAGTGATGTGGGGTCAAAGTTATTCAGAGTATTAGGCACAGAGCCGACTCTGGGAAAGGAAAACCCCTGATTAAAACCTCAATTGAGTCTTAGCACCAACACAAACTTATTTTCATTCTGTCCAGAATTAAGACCATTTGATCATGGTGTTGTCATTAACAGGTTATATTTAAGACTGTGTCTGTGCTTTCATCTTTTGCTTCAAGACTCACTGCAACACTGCATGAACAACTTCTTAAAATAACTCTGATTATTGACTTTGACTTTTAGATAACAACTATATGCAATGAGTTTATGATATGAAATTACTTTGTCTTTAGACTTGACCATTCTCATTGTGCATGAATATTGACAATGCAGACTCACTTGTTGTTGCTGAGATTGATGACTTTGAGATTCTCCATGTCTCCCATCTCTTCAGGCAAAGACTCCAGCTTGTTGGAATGTAGAAACAGCACAGTTGCATTCTTCCAGTTTCCCATCTGTGAGGGGACAATATCAAGGACTCAGAGCCATGGAACCAACAAGGCTGACTGACACCCTACACAATGTACAGTATTAATAATAAAACTCCATCAATATACATATAATGAGCAAACTCACCTCAGGTGGAAGGTAGGTAAGAAAGTTGTGATCTGCAGCAAATGTGCGGATGCTGACACACTGGCCAATGGAGGTGGGCAGAGCTTCTATCTCATTAAAACTGCAGTCCAGCTCATCTAGAGAGGTCAGCCTAACACAAAAGAAAGCCAGAGGAGGACAGCAGCTTTAATCGGGAGATTTAGAATAGAATAGACTTTTATTGTCATTGTACAGGGAGTACAAGAAAACTGTGGGTGTTAAATACTGCACATACACTGCTGTGCTTTCATTTCTAGCAGGTCAGGTAACTATGTTTTTTTTTTCAGGCCTATGAAAGCTCTACAGCAACATCGGCTCACTCGAAATCCTCATGCTAGAGTCCAAACAAATAGGAAAGGTAACCACCTGTTCTCAGGTGTCTTTACTGGCTTCTACTATGTCAGAGAATAGAGTTTGTCTACTAATCTCTTGGTAGCATTAGACAAAAATACATCTCATACACTTTAGGTGGATTGTTAAGACCAAATTAACAGAACAAATCTGGAAAAGCAGATTTTAGTTCTGTTCAGACAACTTTCAGAATATAGTAAATCTGCACAGACTCTTTTACATAAACTTAATTATGTCAAGCTCTTTGAATTGCCTTTGTGTATTAAATGTGCTATACAATTAAATCCTATATTACCTTCCGTAATATATATGATATGATAAACACACCATAGAAAACAAGGGGCAAAATAATGCTAAAGGTCGACTCAATTATTTCAAAGATCAAACAAGAATCAGTCTTGATCTAGACAAGCTAGTGCAAAAATATTTTTCAATCTCAATGAAATGCTAAAACACTTTCGACAACACCGATGCATCTTAAAAGCTTTATAGGACAAACATTTCAGAATGAACCCGTGTTAACACAGAAGTACAATGCAGTTGGAGCTTTCTGCTGAATGAAAAAAGCAGATGCACTCTGGGGATTCAGATAAAAGGCCTGCGGGACAGGTCCTGTGTTACATCAAACTCTAAAACACAGGATTGGACAACCTTGCTGTTGAGAGAAAAAAAACAAAAAAAAAACATCCCAATGCACCAATAGTGCAGTGAAAAAAATCAGCTAGGTATAAATGGAAAAAAATGCTTACGCTAAAATCCTTGCATGGGATTAAGCTAAACCATAGGCTTTGTCACATAATCTGAGTCAAAGTACACAAGGAGACACATTCTAACATAAGGGATAATTGATGGTGTTTGGAAACAATGAGTGAAAAACAAAACTGTACAGCTGCACCAGTAATTGTCAGTAACATGATGGTCTCTCTTATGAATGTAAGAGTGATTTCAAAAAACAAACAAACAAAAAAAGCTGATTAAACTGGAGTCTGATTTGTGCTGGACTACATGATGTGATTCAGACCTGATACAGGGTCAGCACATAAATGCAGCTCTCTCACGACAGCCTCTGCAGCTGGTGAAGAGTAGGTTTACCTGCCCATGAATGCCTGCAGCACTTACTCAGGTTAAACAGCATTAGACCAAAACAAGTAATGCTTCAGAACATGTTACGTTTAAAGAGAATATCTGATTTAACCAGACAGACACTTCATGTGATCAGCAAAACAGCAGAATGGTAAAAGCTGAATAATCCATTGACCTCAGGGTTTATTCTGCTGATATTAAAGCTATTTCTGTGTTGCTCACCCTCCAACGGAGTCTGGCAAGTACATCAGCTGGTTCTCATCCACTTTCAATGCTGTCAGTTTCTTCAGCGAGCCTAAAGAAAGAGAAACAGAAAGAGAATTAGAGAGATGAACAAAAGGGCTCTGGACACTATTTATTGCACTACAAGGAGAATACTTTTTATAAATCACCATTGTTTAACATGAAAAACCAGGAGGCAGCAATAATTCTATCTGTATGTGTGTGTGTGTGTGTGTGTGTGTGTGTGTGTGTGAGCAAGATAGAAAGTTATTAGAGATGAACGCTAACTAAGGCAAGGCTATGAGAATCAGGAATATGGGCTTGGAACTATTCTACAGGGGACATAATTTACCAGAGTCTAATCTCTCACTAGTTCCCAGAGCGGCTGATTAAGCTTGCCAACTTGACCGTGAATAACGTAACACTAGTAAAGCATGTATAGGCTATGCAGGGACAGATGCACTCATATCAGCGACACCTCTGCCAGCAGCCTTTAGAAAGCAGAACCCTATTACTCGCTCTGCAGAAGAGGCTGAAATGACAAAATTCACCTTGGTATTGACCAAGGAACGCCACGACATAAAACTAGCATCTGATCTACTCCATCCAGCACTCCTTCTCCCTGCTTTCATACACCAGTGCTACTAGGAGCCCTGTAATAAACCTATTCTGTGACTATTTCTTTGAGTATAATTTATGAACATGTGATTTCAGAATTTATTTTGATACATTATCATATAACGCATGTAAATTAGATCAATAAAAATACAACACAGGGGTAGAGTTAAAACTAAAACAAATTCTGACAAGAGAAAAGAGAGTTCATAACTAATTAATAACTCATAAGAAGAGACGTTTAATAATGAATTGTCTTCAAACGAAGTGTGTGTGCGTGCTGTGATCTTCACCGATGGAGCCGGGCAGTTGTGTGAGGGAATTGTTGGAGAGCAGAAGGTCCTGCAAACTGTCACAGCCACAGATTTGCTCATCTACCATCTCCAGGGTGTTCTTGGACACATCCAAGTATACCAGCTGTTTCAGCATCCCAAGCATCTGGACAGAGAAAAAAAGACAACATGAAAACTTACACAGGATTTTCACTGATACCTCACTATCTGCACTCAATTTATGCCACAAATAATGGAACATAGGAGCAAAACAACCTCATCAGTTAAGTAAAAAATAATTACTCATCCCAGACAGGATATTAACCCGACGTCAGTTATATTACCCTCTAATTGAATTGAGAACACACACTTTCTATAAGAAGGAAAACACCTTCTGTGTTCACTTTTGGTTTATTGCTTGCTTATAAAAAGACAGGCAGTGATTATAATGGATGCTGCTGAAATGCTGGCAGCAGACCTAATGCTATAATTATGACCTAGTTACAAACAAGCTGGTCATTTAAATGAAAAATGGAACACAAAAACTACTAACAATATCAAATTTTCACAAGCTGCATTTTCTTTTTTGTGTTCATCCATTATTGACAATCATTTGTTTCTAGAGAGTGGATGTAAACTGACTGTGGCTCATTTTGATTAAGTACACACATTTTACTTTAATAAGTTTTAATGAGTGACTTAAATTATACCCCAGGTAAAAACGTCAGTTTGTTCCCGTCCATCCATAGCTCCTTAAGTCCAGTCAGCTGTTCCAGCACCTCAGGCTATAAATGAAAAGAGTAGAAGGGTATTAAGTGATAGGGGTGCGTGTGAATGAATGCTTGAGGGTGTTTTTGTGTGCCTGCTGGGAAGGGACAGGAGCTTAACTCACAAACAAGCTGAGAAATGAATCATGATGCCATTCATTTATTCCCCTGTGATTACTGTGTGTTATTGAAAGCAATGAATCAAATGTTCACACATTCTTTGTCTGCTTAAAAAGCAGAACTTGCATTTCAAAATTAAGGGAAATAAGAAGGGGCAGTGAGGTGTCTACAAGAGAGGAAGAAAGCTCGGGACCCTGACAGACAGACCGACAGACACTCACCACTTCAGCGAACTCATTACTCCCCAGGTCCAACCTCTCTAGCTGCGAGAGCTTCTGCATGCTTCTAAAAAACACAGGACAGACAGGGAGTGAAAAACTCAAGACCAAATCACCCCTAAACAGAAAATATTAAATCAGCCATATATTAAACATCAGCAAACAGCGGCCACGGCCTTCAAAAGCCAAGCCACAAGAAACTCCTTTTGTTCCCTTAAAGATTATTTGTCAATTTTCAAATTACATTTGAACAACACAAATGTTCTGCCTGTGTTCCTTTTACAGAATCCTTTCATGAACAAGGAAATACCTTTTAAGCTCAGGCGTGACAGAAATATGCTTTAAATAATGGAAAATGTGACGTGTGCTAGCCCTAAGCCTTGCTCCAGAATACTTTCTGCACATTCAGGTCACAGACTCATATTCACTGCTACTGAGTAAACAGGCAGCTAGAAACCAGGACTATTCCACTTCTTACAGTCTAACAGATGACAAAGGTAAATTATTATTAAAGGCATGTTTCATATTTGAGCAGCAATGCTCAATATAATTTTGAGAGTATGATCATCAACAGCAGCAGCAAAATGTAGATTTGGCAAAAGACACAAAAAATCTGCTGCTACATATGCAAACACACAAACAGGAGTGTTTAAAGATCTGCAGAAGTAAAACAAAACATAGTGTTCTAGTGTTCCTGCACTCTTTCAGTGCCCTTGAATGAAGGACATTCCTCTGAGCTATTCATTAAATTAAGTTAAATAAGTTAATGTATAATAATAGCATAATTCTGGAATGATCAAAGAATTGTGATACACAGATCAACTTTAGGCATGATAAGGGCTGCTGATAGCTTCTTGAGAGTAAATAATAAGTTCAATAAAATACAAAAATAAAAAAGGAATAAAACTGGGAATGAAACAGAGAGGTACAGAAGGTATGAACTGTGTCCATTTGAAACATGAGTGAGATTCAGTGCAGGGATGAAAAGCAGAGACTCACCAACACCACTGTGGAGTCTGTTTTGTTTTTACAATAGGTGCTCCTCATAAAATAAGAATGTCAGACATAAGGAGCAAATTATAAATATGATTTAATCCCTTTGGTGATATTTCAGTACTTGGTGCAATATGAAAGCATTAATCATGCTGATGTACTTGCGCATTAGCCAGCTTTGTCACATTCTTACATCAAAACTGGCAAGAACACCAGAGACCCCCACATGAGCAGAGAGGGGTAAGACTGAGCTGTGCTGGCTCATCTAGAAAATGAGTTCACCAGTGAGGGGGAAAAAAAAACAAACACTACAGCTTATGACCCAAAGTTGTGAGGAACACAGCAGCCTCTTTTAAAATACAGCGAAACATGTGGTTTATGCATGTGCTCCATGTGTGTCTGTACACTGTGAGGAAGGCCGAGAAAAAAGAGCGACTCCACTTTCTATGTGGAAGCTCTGAAAAGACTTCTGTGCCCCTTTGTGCATGCACGCATTTGTTTACATCTTTGAGATACTTGTGTGTTGCTCTGGCAACATTCCCGATCATTAGTCCGTTTCTTTGTCAGGGGTCCAGCTTTTAACAGGTCTGGCCTCTGTCACATAAACACAGTCAGAAGAAAGGATCCGCTCTGAGCTCCAGCACTGCATTGCACTGCACTTTATGCACCGGCTGGCCTGTCAGTCAGTGAAAAATAAGAAAAAGCTAAGTGAATGACATTACATAAGGAAACTAAGCCAGAGAGGGAAAGACTAAAAAGGCAAACAGGAAAATGTAGTTTTGCTGGGATAATGGGAAGGACATAAAATAGAATGATACAGTTGGTGAAGCATGAGAGAAGACTGAAAGAGAAAGTAGTTTCCCCCACAAACACCTGCAGCTTTCTCAAATATCTGTGGGACATTCAGTCTTGCAGCAGTACTGTAACCTTTTCAAAATGTGAAATAACCCTAACCGCTGTCTCCACAGAGGATTATAAAACCTGTCACAGCAGGCAGCCAAGTAAAGGGGGCTCTTATGTAACATCATGGAATTTAATACTACAGTTAGAGGTGTGGTGACTGAACCTACAGTTAAAAAAAAAGAAGCAGGTTGGAGGACGCAGCAGTGAAAGTAAGGATAAAAAAAATTCTCCACACTTTATGACACAAACAAGACTCAACACTGAAGTAACAAACCGCGTACTTTGGCAGCATCTTTAACTGGTTCTCCCTCAGCTCCAGTATCTGTAGTTTAGTCAACCTGTAAAGTAAAAAGGAAATGTCATAATTATTAAGGACCACAACACCAGCGTGATCTTCACACTGTGGTTTTCTTTAATGACTTGAGCATGAAAACATGTTTGTCTACTTTCCCCACCTGTTAGCTTGCGCTCTCAATGCCATACATACTTTATTATAGTAATCTCCAAAAATTTCCCATTAGGATTTGAAAAACATTTGGTTACATGGCCTTTGTTTTGTGTGACACGGCCTTTGTATCTGGGACAAATTGTGCTCAGTACACTCGACATCAGTCTGTTCATTCTGGAAGAGAGCTCACTTCTCTGTTGGTCATGCTGAGGTTTCTTCTATTTCTTTAAGCTTTTTCTGTTTGTTTTTTCCCCCTTATCTGATTCTAGGGTCTAAGGACAAAGGGTGCCGTTGTGAAGAGTCAAAAGTCACCTTTGACATTTTGACACTCATGTTACTTTCAGTTGATTTGACCTTACGATATCAATTGGTTTGCCTGTACGTATTTAATCTAATGTGAGGCACCTTGAATTGCTGTTGTTTATGAAAATAGATGACTAAAACAACAGATATAAATATATTAAATAATTCTAATACTAACAATAATATGTCATGTGTCATTCAATAAAACCAAAGCAGCTGGTAAAGACCTTCTGTTATTCCAAAATATATATATTATTTTCTATTTATGCATGTTTATGATACAATTAATCATCTACTTTAACTGTGGTATCATCCTGCAAAATATGTGCTGTAATAAACTGTAAATATGATATTTATGGTAGACAAGGACTCTTTATACTGAGAAACAGAAATTCACTTGGTGTCCAGATAATTTAACATCAATAAAATGACTCCAACACTGAGGTGAAATAAGTTAGTCTTATGTCACAATTGATATATAGTCAACACAGCATCCAGCTGTACTGTTGATTATGCAGTGGAAGGAAATCTCTGGCTGGCCTAACCTTATCAAGCATTTGTAATACTTTTGGCTGCAGTAAACAGAGTCCGTTTTTTTAAGTTGGAGCCAAGACTTTAATGAATGTTTTTTACACAACTGAATTTCAGAGACTGTGCAGGTTATGTACTACACACTGAATGTGGCTTTACACAAAAGCACACATTTAATGCCATAGTCAAGCCTCAGTGTACAATTTGGAGTAAAGCTTTTTATTTTGGCTTATCTATCTCGATTCACACCAGGGAACAAACTGACCTCCCAAAGCTGGCTGGTAAGAACTCCAGGAAGGCATCATTCAGGTAGAGCTGCGTCAGACTTAGAAGCTGTGTGAAGCCTTCAGGGAGCCTGATAACACACACAAACACTCATACAGTAAAGGCATCACACAAAGCCAGATAAAGCTGCTGCAAGGCCAGAGTGATAAAACTATTTCTTAATTAAGGTTGAAAAGCTATTATACAAGAATGTGCTGTACTCACTTTGATATGGGATTCACACTGGCTTCTACAATTGCTAGAGTTTTGCAATTCTTGATGTTTTCAGGGAACTCTTGAATACCTAGAGAGAAACAGCAAAAAAAAAAATCATTTGAGGTTTTAGAAATACAACATCTGCACACAGTTTCTCAACCGTTTTATTACCCATGACGCACAAAACAAATTACTCTTGTCAAATCCAAAAAGATAAAGGATAATGCAAGCCATCTTGCTTGTGTTTAGCAGGGGAAGCTTTATGAATGTTAAACACAGGTGGACTGTGAGTACAAGCAGAAAGGCTCTCTGTCTGAATGTGCTCACGGCACATTAAGAATGGCTCTGCACCCTCCCACTATAAACAAATCTGAGAAGAGAGTGCAAGTTGACATAATAAAAGAGAAAGAAAGGAAGGGGGGGAAAAAGGAGACAATAAGCATCCACTTTCTCAGAGAAACGGGATGTGACCAAGCCTCAAGGTTTATTTCCACCTACTTCATTTTGTGTCCACAACACTTACTACAGAGTGCTTTGTGTGAAGGATGAGCTACTTGTAATATCAACACTTACTACATGCAGCTCTTTTTTAATGAAAACACACCACATCCCTCAGCATTTGTTTAATGGTGGCTGTCTCTGCACTCATTCACTTATGTAACCACCTTTTCAACCTTTCTTTATTGACAAAACGGTTTTGCTGAACATGCATACTCCTTTGATGCTTTGCTGAGCTTCAATAAAGTAAAGTGATGATCAACCATCTTGTACAGTAATCTGCACTGTTAATACATCTTTTGGCCTTTTGTGATTTAATGATTACATGAGGGTATTTGCACATTTTTGGTTACTGAATATTTTTACTGTAGTTTTTGTAATTTAAGCAACCAGCTATGTTGTAAATAGTATTTTTGATTTGAAAATACTATCAAATTTTCAAATCAAAATTTGAAAAATTTTGACATATGTTGACATGTTGAAATGGGAAACAACATCATGCTGCCACCCTGATGATGACAAGAAAGCCCAAAACAGTTTGTGTGTACAACATTTCCACCTTGCTGTGTGCACATTCTCAAAAGAAGAACGTCAGACAGTGATGCTAATACTTAAGTACTATGTTTGAAGCAACATCCTTTGTAAAGCAACAGGATGTAAGTAAATACTGAAAAACAGCACCTGATTGATTCTGTGTGGAGCCGTCAGACACTGCAGCAAATCTTTTTTTCCTAGTTATATTATATATATTTTTTTTTACATTGGTAAAATTTAAAGGGATTCTTGTACAAAGCTCTCTCTCATAATTAACAGTATGGATGTTCATCATCAAAGAGGTAAATGTCACACCTTGACATGCCGTTTCCTACTCTATGAAACCACTGACAAGACACTTTGAGCTGAACAGTTTGTACAAACATTCTCAGTTAGTGTGAACGCTACAGTGGTGGTAAGGAGCTCTTATTGTGCTATTATGTTACAATGTGGAGATACTATATTACAGGTCTGGGCTTGTCCACTTCCTTTATCCATCACATTAGGGGTTTGAATCATTCAATCCAGTGACGTAATATGTGGTAAATGAAACATGCTGTAGCATTTACTATCTCTGAAGCAATAGATGGTATCAATTATGCCACTCCCTTCTGGCAATCGCATTTCTCTAAAACTCATTGATGTCAGTAGCAATCATGATAACACAAGGTCAACTAGGACAGTTAGACATTTCAAGTTACTACTCCAGTGGCTGTGGCTGGTTTTCATTTTACTTGCCAGTCAGACAGACTTAATAACCTAAGTGACATTTCTGAAGAAAATTACAAAGTAAAAACATGTTGTAATTCTGCTTACTGTTTTTGCTGACATCAAGCTCCCTGAGATTGATGAGGTTTGCGATCGCTGTAGGCAGCACTGCTAGGTCATTATCTGGCATGCTCAGTCGATGGAGTAACTGGCAGTTAAACAGTTGCTGGTGGAGAGAAAGAAAAGATATGCAGTTTAAATCATACAGTGTGGAGGAATTTACAGTTTGTTATTAAATGATTGTACTTTCTGTACATCTGTGTCTGTGCATTACTTTGGGCAGTTCCTCGATCTGGTTGGCATCGAGGTAGAGTTCCTGCAGGGTCTTCTCAAAGCTAAAGATCTCCTTAGGAACCGTCTCCAGGCTGCAGTGGGAGTAGTCCAACGATGTTACCATCTCCTCCTCACCCCGCAAGCAGCGGCACGGCACCAGACGAACAAACAAGCTCCGCTTGGACATCCTCAGTCCTCACTAGAGAGGTACAACAGAGAGATACTGTCTGTAAATACAGTCTGCCTGGTGCAACTTCACACTTTAAAATGTTTTCCTATGTCACAAATGTCCATAAACACTATCCGATCACTGCATGTGATCTATTACCATGTGACTGGAGTCTTCATTTTCAGAACAGAGCACATATGTTGTTTTCCTAATCTCTCTCCATGAGTCAGATCATTGACAACTGTCAGTGAGTGTAAAAAAGCACATGGTGAACAATGACTCACGCAGAAATGATCAAGTCACTGAATTAATTTGTAAAAATGCCTCTACTCAATCAAAACTTAGTGTGAGATATTCATATTTTCACTACATACAACAAAAAAAGAACCACAAAATCCCATGCAGCACGTTTTTTTAAGAAGCCTCATGTATTCTGTTTGATAACTCAGCTGTGAACCCTTAGAGAGCCACAAGGTTGTTTCAGGACGGAGATTTAAAAGGTTTAGTTCAGCATGTTACCTAAACTAAGGTAATGTACTGCACTATAAACAGCCGTTGGTATGAGCACATTCCCAAAACTCTCAGGTCCTTCTATAAGTGAAATTACAGTATATGTTTCTTCCAATATGACTGTCATAATGTTTTATTCTGTTGTAAAGATCTTTAAAAGACAAACTGTGACGTGCTTTAAAACTTGGAGCAGTGGAGTCTCTTAAACACTATCCAGTTTCTTTCAACAGCTACAGGGAGTTTTCCAGGGAACTACTTTCTCTGTTTACTTTTGGAGACTTCTGCTCCTTGTTCCACTCAATACTGTTTTCATCATAGTCTGCATTTTCCAAATCTCCACATTGCAAGTGACGAGTAAACTGTCACAGAGGACATGAATAACACTCAGGTGGACATGTGCTGAGGTTCCCCGTTAACGTGACTGGTCAACCAATGTTTCGATCTATTTTCAAGCGAAAGTAGACAAAGGAAGAGTCACAAATGTGCATAATCATGACAAATGTAAGTGCTGTATTTACAAAAGACAGTATAACATTACATTTAAATGATCTCAAACTCTAGCTAGCTATAGACTATCATTGGGTACTATTATTATTAACATGACTTAAACATGGTTTAATTTTAAAACCTTTAATTTTTTCTCAAAATATACACAGAGCTAAGTAGCATGAGTTAATTTCAGTGTCTGGATTTAATCTATTCAAGTTGGTTCAATCTCTACAGCACTCTATTCGAAAACCTATTCAATTAAATTTAATGTAATTCATGTTTCTAGATGTGAGGATAGTTGTTTAAATAAAACAATGACTTTAATAAGAACAAAGGAGAAGTAGTTTCCTGGGTAAAATACCCAGGACTCATTTGTCTCATGGGCCACACGAGAGAATATAGATTTTTTGTGATTTTTCCCCAAAATTACTAGATTTGTTGTTAGTTGGTTATTTGAAAGTAGCCAAGTTGGTTACACTGGGTTCAACTGTCCTATTTTGGGGGGAATGGTGATTTTAATATGTAACTCCGGTCAAAAAGAGAAAGCTTTCCAACAGTATCAGAAGATTTACAACATCTCTTCAGATCAGAGGCACTTTCTCTAGAAGAACCTTTCAAACAGCGACCAGTTGCATCATGCACACTCAATCCTATTATTTTCATTTCACTGTTTCAAGTATCGTGCTTGCCAATGTGCTCTCAAATTTGCATATAGATTGCAGCTGATTCCTGACAATGAGTCATGATTCAGTGAATGTTCTACACAACTGATCAAAAATTAAAAGTCACACAAAATATACTTCCTCTTTAATGTTTCTATGAATAGAAATAGCATCTCAGAAAAGCCTGATGACGAAATGCCATGTAGCTTTTTCCATTTCTGAAATTTCCAAAGATATGTACAGTAAAATGAGCTTTCAATATTATGGGTATGCACTAGCCCTGTTTGGGTTGGGTTGAGGATCAGCATACAAAATAAGAAATAGTCCACGATTCAGCCATTATTTTGGAAATCCTTGTCCTCAACTCCACTGCAAAATAAAGTCCTAAAATCTTTCCAATCTGGCTGGGAAGAGCTTAAAGGGCAGCAGGCAGGGGAGTTAACTTGCTACAGCAATATATTTTACAGCTTGAGGTCAACACAAAGATTTTACCAAGTACATTTTACACTATGGAATGTATCCTGCCAACAGAGGCCTTGTTCTTTTGAGCATGTAGAGAATGTGACTTTTCCTCCCACTCACCTTAAACTGAATGCATAATCTGAGTTTTCCACCAACTGTGTATCCTGACTGTGTAACCAAGTTGTAAAATTGTGGTATTTGTGGTAGCCTTGACCCACAGAATCAGTGCACTCAGACAATCTGTGGGTGTGAGCTCATTCAAATATGCCATTCATTCCTTGGGTGAAAATTGGTGATCCATACACAAACCACTGTCCGTTATCAGATCTATACACTTTTGTGTGTGTAAAGACGAAAAGTAGGTGGGACTATTTTTGGAGCTACTCAAATTATGACCGTCGCATTAGTCATGATGTTAATTTAAAAAGAAACACAAATGCACAAAAAGGACAAGAACTCTATGCTCTATACCCTCACAATAAGTACGTGGTATACACAATGCTTCCTAATAATAAGGCTACATTTGTTAAAGGAACGTTCAAATTGGCCCAAAGTTGAAACAGAGGCATACTGGTCAGCCATCTCCACCTCATTAAAAATGTATGCGTACGCCAACACTCAAAAGGGGTCTGCACAAGCACGGGTCTTTCAGCCTCCCCCACACTCTCTCCTATAGAAGCAGGCAGTTCATGTATAAATACTTGGAGTAATCTGGCCTATCACCAGAGGGGTTGACAGAGGGCTTGACTTCATTCATCCTGAGTATTGAGCGCTTAGTGTATGGATGACGCACGCTATGCAGAGTGGGAGGACAGGGAGGACTGGAGGAAGAGGGAGAGTGATATGGGTTAACAGAGTGAGGAGTAGTTGTGAGGTATGCGAGCAAAAGCAATTAGGAATCAGGAGCAGACAGTGTCATGAGAAACGTTGTGGGGAGAGATGTATATAGGCCAAAAGACTATCTACATCAATGCAGTAAGAGCAAATCATGGAAGAAAACTATGGAAGGTTTCATAATTGGTGATGCAGGGGGTGATACATTATATTTTTCTTATTGCCTTTCTCATAGAAAAGGTAAAAACAAGGATGAACTATTTACCCTTAATTCAAAATATGAGCTATGTTGAATGTGAAATGCTGCCAGTGTAGACTGCACGTCTGCAGAGATTTTGTATTAATCAGAAGGCATTAGCGCAAATGTTGGTCTGATGCCGATTTATTAGAAATATCAAAGTTTGGCCCAATTACTCACTGATCAATCGGTCACCCTCTTTCATAAAATGCTAACAGAGATCAGAAATGCTAATCCCTGCACTAGTGTTAAACATTTGTCTCCCACTGCATTTATGAAATTATTGATTAGGTTTTCTGTGCCCTTTTCTTTTGTGCGATTAATGTGTTGTGTTTTTCTTTCTTCTACAAGAAAGTTTTTTCCCACAAGGAAAATAAAGAGAAAGTTAAATAGGCTGGACAACTGTGGCAGTGCTAGGCCGACTGTCTGGCTGCCTGAAGCCCCTGGAGAGTAATCTGGAAGGCAGCACACTAATGAGAACCGCACTGCCTATATAGGCTTATCCCCTGACCTACATGTTACTGAATGATGTCTGCCTACACTCACCCAGCTTTAGTCCATCAAGGGTTTTTGGCTTTTGGACTAAAGGGGTTCAAGCTACGAAATAGAGATTTCAAGACCACTGAGCTGAGATTGTCTTTCTTAGCCTACTTATTTAAGCAGCATATTTACTTAAATAAGCATGCTGGTACGATCTAAGCCTGATAGCAGCTAAACGGCTAAAAACACTAACTGTATTTATTAAAAATGTAAAAAAAATGTGTGAAAGGCAGACATGTGAGTCTGCAGCTTGCCAATGATCCTTGTCGTATCCTCTGTGCAAGAGTGAATGAAATAGTCTGGAGGGCAGGACAGTCAGATTCCCACTTTGTTCACCCAGTCAGAGCTGGGAAACCACTTCCCTGGAGTAACTTAAGTGTCTCATGGCTCAGTACTGTTGCTATAGAAACTATGGGTAGAGTCAGCTCAACCCAGTCATACACAAAACACACATCTGAGTTTGCTCATGTTAAAAAAATTTTACCGATTGAACACAAAACACTTGGGTAGAGGGCCCCACAAAAAAAGGCACAAGCGAGACAACTGTTGCTGAAAGTAAAGGTGACAGAGACAGATAATTGGACTCCAATCAGTTTCGTGCTTGACATGTCTGTGTATTTCCCAATGGTCACTGAGTCCTTCCATTGTGGTAAAGTAGCACTCACTGGCGCACTTTGTTTATCCAGTAAAAGGTTTCAGATGTTCTGAATTCTAATCCAAAAAGACCAACTACAAATTAACATTTTGACTTTAACTTTATGTATTGAAGAATTCATTTTAAATTGACAAAAATCACATAAAAACACATATGGACAATGGAAAAAAATATTTTAAAAGGTTTATTGTAAATCAAAAACTGAAATATCTCATTTACATACATACCTAGGCTAATTGCTCTGGCTCTGAATTGTGGTTAGTTGCATCCTGTTTGACACAAATGCAAACCTGTGTGCTGTATATAAGGTCCCAATTTAAAATCCAATCTTGTCATGAGGCACAGATCAGGGCAAGGAAGTAAAACTATTTCTAAATTAGCCCAGAAATCCTACAGAACCTCCACCAAAAAAGATGGCATAACCTGCCCAAATTCAGGCACGCTTGTAGAGACATAACCAAAAGGACTCAAAACTGTATTTGGGTATTTTAACAATTTAGAAAAAATACTGAAAAACCTAATGAGTTACCAGACTGATAATTTATAAATAAAAGATTTTAGCTTGAGGTTTTTAATAAATTAGTAAAACAAAAAGTGACAATTCATCTCAACAATAAAGTGTGCAAAATGTGATGATGCCATGGTTATGTCTAGCTTACTTTAATGGGCTGGAATAAACCCTTAACCAGCCAGTTACAAAATGTATGTGTTTGTGTGTAGTAGGTTAAGCGGAAACGCAAGTGCAGCATTTCACAGTAGCAAGCAGCTTGTGTTATTTATAGCAAATAGTAGTTGTCTGGTTGATATGGCAGAATGTGATTAGCGCAAGCTAGCTCTCGCTTTATGAAAGGAGCTTTTGATCCAGATTGCATTGGACTGTTGCAGGATTGCTGGGACACAGCTGAAATTATTATATTAGAGATTATAGCAGCAAAAACAATGCAGGAGCAAAAAAAAAAAAAATAGCCTGTGGGATACGCATGAAAAGTCTCCCCGTCTGTGAAGGAAGAGGAAAGAAAAATTCACTTCCTCAATGCAGGGCGGAGAGCCAAAGAGCTACACAGTGTGCTGACACAAATGTGATTGCCCTGAGATTTGTAAAGTTCTCAAACTTTATTTTGAATAATAATTGCAGCCATATCCAATTGACAGATAACAGTTTCCACTTGACGTGCAGTAAAGTAAAAATATAAGAATTTTAACATAATTGAAATCCAACATTTTCTACTTTTTGTATTGAAGTACTGTTTATTTATAGATAATTGTCTTCAATTATATATTTTAAGTGCATTTGAGAAAATAATTACATGGAAGGGTGGATAAATCTAAACTGAGGAGCAGGGTCCAACATAGTCCCTTGAAAAATATTTTCTCTGGATAACTTATTAACAGAATCAAATAAAATTTCAGCTGGCACAACAGGAGCATTGCTACTTTTCAATAATGCAGTGGGATATTGAGTTAAGAGGACAACAATGCAGCATCTAGGCAAGACACCCAGAGCCATGACTCTACAGTCTATATTCTCAATACTACTATTCCCAGGTAAATTCTAGTGATATCCATGACTTCGCTCTTATTTTACCACTGCTGGCAATCAACATGCTTGTGTTGTTTTTTGTTTTTTTAAACAGAGGAAGCAATTCATGAACAAAAAAAAACTAAGGAACAGGAAACAATGGCTGGAATTACAGCTGAAATGAGTAGAAAGAAGCCTGATACTGTTTGTCAGTATCTGTAACAGGGGTTTGCAGCTCAGTGGAACCTGAAGTTCCAGTTTTGCTCTCCCTCTGGTTTTGGTTCTCACAAGCATTCTTAGGTCTCAGTGGTTTTGCATGACTCTAGAAAACAAAACCATGATTGTTTTCCTTTGAATTTGTGGCAAAATGAGCTCTAGTAATCTGATCTGTGACAATGACAAAGTGCCTTTTACAGTATCTTCCTAATTTTCTTCCAAGACTCGCTCTAATAAACTGAACTCATAACAATGAGACTTATTACCTTTATATCAAAATATCTTTGTTAAAATATAGGACAATAACAGCATTACATTTCTAACAAAAAGGCCATTTGCATTAAAGAATAAAAGAATATACTGCTGCACATGTGGGTATTCTTGATTTTAAGACGCAGTCATCCCACATAACACAATGCACAGCCACACACACACAGTACCATTAAGCCCTACACGCTATGTGTTTATAGTATTAACAATTGTGTGGTTTTGTGTTTGTCTCACAAATGTACAAACACCATTGCAACACACCTTAGTCTGTGATAAGTTTAAGGTGCTATCAAAACCACTAAAAGATAAAGATAAATCTGCTGCCTTTCATCAAATTCTAGGACCACTGTCTTTTAAAAAGATTATAAAAAGAGACTGACAACTCACTGATAATCATCTTGTCAAGTGAAATGAAGCTTGTACTTCTTCCAGCAAACCATTGATTTAGCTTTTAAGTCAAGTTGAAACCAACTTAAGGTATAATGGAATATATTCTGTTCTCCTTACACACTCTGCACAGGCAATCTGGATCACAGTGCTGGGGATTTCAAATATTCTGTATCCAGAGCGTCTTGATTCTAATTCCCTTTGAGATGAATAACGTAAGTACTCTAATGAATAATTCCCACATTATTTCTTTAGACACAAATGGTCCTGAGGCAAATGAATGGAGTTTTATTTTCACTCTTTTGGTTTGGGCCCTCACAACTCAAAGGCTGTACAGATGTCTTGGACCCCTCCGAAAACAATAGAGAATAAGACAGTCTGCTTCCAAAGGTTATGTCTAAATTTATTAAAGATTTTAGAAAATACTGTTTCACATATAAACTCCAGATAATAACCCTGCTTTCCTAAGGGAGAGATGCAAGGTAAACTATGAAAAAGCATGGTAAATATTTCCCATATTATCTGGTGCTGGGCTCAGCAGAATGACTGAAAGGGAACAACCACTCAGTTGCAGTAGATTCTCCAGACAATTGCCTGTTGTGTTTAGACACTGGCTGAGTTTGTACTAGGGAGCTGGTAATTTCCATTTAATATCCAGGCCAACCGACTCAAGTCTTTTGCATTCTCACATCCAACTCCTTCAGGTACTGTCTAGAAAAGTTCAGGGTTCCAGTTCATGTCTGAAAATGTATAAAAATATACTATGTTTCTACTATGCTCAGCTGCATTATAGTGAATAGCCTAACAAGAATAACAGCAATTAGTTGTTGTATAGATTTGTTATAAATGAGTGAAATAATATTTTGCTGGGATAAATAGAGAGTTTCTACTTTACCACTTGTATTGCATAATGTGTTTTCAGTGCTTGTATTTCCATTATACTCCATCCAAATCCTTTATTCAACAGTATCTATGAGGGCTTTACTCATATCCAACCCAGCTGTATCTGTTAGACATATTGAATTGTATAATGAAATAACACTGGCTGCATCATCTTTTCATTTACTGTATCCTCTACTGGAGGTTATAATCCTACTGTAGTAAAATAATTACATGACTTGCATTTATCTGTGTAACTGTAAAGCAAGGAAAGATGACTTAATTACCTATCATTACCTACCAGAGAAAACAGTCATAATGCTAAGCAAATTATTTATCTTTATCTTGAGCAATACTGGGTGTGAATGCTAAATTCTTATAATTTTATATTTGTTCGGCTGCATGAGCAAATCTGCATATTTTATACCCTAGCAACTAGTAAAACACTATTTTTTCCCAATGCATAACAAAGTTGTTGCTGTCAAATCAACCAATCATCACTGCTTTAAATTGTATTTTTGCTCTGTACAATAAATACCCCATCTTGCTCTTAGAGAGCAGATGTTCCATTTAAAGTTTAAATATACTTAGTTAATATCTTGATCAAAACTACACCACAGTCTTTCATGAACTACTTGTTATGTCTCTGAAAGCCACTTCCTGGCTACATGACGACTGATGACAATTCTGCTAAGATGTGCACTGACAGGTTATCCTGTGAGTTCACCACAGCTACCAATTGACGTAGACACTGAATTTTTCTGCTAATGCAAAGGATGTGAAAGAAAAAAAAAGTTCCACTTCGAGCCCATAAAGCACAATATTTTTTTGACAATAGTTTTACAGGTACAGCTACTACGTCCTTCATTCTCCTATACCTTAATGTTCACACTGTTTGAGAAACCTTTTTAGACCTAGGAATGCTACAAATCCACAGAAATGTAATTATGAAAATAAAATGTGATAGCCAAGACCTGCAAAAAGTTTAATAGGTCACATATGACATGCTACAAATGTTTGGGCAGGCGCTTGAATAAATGCTAACATACAGTATAAATAAATATAATCACCAGTGAGTGATTTTACTTGATTGTTGCAACACTACACTACACTAGAGCTGGTTAACAGACAAGAAAGTCAGCCTGCATTTATGGAGAGCTGTTTCTTCCTCATTAAGACCTAACCAGGGCAAAGAAGACGGAAGCCCTGTTGGTTAAAAATAGAAGCATGCTAAAAAATCCCTTCTGCTGGCAAGTTCTTAATTAAAAATGAGATTCAGTTAAGTATGAGCCTGTGGGATTCATTTCTACAGAGTGGAGACCTGAACAATGAGATGAGCTCATCAACAATGATGCAGTAACTACAGAGGTTCTGCAGTCTATTTCCTATCATTCGGGTTCCTGATGATCTACAGCAGATTTAAAGCTACATACAAACTACTGTAGAAAGAATGTGGCCAGCCTGAAGTCACTAGAACATGGCTGCCCAAAACATTTACTTCTATAAATTAATATGGGGAATTTTCAGTTGACTTCTAACAGAACACATTTAGTGTGTGTAGAGTGTAGTAGCTCACTATTGTCAACGTACACGTGTGGCAGATCAGTAATCAGTGTTCTCCACGATTGATCTATCTGAGGACATCAGGTTTCTCTAATCCCCTACCCCAATTATGGAAACCAGTTTTCTTGTTTGCATGACAGAAATACACTACTAGAGAAAGCAGACTAATCAGGTTACTTAAGTGCACATAAATACAGTCGTTGTTAAATCAATTATCACAACAGGACGGTAACATTATTTCGCTGTATTGATCTAAATAGCAGCCAAACCAACAATAATGCAAACAATACACAGAACTAATTATAACCCACAGCAGTGGGAGTACAGCAGCTGCTTCCTGGTGCAGTTTACAACTAAGTAAACAATAATGCAACACAAATAAACAGCCAGCTGTTTCAATTGAATGTCCGCAATTACAAGAAATAAAGGTACATCCACAAAAAAATAGCAGCACACATTGGGGTAGTGTAAGTAATGGGGTTCACTGTGTCTGGCATTTGATGTCATTTCATTAATTCTACTCAAAATCAGTACTACTTGACAGTAGTATACAGTTACCTCAGTCAGTTTATTTTGAACAGAGAAGGAGCAGATGAGTGGCAACGGTAAAGCCGTATGCTGATACAAATAAGCAGTGAGTTCAAGTTGCTTGTGTACGTTCCAAGTCACAGAGCTGAAGAAGACCTGGAGGGCTATCTGCTCACAATGTAGGCTACTAATACAGATGGCCAAGAATGGAAAAAGCAGGGGGGTGGCAAATTACCAAGCTAGACATAAAAAGCAATATCTATATATAATCAGCAGTAATCATTTATGCTTAGTGTGGTACTCAATTAGATGAACCTGTCTTCTCAAATGTATTTACTATAACATAAATAAACAGGCATTGTCTTAAATGCTAAAACAATTTCTTAAAAACCTATCTTACTGACTGAAAGAGGAATCAGAGACAAGGCTAAGTATCAGATACAGTTACTTGTCTGTTTGTCCTTGTGAGCGAGAAAGACAAGAGGGAGCGAGATGCAGTTTGACGATTCTCAACAACCAGGTCAGACACATTCAGGTCAGAGTTGTGTATCCATGCAGATAACTGCCACATTTTCTTTGTTTTTCTACTGGAGAATATAGAAAAGGAACATATTGCTCTAATGCTTTGATAAAGAAATAAAGTCTGCTTATTAAATTAGGTTTGAACACACCTAATGAAATGATTTCTGAAGTAACAGCTTGTCTACTTTGAGAACAAAGAAAATGAGTCATCATCTCGCTTCTTGTTGTCCATCATATATTTCTGACTGAATTAGAAACATGAAAATACAAAGAGATAAAGCCAATGGATAATGAGCAAATTACTGAGAGTTTGAATTTGAATAGAAATCTTTATTTAGAAGGATTCGTAAACTCATTAAAAGCAAATATCCACTTCTAATGTGTGAATGGATGGTATGGAATCAATACAGATCTGAATGTGTATGTAAATACCGCAGCCCCATATTCATTATTTTGGACTCAAGATGACAGTGGAAATTAAACAATGGTATGATGACCTTTGTTTAGCCTGAGGTGTATGCTAAAAGTTCTGAAAACAAAATGGCTGTGAGTGACGGGAAAGTGCAAGTAGTCAAACAAGTGAATGTGTAAATGTGGCTCACTTTGGACAAACAAAATCATTCTGCTTTGAAAGGTAAAGCTGTTCCTGACCGCAACGCTAAAAAAGAAAGCTGTCTCAATTAGCATTGGGTTAACATAACGTGTCCCGTCATCTTGTCTTTTTGTCTGCAGTTTTTGGGTCACAAGACATTTGCAGTGTCCCTGAGACAAAAATACTTTGTGGGCTATAGAGACGTCTAGACATCGAGCAATGTGTTATCTATAGTCACTGTTTGGAACAGACAGGACAAATTGCAAGATTAAACAATTAAGTTATCCTAACGCTGTGCTAACCTATAGGTTTGCCTAAGTTATAGCTGTAACTTTCCAAATAGAAACCTATTTAATGGAAGGAAATGTTCAGTGTAAGCGGTCTTCCTCACTAGGCACCTGTATTGACTCTGATACAAAAATATAATCACAGTTCTTCGGGGGCTTTTCTGCCTGGAGGTTCAGAAATTAAATAATTTTTATAATAAATTACTACAAAGAGTACATATGATATGTTGATCTTTTGTGCTACAAGCATTACAGCTGTCATGTTAGATAAATAACACAAGCGTCACAGCAGTGTGTCCTGCTGTGGATTTTGTATTTCTCATATATTATTTTGAAAGAGGGCCAAACAATATCTAAGGAGCAGCTATTCACTGACCCTTTAGAGATAAAACAGGATACTGATTATACACAGATCCAGTTTGGCAGGTGTGTTGTGTCTCTTGGCCTCCAGGAGAACAGGGTTGGGCAGTCTTGTTCTTTCTTGTTAGAGTTGAAATAATGTTTGCCATACGTAATCACTTCCATGAGAGCAAAACTGTTCATATAGACACAAACATGTACGTATATCTCAAATCCATAAATTCACACATTAAATTAAGACCTCTGCTGGTGTATTTGATGCATCAACTAAACACTGACAACTGAATAAAACAACATGAAATAAAAAAAAAAATGAAGTGCCACAAAACAGCTTTATAACCTCTGTGTAAGTGATAAGGTGGGAGTGAAAAAAAGTTCTAAAAATGTGAAATCACATAACAGTGTTTCTCACATACAGACTACCAAGGTTTACTGAATTAGACAGCCAGGTTTACTGTTTTTTTTTCTGTTGTAAATGTAAGACAATGACAAGCTTGAATAAGCTTTAATAGCGTACATCTGTATGCTACATCAAATTAAGGGATGTATGTACATGTTTTGACATTCACCCTGAATCAAAAGCCATATTACTACAAACACTAGACCAGCTTTCTGAAGACTTACGTCTTTGAACAACTTTTATGGACTTGATCAACAGCCTATAAATCAAATCTATTCAGATCAGCTTTTGCTAACTAACATTCAATTATTTAAATGGATGACAGGCCAAATGTCGTCTTGTGTTCTTTTTGCAACTTGCTGGGGAAACAAGCTTTGACACAACACCCCTCCCATTCCTGTAGCCAAAGTCTGGAGCTGACTTACATACCTTGTCATTTAGGACTGAAGAGTCTGGATCCCAGTGGATGGCAGATCCAACAGCAACAATTTCCTTTTATAACGGAAACAGAAAAAAGTAAAAGACAACATAAGCAAATGAGAATAAATGAGACACAATGACACAAATTCTCCAACTACTTCTACCTTATCTGAAACATATAAAATCCACTTGTAGCATTAACTATCAGAATAACTATTGTACGATGTTACAGCAACAAAAACTCGAATTTGACCAACTTTGATACATTGGATACAAACCATGTATAGCTGTGTTTTATGTTGTACTTGCTTAAGAAACAGATTTAATTGAAACCTGGTAACAGACTAGTACTGTATGATATGATACTGTATATTGGAAGACCATTATCTGTTTCACATCACAAACATCTGCAATCCATCAGGAAAAAGCAGGCAATCAAACTGATCATTTGTCTAGTCTTTTGTTAAAGGTGTTGGAAAAATCCAAACTGAATAACAGGATTAGAATATGCTGCATCTTAGTTAGCAGTTGAATTCAGGTCGGTGGAACCTCATCCTCTCTCATCGTGTTAAGTTATGAGGTTTGGGGTTTGATGCAGCTATGGAAGCTAATATTCAGGATGTTTGACAAAAGAAGTGGAAGCAAATATTTCAATTTATTAAAGAGAATTTTTTAAGTCTAAGATGTAAATGAAGTGAGCTATGTGCCTGCCTGAGGATACACATAAAAACACATTAAACTTCAGTTTTCACCATGACAAACTCTCAGGGATTTTTATTCTATGCTATCAAATTGTGATTAAGGGGTAAATTAAGGATTTAACTTTGAATGAGACTTTGAACTAACAAATCTCTACTCAAAAATGTAGAGAGAAAATACCTGAAACATAGATTCAAGCATATCTAAAAACAAGAACCTGACTAAAGTCTAAAGTATTTGAATAAGACAGGATCTTGTGACTCACATCAGAGCCCAACAAAAGAATATTGAAGGAAGAAATGTCTGGAATAGCATTACCTTTACCAGCTGATCTGAGACAAACTGATCAAGCTACAAGACGGGAATATCCATCGAGCAAGATAAAGTTAACGAGCAGGAGAGAGGGAGGAAAAAAGGAGCAGCTAAATAGGGGAGAGTGAAGGGCAGGAGAAAGAAATTTTGACTTATTCATAGGATCTCCCAATCAGCTGCAAACACATTGGACTGCACTGACACTCATTAGTTTCTGCTCCATTTCCTCCTTGGTGCCTCTATCCTCCTCTCATCTATTTGGGATACTGAATTTTGCCAAACAAAAAGTTCCCTCTGACACACAGATGAATAAAGCAAAAGAAGCATCAATTTTCAAATTGAGGTTGCAGGCAGTGGGGGAGGGAGACCCATTTCAGTTTCACCAAAAGCCTTGTCTACTGTTCCCTTTTCATTCAGACAGCCCCATTGCCACAGTCGCTAGAATGTGAAACCAAAAGTAGCTGGGTGAAGAAAATCACCTGCACCTTGTTTACATGAGCTGAATGAGGAAGTATTTCAGAATATGCAAAATTACCTTTATGTGTTTCACCATCTGGAGACGATCTAGCAAAAAATATTACTTAAAATGTGCAGCATTAGCATAATAACTTTTTTTTAATTGCTCTTCTGCATCTAACTCAGAAAAGCCAGGGCTTTCTTCTGCAGTCAATCACACTGATGGAGCCAGTTATTACAGTGGCTTGTTTGTTTTCTTTGCTATGGTAATAACGTCATGATCTTTGATTACTGGATTAATTGAGCATTAGTTATACCGGTTTCCTGTTCCTCGTCCTAACCAGCATGCTCATTTGCTCTGCTAACAGGTAATGCAGAACAATGTAAACTAAAATCAAATCTGGCCTGTTTTCAGACTACCATCAAACATGAGAACACAAAAACTAGCACACGCAACACAGTTTAAGGTGTGTTCGTTTTATGACATCAGAGCCCGCAATGTGGGGACGAGCATGACTTACAGTTCTTTAGCACAAGTAAACAGACGTTAAAACAAAGCTATACTCAAACTTCAAGCGACCACGTGATCTCACAGGCAAGCAATGGCATACTGGGGTCAGAGAACAAGGTTCTGACCTGCTTGTGCCAGTTTGGCCTGTTTAAATCACAGCTCACTGCAGCGATTGAAAGCCACACATGGATCTTCTTTGTGGTCCCAAAGCCACCACTTTGCCTGTGTACACTAACCAGATTTCAGATCATTTGAATTATACTGTCAGCCTTAGCCAATGGCAAGATGGTTCCATTTGGCACAAAAACACGGCTTAGGTGATCCCACACAAATGACTGGCTCTTAAAAAGAACTATGATTCCATCCAAAACACACAGAGGATGCAATGCCTCAGTTAACAACTGGAGGTAGTCAGAGCACATGTGGTCAAACACACCACAGGCCAAAGTAGAGGGTTATTCAAGCAATTGTGTACTACATGTAAGCAGATGTAATTGTTATTTTTGTTCCAGCATAGTCACTGACTGGGAAAAAGCAGAATTACCTTGAGTAGCAACAACTGAACAGAAAATAATATCTGATCAACAAATTGACACTTCAGATATTTGTGGGGCACATTTTGATATCAAATTTGAGATGCAGTCCATCTCAACTGAATGCAAACACAACCTAGTTTAACACATACAAAGATCTGATTCTGTTCAGAGGTACGCTTCATGCCCTGATCACTCCAGACTATTGGGAAAATACCAGTCCCAACCCGTCTCATGACACAGGCTTTCTTTGAGGATTTTCCGAACCAGCTACAAAACATATGACCAATCATAGGCCAAACAGAACCACGCTAAATCATTAAGGCATTGGGGAGCTACAGTAGCAAAAGAATTATCAAGATTAGTAGGAAAAAAAAACTATGCAAAATCAAAATGTCTGCACACATTATACGAGCCAAACAAAAAACAACTTTGGTACCAACACTAAAGAGAATCAGTGTAGTAAAACTGCAGGTTGTATACACAGCGCCCTCACTAAATTATAAGTGCAGTGTGGAATAGTACACAATATTCATAAAATATTTGGTCATATCACTGAATGTATAAGAATGATTTCAGGCAGCATGTTTCACTCCTCTGAATATGAATGAGCATGAATATACATGAATGAGGAAGCACTGAGCGCAAACACTGCCTCAAGCCTCAAACCTCACTGTCCACATCAAAATATTCTCACTGAACTCAAAATTGCCAAAAAAATGTATACAAGTAGCTCAGTTTTAATACCACAAATCCGAACTAGTCGACTGCCTTTTGTTAGAAGCCCAATATATGAAATAATATATTTCCTGGACACTTTTTTTTTTTACTTAAGAGCGGCACATCGCGTAGGCACTGAGCTCAGTGACCCAGCATATTATACCTTCCGTCAGCATGAATTTTAGATGTTTTTTATGACAGTGTGTTGATGTTGTGCTAATGTATTTGACTTTATGCCCCTACCAACTCTCAGCTTATCAGAATGTAGACAGCCTGAGGACAATATGTTGCAGAGTCTATAGACACTACACCCATACAGTACAGATGCGACCTACAGCAGAAATATGAACCTTTCAGAGCTTTTACTACACAACGTATGTCGTTTCTTTCCTCTTTTTCATTTGGTAAACAAATCCCTTTCAAAACATTTCCATTGCACAAGTTCCTCTACAAAAATCTCACATTTTCATACCAGTAAGTTCTTTAATTTTTCCCCACATGTGTTACGTAGGGGAGATTTAGGCTTAGTTGACCGGCAGACACCAGACTGAAGAAGGATTTGGTTTTATGAACATTTCTGCAGGTTGACAGCAAGATGGAATGAGGCAGAGACAGATGTTCTCCTAACTGGGTTACCGCAGTAGATAAATCATTAGGGAGAAATGCACAGATGTATGTTAAACTGACAGACCAGCATGTCAGATGGCACACAAATTAAAACAAACACAAAATACAGAGTCACAGAACACATTATGGACCATCCATCCACTGGTGGGAAGCCGTTCATTCAACATAACAGACCACTCATGTATGGTTATTAATGTATGTTAACTGATGTTTGTTAAGTCAGCTTTAATATCCAGCAGGCACCAGACCAAGCAAAACAAGTAGGTAAATCCAGACTATATCTCCGACTGATTTATCATGATGAAGAACAAATTGTGCTTTAATGTTGCTGCTGTCCAACAATCCTACCTCAGGTTGTCGATCAAAATCACCTTACAAGTCCGTGAAAAATATTACATCAAGTATACGTGTTTTAATGAGTACCACCAGAAAATATTGTAAAAATATGCTTCTTAAACAGCAGTCACATTTGGTATGAAAAAGTGTGTCAGTGAGTTTTACACAGCCTGGGTGAGTCAGTGGGGCTGAAACATTGCCATAAATTATAAATATCAGCCTGGGACATCCGTAGTCTGAATGTTGCCCGAGTTAGCTGTGCTGCTTCAGTTACCATGGTGATTTGCCCCCAAGACAAGCATGCCACCACTGTGACACTAGAAACGCACAGTTCAACATTAGCTGACTAATCCCTTGCAATTGTCAGTAGGCACATGCACATTCATAAAATCTTTGCAGGAGAACTGCAAGCTACTGCTGTATTCCCAATTCTTTTAAAACTGTGTGAGAATAACAAGGATCTGTCTAGAAATGGTTTTCATCAGGTCTATGAAAGCTAATCCCATGACATGGCTCCATCATATGACCACACTTGAATTGTCAAAAGTGTAGTCACTGCCTGCAATCAAATCATTCATTGTTCTACTTGTGCTACTTAGGAGTAGGACAAGCACATCTTGGCAGCACAGCACTCTGTCCTATCACCGGCCTCTTCAGGGATTCAAGCAGATCATGGAGCCATGGAAAAGCTCACAGGCCTATAGAAAACCACTACACAGACCAATTCTACCAAATCAGACCAGATGCAAAAACACTGCATTTTACTAAGAGCTTAAACAAATACGTTACACAAGTTCAAACTACACTAAAACTCAAATCTTTGTTGGCCTCCACTCTGTTAGAATAGATGTAATTGTTTTACAATAATTAGCAAAGAAAGCTGTCTGAATGAGACAATTAACTGAAAGCCACAGTTTTACATACAACACCTTGGTTTTCAAAAAACTGCTACTAGAATAAAAGGGAGCTGGGTTGCTTACAAGACAAAAACCACGTTAAACAACCTGACAGGTCTCACACAAATACGTGTTGAAAACATAACAACCTTAGCTACCCATTTAAACATACACCAACTAAAATTTAGATGCAAAGGGCATTTGGATATACTGTTTTTGATGTTGTTGTGTTGACTGCTATAAACGTAGTAAACAGACACAACTACCTACTGCAATATTTTAAACTACAAACTGACACATAGAAAACAACAGTAACAGCTGCTATTTACAATGGTTCTCTTCATAACATAACCAAGTTTTCTTGCAGGTGACTTTTGCAATAAACCATTAACTGCTACTTCAAGAATGAAACAAGTAATTACACTTAAATACATGTTATTTGGTCCAAACCTATGATTTTATGTTAACATATTTCTCTAGTGTATTTTTTCTCCTTTTGAGCACAAGAAAAAAGAAACATATGAATAAGTTCAAAGGTGGATTTGCTTAAGCTGGGGGAGGAAATGAAACTGTGCTTGATCACAAACTGAAACACTAAAGGAAATCAGAAAACAAAATCTCAAGAAAAATCTCCCCATCTCCAAGAAAATGTCACCTACAGTCAAAGTGACAGACAATACACCAGCACAGAGATATGAAAGCAATCTCTGTAGACAAACTAGGCATAAATAAAAACATCTAACAAATAAACTATATAAGTAAGTAAGTAACCCCACCCTTCTCACAATGTAATTAAATTATATTTCCTACTCAGCATATGACTTACTGTATACAGATTCAACAGAAACTACTTTAAGGAAGTACAAATAGCATTTTATTAGATTTTTACAGGTAACGCTGTCAAAGAAAACAAGGCTAAGTTTAGAACTCCTGCAACAAAAAAAAAAACCCCACACACAACTAAATGGATTATAGAGTTAATTTTTATCATGACGTTGACATTTTGTGTTTAATGAAGATAAAGCAACACCACATTGCTGCTTACGTCAAAGGCTTTTGTCAAGTCTTTGCTTTCTTTCGGCCTCCAACTGGCACAACAAACTGCTGGGCAGGTGTATCTGTTACAACACAACTTTGGCACTAGTGTGAGAAAAAAAACAGTACAGTGGGAGGCCTTTGTTGGAGAGAGTCTTATCTTTGATTGTAGATAGGGCTTGTCGTAAAAGATCATACAAGGAAATGGGTAAATGCTCACAGACACAGGCTCGCAACACTTAATGGAAATACTAGTAGTGTTCTGTGCACAGTTATAAGATTTACGCAGTGTAAACACTGAAGACCAGTCTTAAAATATTTCCTTTTAATTAGATTAGGAAATATATGAAATTGAGCGGACAAACACACTACACATAAATGAATTACAGTTTGAGGAAATGACATGAATCTGACAGGCTGGAAAATGCACACCCGTCATGAATATTATTATGAATACCTCGCTGATAATGCACATGGAACTCACAACAGACCCACAGGCTCTTAAGATGTGGGTCTATAACGATAGGCAGCTCATTCATTTAAGCCTTTGTTTACAATTTATTACAGCAATGATGGCCTGTGATTGCCAATCAGATGGTTTCCTGTTTTAAAAATATATATATAAAAATAAAATAACACCAGCCACCAAATTCCAGTTTTAAAAACAACAAATGCTTTATCTGTATGAGATACTTTCATCTGCATACTGCACCAACACCTGCAGTGTTTGGATCTTAACACAACAGAGGATATTTTCTGTTTTGGAACATAAAGCAGCCCAGTCTGTCAGTGTTGAGGCTCAGTATAGCTGAGTTTGCTGTGTATTGTGAAACGACATGGACATGAGTAACTCTGTCTACAATCTGTATGGGCTGTTTACAACCAAACAACTATTCAGTTGAGGTGAACAGAATCTGCAGTGCAAACATAATGTCATGTCACAGAGCCACAAACCATTCACCAATTTGCAATAATTCAGGTGTTTTAGACAAACGTAACCACGGGCTTGCTGCTGTTTTCATGCTGCTGTTGAACATTGCTTGGCTGATGGTCTTCTGATATGTCTTTGGGCTGTTTCTCGTCTTGGCAGCATTTTTCCCCAGAGGGATTATTAATAAACTGTACAAACAGGTTGACGGACCTGCTGAAATAGCTAAAAAAAAAAAAAAAACCTAGAGATAAGCCTCGCTTCCATCTCCAATCTTAATAGGATTAAATTATATTAGAGTTAAGCAGGGGAGGTAATCTGATTAGAGAAGGGGTGAGAAAATGAAAACGTTGATATGCTGAGTGTACACCACACTATAGTGTCGAGGGTGCTCCGCAACAAAAGATGTGACTGCTGCTGTTGCACTGCAGCTGTTACACTGAACAACATCGGTACACGGGAGTAAAAAGACCTAAATGAACGACTTGTGCCTTTAAATGTAGTTAACGGACTGCGGGGTTGTTTTTTTTTTTTTTTTTTGGATGTTAGGCTGATTCTGAGAAGACAGTCGATCCTCACAGGAATTGAGTAACCATGTAACGCAACGTTACAGCTGCTGGTGTGAAAATATCGTAACAAACAATATGGTCACATACATATTACTTAAGAGATGTGATTCAAAATGAGGCTGTAACAGTATAATGTGACTGTTAAAACTGACTGGATTCATTTTTAATGTGAGACTCTGGTCGGACAGCACCAGTTTGTGTACCCAACGATCCTAACGTTACGCTACAGCTAGCACTACTGTTAGCATGCTGTATGGGGCCCCACAGACACTTCGGCCAACAAAATGAGACTTACCTGAACTAATGTAGAGTCAGTTTCTCATTAAATGGCGTCCAGGCTGTGGGCAGGGTGCTACAATCCGAAAAATGTTTGGAGAAGTAAGCATTAGCTAGTAGTTAAATTGAGGTTTGCTAGCGTTAGCAGCTAGCTAATGTTGCCCACTTAAAGAGCGACTTGAAGCTGGCCCAGTTCGCACATTCCCCTCAGCAAGCTGTCCTCAAGTTGTTTAACGCTGTCGTCCAGTTGTTTTCAGCCCTAAAAGTGTTTATCTCCCAGATAACAAACCACCCGAAGGCGAAGACGACCGGAAAACTGTCCTTAATTGATAAGACTTATTGACACAGAGCATTAAAAAAATCCAAAATGTCCACAGCATTCAGCAAGGAAATACAAAAGGCAAAAACGCGAACGACCTCCGGCAGTGCGAAACCTTTTCCTCTAAAGTGTGCCGCGCCCAGATGTTTTCACTCATAATTTCCTTTCGACGAATCATTTGCAATGAAAGCAGCTGTAACGGAGACGACAGAAGCTCAAACTGAGGAGGGTGTTTGGGAGCAGCATGGAGAGGTGGGTTTCTTCTCCTTCTTCCCTGCGACCTCTGTGCCTACATGTAGGAGCAGACCGTCCACCAGAAGTCGCCTTTCCAGCTCCAGCGCCGATGCTTTCACTATCTCACCCACACACTTTAAGATAATCCCCGTATCTCCCTCAATCCAGTGGTTTCACAACATTTCCCTTTCTGATTAGCTCCAGTTTCCCCTGGAACTGCAAACAATAATATGCAGGTACCACACTTACAACATAAGACATTTTACTGATGACTGAAGATGTTAGCACTAAATACAACATGACCATTCAAGTCAATCCAGGGTACACTATTAGGGATTTTATTTACTTTAAATAAAGGAAATAGTCAATAACAGAAAAATATTTGATTAAAGACGATTAAATCATATTTTCTTTTATATGTTCAACTCAAACACAAGCCTTTCCTATCGTCTGTCGCCCCCTTGTGTAGACATAACGTCCTTATACATTATAAGATAAGTTTACAATTTGTCAAGTCTGTTAAAACAATGGCCAGGTGCCTTTATGATTATTGCAAGAGGGTTTTCACGTGTAAATCATCAGGACTTGCCGTGCATAGATCATTTCCTGTAACCTTTACTATATAATGATAGAAACAGAAAAATCCACAGTCCTGTGCAAAAATGTATTTAAATGTGTATATAAGGATCCTGTGACACCCAGTCTGGGATCAGGAAGTTTAACACTCCCTCTATGTGCTTCCACTAAAGAGGAAAAAGTGGGAATTTTGTTTGGCAAAGGCTACGGCTTTTTGAGGATATTGTGACAAACATTAGAGATAATAGAGATAATATATTGCTTTTTGAAGAACTTACATTTTTGCACTGGAGGAGGACTGTAGATTTTGGCCTTCACTTACATAAGAAACAATGGAGGACTGATCACAGCAAGACAAACAGTTTTAGTGTGAAATATGCAGATGACTTTTGTAAACCTAATCTTAAAGATATTCAAAATAACTGCACTCTATGTAAAGGCTTTTGACAATCACTACATATTATTTTCACTTCTATAGGATAATAGGAATGGGTATTTAAATATGTATTCTCAAGCATTAAGAGGTCAACAGATACAACTACTTTGTTTGTATATGCATCCCCAAGAGTTTTCAGTAATCTCTGAAAATCCTGCATCACTTGGCATTACCTTGCAGCCATTCTTTGAACACATGTTGACATGTCACATTAGTAAAAGTGCTAAAAGATTGCGGTACTGTGCTCACTGACTCAGTGTCATACTGTCTTGTCTGATTGAGAAACCTGTGGCCTTCCCGCTATGCTGAATTAATTTCTTTGCTATGAAAATGGTCTACTGTACATATCAAAATGATAAGTGTATGTTTGTAGTCCACTGTACTGTACATTTGAACAGGTGACAATAAGGGAAAGTCATCAGGTAGAAAATCAAATTTCCTACTGACATGGATCTATATTCAATCACAATCAGAACTGCTGCATACATTGCTTTCCGAAAAATACTTTGGAAGTCACATCAAACTACAAGGTTTGTGGTTCCTCTGATTTAATCAGACCCTTGCACCGAAAGAAGGCATCCTGACATGGTGCACGTCCTAGGAAGGTTTCCAGCATGTCCATTCCATCTACAGAGCCACCAGTTTCCAGAATCACCCTTCTGTACTCTTTTCCAACCTGTGTTAATGCACACATGTGATAATTGAGACAAAAATTCAGACCAGTTTTATTTCAAATAATAAAAGTAATATAGGTAAATGTGTCTGACCCACCTTTGGATTCATAATGCCTTCCTTTTTAAAACAGCTGAAGAAAATGTCCATGGAGTAGACTTCACTCCACAGATAGCTATAGTACTGACCATCATACCCTCCAGCCAAGTGACTGAAGCTGGCTGTCATATTTGTACCTGCAGAGAACAAATCTTTGTTGTGTTTTGAACATATACCAAGTAGCCTTTATTCACCTTCTGCTGCTGAAACCTACAACTGACCTGGTGTAGCAGGAACACCCAGGATGTCCTGGTAGTGCTTTGCAAACACCGCAGCTGTATCTGCATGAGGACCGGTGTGTAGCGACTGGTCCACTTTACTGAGGACTACCTGACGCAGGTTCATCAGTCCTGATTGGGAAAACAAGTCAACACATCAAAAAAGACTCTTTATGTCTGCAGAGATGTAAGAGAGTTTGTGGTTTTTGGATGAAACGTTCTGACCAGTGTTGGCCACTCTGGAGACAATCAGCTTTTCGAGCAGGTCGTCTGGGATTGGGGTGCCATCCTTGTAGTGGCCAGACATTCTTTTCAGAGGCTCTTTTTCCCAAACCCAGTTCTCAAGCATCTGGGAGGGCACCTCTACAAAGTCTGTCTCCACCAGGGTGCCACTGAATTCTGAAAAGGTGGCCTGACACATACACAGGAAAAAGTTCAAGCTCCAATAATAATAATTTTATAATTTCATATATAACTATTCAAATATAATGAGACTGCGGATGGTGTACATCCCATACCTTAGAGCAGATTTCATGCATAACATGACCAAACTCATGGAAATAAGTCTCCACTTCATGGTGTTGGAGGAGAGAGGGCCAACCTTTACTGGGCTTGGTGAAGTTGGCCACCATAGCTGCAACTGGAAGCCTGCGTCTTCCATCAGGTCCTCTGCAGCCAGGCTGGAGCCCAAAGCAGGCTGCATGGCCATATTTTCCTTCCCTGGTGGAAGACAAGGTTGTAAATGTAAAATAACATGGCTGAAATTCAAATGTTAAACTAATTTGCATCATAATGTTCAAGAGCTCTAATCACAGACAGATAGCTTCAATCTGCTTTATTTTGTTCTATTAGGTCAGATAAACAGTTCTTATAAACCCCTTATGCATGGAAGGTTTGAGAATGATCTCTTGTCTCTATAGAAAGTGACTCTTCTCCTACCTTGGATGTAAGTCCAGGTAGAACTGGCCAATCTCGTCACCTGTTTCAGCATCGTGGGCTGAATAAAGCTTAACGTTTTCATGCCACACACGTGCATGTTCCACCTCAGTGAATGTGAGACCCAGCAGCTCTTCGTAAATACCAAACAGTCCTTCTGTCACCACGTCGAGTGGGAAATACTCTATTAATTTGTCTTTGTTCACGGCAAATTTGCACTGCTCCACTTGATTCATGTAGTAGGGCAGGTCCCAGGCGTTGATCTGCCCATCAAACTGGTAGCCCTTTATCAAGCATTCTCTTTTCTTTAGTGCAAGAATATATTCCCTCTCCTTGGTTCCAATGGGCTTCAGCGTTTCATAGAATTTATCTGTAAGATGTGCAGAGTGGGAAAAACGTCTTCATGATCACATACTTGACTTTGTGCATTTTGTCCTCTAAATTTAATGAAATGTTTTATTCTCTCACTTATTCCTATTTTATTATTTTTCATTTTGTACTAAATCTTGTACACTTTGTATCTAAACTCTCTAAGTCCTAACCATGATTCCCACACACATTTGCATAATAACAACCTACTGACCACACACATGGTCAGCCCCTTTACACTTTGTAATATATGACTATGTCTGCCACCTGCCTTCAGGAGCCATAAATCACTGTATGTTACAAGCGGCATGTAGTGCAACATACACTACAGTACATGCCACAGGCATGGGTGTCACATTTCCCTCTTCTAGTCTACGTCTACTCTCCCACCAGCTGTCAGCTTCAGTTTATTTTTCCACTGCAAAGCTGTTATCAGATGGTTTGTGCTGCATGTCTGAATGCACATGTGTTCAGGAGAGCTGAGGTGTCAAAGGAGGTCATCATACCCAGGAACTCGGACACATTGCTTGCATTCTTGGCCATGTTAATCTCCAGCACATAGTTTGCATGGTTATTGTAACCGAGTAGGTTTGCGACTTCTGCTCTCAGTTGTATCAGCTGTTCGAGGATTGCTGTGTTTACCTGGAAAAAAATACATTTAAAATACTTTAAATTTCAGAACTGGTTGATTTAGTGACACTGGTGGTGTCCAGGTGGTAACTTCATGTAGGTTTAATACAGTGGGACCCACAGTAGCACACACCTCTTGGCAGCTACAGTACACAGAAACAGGAAAGGAACTAGTGTGTCTTTTCAAAGTGAAGCCAAATAAAATCGTACTGTTCGAATAAAGAAGTCAGTCAATAATGGCTTTTTTGTTCACAAGCAACCATCATTTCATTTCATTTCGGCATGGGATGAATAATTTTCCACTCACAGCGTGGCGTGGTAAGAGCTCCATAAGTGCTCCATTTATTCCCTATCTTTGATCAACAGTCACTTGTATTGCTAACCTCCGTTTAACGTGCTTTTTTTCCTGTGACTTCTACACTATGAAGTGTCTACCTTGTGTTTCTTAATATTGAAACATTTCCTGCAGCTATAGATACAGCTCAAGGACTGAGGCTGAGGCCAGTGAGTCTAAAAGTCTAACAGTCAAACTACTCCACAGAGAAGTAATTACAGAATGTAAGTGCACTAAATGGTAATTGCTGAAAGCACCAACCAGAAATGAAGGTTTGGTTGCTTTTTGGACATTTTCAATCTTACTATAGGCTTCGTAAATAATATTTATTATTTCTGCAGATAGGGCTGGAGGTGTATATGCATAAACTGTAGCATAAAACAAATAGGATTTGCAGTTACCTCTTTACACCTGCTGTGAAAAGCTGCTTCCATCTTCCTCCTGGTCTCAGGATTGTGACACCTCTTCATCAGGGGATAGTAATGGGGATATTCAAGTGTCACCTTATACTGCCCATCTGCTGTCTTCTCCAGTCCACTGAGATAGCTATCAGCCAGCCCACCTTAGATGAAGAGGACAACATAAGTGATGTAGGCAAAGCGCATTCATAACAGCAGACAGTCACTTACACTGAGTTTCATGCACATAAGCTCACCCAATTCATGCTCAGAGAAAACAAGAAATGTATTATCTTCATTCAGATTCTTGTTAAACTCTATGGAGAGTTCACTAATAAGCTTGGATGTTCTTTTTATTTTCTGGGAAGAGAAAGAAAGCATAACAAGAAGCTCAAGTCAGAAAAATTACATTTGATTCCAAGGGTGTGGCACAAATGGCACAAGCAGAATTTATGAGTTACATTTTCTTTTATCACAATATGAAAGACAGTGGCATTAATAATCAGATCAGATATTGTTTTACCTCTTGTATATCTTTAGACAGGTGAAGCCCTTTACGCTTGCCTAATGTGACAAGTCTGTCTAAGAATCTCTTTTCTTCAAGTGAAAGGTTGTCTTGCACCTTTTTCTGTCAAAAAACAAGAAGACAAAAATACATGTTCGCGTAGGCAGCATGGCTAGGCCTTTTTTTAATCACATGTTTATGTTGTATGTAGGTCAGCCAGTCCTGCATGCAGTGACATATGGCTTTGGCTTCCACCGATGAGATCAGATCACATTTCTTTCCGAGGCTAAATAAGAACCAGTGATGGGGTCAAATTAAGGTAAGATAATCATGATCTTAAAATGTGAAAATATGCACTGGTGCTACTGTGATAAAAATCATCAAATCTTCACACAGATTCATTTGAAGCATTTAACATGCGTCATGCAGCGTACCTGCAAGGCAGTGACACGCTTGAACACATCTTCTCTCATGCTTATTTCTACGTCAAACTCAGACAGCTTCTTGTCTGCCTCTGTGCTCGCCGATCGGACCTCCTTAGATGGACAAACATACTGAGGGAAGTCTAGAACATGACGTGATGCTACGGGAGACAAATAAACACAAAGGACACAGTGAATCTTAGCTGTGAATAACAGCAGATTTATGAAGGAAAACGTCTTCTTCTATGAAATGTTCAAAACCAACAGCAGGGTCTCCCGCTGAAGGGATAAATCTTTAAAAACAGCTCACAGACATGTAACTTTTATTGTCCTATTTTTACTTTCCTATTTTCAACTGTGGATACACATTTGGTAATCGGATTTTTTTTTACTTAAAATAAACTACACTGACTGCTCATCATCACAGTGACATGTTATCTAGTGCAGCTGTGTGGTTTAATAGTTTCTGAACAACAGCGGAGCTCGCAGAGGAATGATAATAACAAAACAAACGTTAATGTACGTATCCTTTAAAGACTTACATGCATAATCCAGCTTGGCATTAGCCAAGGCTTTCAGGGTGTTTTCAACAGAAACATCTTCTATGTTTAGGTATCCAATGTCATCATAGACCTTTTTTACTCTGTTAATCAAGCTGTGTGTCGTGGTCCTAATCTCATCTGGAGACAGGTCCCATCTCAGTGTGTTTCTCTTATTTCCAGCCTGGGAGCAGTCTGTGTCAGATACCCCAGGCCCATTGTGGATGGTCATTCTCAGGAGGCGTTTAGAGGTGCTGTAAAAATCAGACATTCCAGTTTAACTTCAAAGTAAAAAAAAATAAATTAGATTTTCCATTAAAACTGAGTGACTGAACTTGACAGGTGGCACTAATGTTGAGCAATAAAATCTTCAAAATAACATTTGTGACTTCCCTTACGGTTATTTGAGGATCATGTGTATGACTAGGATTAAACTTCCCTTTGTTCCTATACTGAAAACCTCCACATGACGTCATCTGGGTGCTGTAAGCACAGAGATATTTTAATGTGGAAGGAAGATGGAAGCTTAATACTATTCGTATACATGTACACATAGGAAGCAAATAAAAAAAATACATGTTTCTGCTCGCCAACATTTTTCAACATTCAGTTATTTTAACGAGCTCAAGAGATTTTAGTTTTTAGTGATTAATAAGAGCAGGTGTAAATCAAATTCACAGCAGTTAGGAAGTCAGAGTTATCACTAATCTGTTAAAGGGACTAAACAACAGCAGCTGTTGTGTATCAGGTGTATTTATAGCTACTGAATCATACCCGAAAAGCGTCCTGCAGACTACAACTCTTAACGCAAACATGTCAGCGGTTTCATGCTTTTTTTTTTACGTGCAAATCAACCACCCTCCTCTCCTCCTCTTACTGTAGCTCGGTCCCAGTTGCTGCAAAGGAAATAAACCCTCTCCTTTTCCTCCCTCCCTCCACCTCGTCCGCATGTGCAATGCTCCTAATTTCCGCCGTAAACGCGCATGCGCGGAGGAGGAGGACGCGATCGATCTGACACACTGAGTCCTCATGACGCGGTAGCTGGAGACAGCTGGAGAAGAGCTCAGGTAAGGTGGGCGGGGGACACTTAATAGCATCCTTTGACACAACGCGGTTCATAAATTGACTTCATGGCGTTTGAGGGGATCGGAGCTTGTCCCCCTTTTTTCTTCTGGTCATTTTTACTGCCTCTTGATGGGAGGATTGTGATTCTTTGAGCCACCATCACACAAGCTGCACAAGCGAGCCTGGTGCGGACGGTCAGTGATAATAAGCTTTTAGAAATTAGAGCCAGCTGCAAGTGTCAGTTGATTGATTAGCTTTAATATGGAGCATTTGTAAAAATATGAATCCTACGTGTTGAACAAAAACCCCTCTCGTCTCCCATTATGGTATTACATCACAGCTTCTGCATCACTGCGTTTACGTGTGTCAACACACGGGAGGAGCTGTGCAGGACCTAAATGATCATAACCACGCATGCATTCAGCACGGGGTGGAAATAAGAGGCAGTGTCTGCAAATCATTTGAAGCGACAGTTGTGAAGCTGCCGTTGTCAGACATCTGAATGGAGAAAACATAAACTGCCACAGTCATGGGTCTTTTATTTTAATAGAGGAATCCATTTTTTCTTATTTAGCAATTTTGAGGGCACAGTTGTCAAAAAAAACTCAAGGGCCAACCAGTGTATGGGAAAATATTTGTTGTTGGGTCTGTTTAACACTATGTTATTATGAAGTATGTTAGATTATATTGTAGAATAGTCATTAGAAATGTGATTAAATAATTTAAAAAATTTAATTAATTTAATTACACACAATCATCTGGGGCCTGTGTGTGCAGGTACCACGTTTCCAGGTCTGATCCAGCCTTGGTTTTTGACTATAAATATAAAAACTCAGGTCTAGATGTACAGTTACACATGTAGGTTGTAGACGTAAAGTTCAGCACAGAGTGAGAGGTGTGAGTGTTATGTTATAGAGAAATCTAAAAAACCTGAAGCTACGTTTTCAGAGACTAATGCAGTAACCTCCATGAATTAAGAAATCAAGTCACTATAAGTGATGATGTTATTAGCTAACACTTTATTGATTGTTAATTCATGGTTACCGCATTTGTGAGTTTACAGTTTCTCATGCCATTAAATTAGCCTGTACATAGAAATGGGCATTTCTGGGACGTCACTCAGTCACTTTTGAGAAGCACAACAGCAGCGCACATTACACTGTAACAACTACTGTTGTGTGGGGGATGTGAGTTTGAATAACAAGAGCTTAATGTTTTGCATTATTATAAAGTAACACATAATTAATTACTGAAATAGTATAACTCAGGTGTGCAGGTGTCTCTCTGTTTACCTCCTATTACCTTCCCTGTGCCCATCAGTTTCCAGGTAAAAATGGCAGTGGAGAAGCGCCTGGCTTACTCTATTGTGCAGTTTCTACGAGATCAAACGCATTGTGGAGCTTTGAATTCTGATGAGCAGGAGAGCCTCGAAGGTAGGTGGCCTCACTGTGCACTGACAGTTCAGAAAGCACCTTTATAAGTATAGGACACGCTGCTCTTGTCCTGTCAATGTCAGAATGAACTTAATATGTAAAGTTCACTATCGCGGTGCAGAAACAGGAGCAGGTTTTGTCATCTAGAAGAATTCTACATGATTAGAAGTCAGGGTAACATGCAGTGTGTGCAGCATTTCATCCAAACTGATGGACGGGACAGTTTCAATTTCTCACTGTGACCACTCTGACTCACCGTGCTAATGCCATTAACTCCCACACCAATTGTTTAGCTGTTATGTTAAAATCTCACACACGTCATTTATCTCAACAGTATCTTGTCATATTCTTCTGATCCTCCGCTACAGTTGCGATACAGTGTTTGGAGACCACCTTTAAGATCAGCTCCAGCGACTGCCATCTTGCTGTTCCACAGCCTCTGAGAGAGATATTCCTGAATTCCCTGCTCAAGGTGGGTGCTGAACAATCCATGGGAGAGACACATGAAGGAATATAAATATATTATCATTTAATATTGTTCATATAAACTTTGGATTTATTCCGTAAAGGTATGTCAGTGCATGCTGTCTCACTGGGATGGGTTTACTGTCCGTTACACATGTGCTTTTGTCGAGTCAAAATGTCCACTACAAGAAAGATGGATGACGACTACTCAGTCACTGGTTATTAACTTTAAAGTAAATAGTATCTGTAACTCTCCTTTACTTAGAATGACAACATAACCATACCAGACACCTCTCCATCTCCTGAAGATATCGAGCGAGCAGAGCAACTTAAAAATGAAGGTAATGTTAAAACTCTTGATAGCAGAAATATATATCATAAATATTGTAGCAGCACATATGTAGTTAAACAAACTGAATTATATTTAGGTATGTATTAAGGAGTTTTGAGGAACGGAGAAGGTACTTTTGCACAACAGTTGATCTCTGCAGTATTAAAAGTATTAAATTAAAAACCAGCTTAGTGATATACTGTATTTGATCTGCTGTTGTAATCACCCTGCGAACCGTCACATCTTTTACTTTTAGGGAACAATCACATGAAGGAAGAGAACTACAGATGTGCGGTGGAGTGCTACACAAAGGCCATTGATCTGGACCTAAGAAACGCTGTGTACTACTGCAACAGGTATTTACAACAAGCAACATGATTTCACACTGTCTTTGTTTTGCTCCCACTTTAGTACAGTGGTTCACAGATATTTTACAGAGACGACAGCAGACAAGCTGAGTTGAGTAGCTGATGATAATGTTTTTACTGGGCTAGATAATGCAAAGGGAATTAATTTGTACAAATGTGAATATAAACACGACACTTCTAAAGGTAAGGACGTGGTCTGAATTTAACACGCTGCAGGGCTGCAGCTCACAGTAAACTGGGAAATTACACAGAGGCAACTGGTGACTGTGAGAGAGCCATTGGAATTGATCCTACCTACAGTAAAGCGTATGGACGGATGGGGTGAGTTTAATGTAGTTTACCATTACAACAATATTTATCAAGCTTTTCTGTGTAGTACAGTCTTAATCATTAACTTAGTCATAACTAATTATATGTCTGTCCCTGTCCTTTCTTTGGCTCCAGGCTGGCTTTGACAGCCATGAACAAGTACCCAGAGGCAATTTCCTATTTCAAGAAAGCTTTGGTATTAGACCCCGAGAACGATACCTACAAATCCAACCTGAAGATTGCAGAGCAGAAACACAAAGAGGCGACCAGTCCAGTAAGTTAAACAAGCCGTGTATCCGTGTTTCATTAAAGCTCACACATATTACACCATCATGATTGTTTTGATCTTTCTCTGTCTGTGAATGTGTGCCACAGATAGCTGCTGGATTGGGATTTGACATGGCTAGTTTAATTAACAACCCTGCCTTCATCAGCATGGTAAGAGGATGTTAACTTAACACATGAAGCAACAGAGGTCATCAGCTGCTCAGTCAGCTTACCATTCTCCTGGAGACAGGTGTCTTAGTCTTGTTTTGCCTCTGGCAGGCTTTTCCCTAATTAGTCCCATGTGTGGCACTTAGCCCATTATTCAACTAGGGTTATCGTCTAGTGGAAAGGACCTTGCTTGCTGCTGACTTTCAAAATAATGATGACATAGTAGAAATGTCTGCCAGGTCAGCGTGCCAAGAGTTTTATTGCAGCAACAGTGAGATGATGCATCTAAATCAGATAGCTGTGTATGCGCATTCAGGACCTACAGCACTAGATCATACATTGTTGATCTCATCAAACTGTCAGTGTAATGAGAAATAAATTGTCCTATTGATAAACCGTACGTGGCACCGTGGGCTTCAGCTTGATTTCTGTTTGCAGGCTGCAAGCGTGATGCAGAACCAGCAAGTGCAACAGCTGTGAGTTTCAAAAGATGAATCGACTGCATTTAATGTTGCTTAAACGTATAGTGTGATGTGCGGTACTGTAGCTCACTGTCACTGTGTGGTCAGTATGTCAGGAATGATGTCTAATGCAGTTGGGGGTCCTGCAGCAGGAGTAGGAGGACTGTCAGACCTTTCCAGCTTGATTGAAGCGTAAGTACACTCGACTCCCAATCAAAAGCATTGTTTATGATGTGTATGAGTTACCTGTGTTTGTGTGTTCTATAGGTAAAGAAAACTGAAAACCATTACTACTCTCCTGCCTTTAACGTTGATATAAAGCTACAAAAACTGAAAACTTAAATTCAGCAAATATATCTCGTGAAATACATCTGGAGTAACTCAGTTATGTCCTGGACTGTGTCAGATTTAACAAAGGAGATATAATTGATGTTGTTAATCAGGTCCTTTTTAAATGTGCCGTGCCATGCTGGCTATTTTATTTGGCATGTTTCCAGTCTTAGTGCTAAGCTAAGTGGCTGCTGCTGATTGCTTCATAATTACTGTTAGTCATGAGAGTGGCATTGATCTGTCTTTCTGTTGTTACTATATGTTAAAAAGTGAACTGCTTTGTGTTAGTTTTTGCCCTGACCACAAACAACTCATCAGGTGAACAAAGTTATCTCATCTCTCTTCTCTGCTCGGCCAGGGGACAACAGTTTGCCCAGCAGATTCAACAGCAGAACCCAGAGCTGATCGAACAGCTGAGGAACCACATCCGGAGCCGCTCCTTCAGCGGCAGCGCGGAGGAGCAGTCATGATCTACTCAGGTAGTTCTGTATTTCAGACTTAAAGCTAGCTGACCATTTGTGACACTTTAATATATCGCACTCACTAAGTTTGCATTCCTTTTATTCTAGCCTCACATCTTTTCCAAGGAAGGGCAACCATATAGCGCGATTACAATCTCTACACCCATTTCTTAAAGTCAAATCCCCGGCAGAGCTGGAATGAAGAGACGAGGATGGGGTTGAAGGCACTTTACTGTGACTTGAGGCTCTGGAGTGGAGAGACGAAGGCCTGGAGACTGGACGATGAAAGGAAGCATCCCACACATTTCGAGCAAAACATCTAATCATGCAAAAGAGCCGAGAACGTATTCAGCCTACTGACAGAACATGGGTTAAATTCCTTCTTCAGAGCTTTTACATTCTGCAGAGATCGTGTTTTTTATGTGCTGAAAATACTGGCCTCTTCATGTTATGAGTTAAGGATCCTTCTGACTGGTCGTGATAAATAGAGGGTTAGGGAGGAATGTACTTTTACCGCATGGCAGGGAGCATTCTGCTTTTCCACATATAGTACACACAGGACACCAGGTTCACCTTGTTTATATTACATCTTGTTTAATATTATTTTTGTAGACAGAACACACTCTAATTCTTTATTGGGTCCTTGAACGTGTAGGACTCACATCACTGCTTTTCAATGAGTACTAAACCTTTGATTCAAACAACTGTGTAATTGTATAGCAGTGTTAACAGCCTGCATTACATTGTTATTGCACTTTAGCAAGAATAAATGTCCCCTTTAACGCTACTTAATTGTTCATTAACTAATAATAACAGATTCAGATTGTTTTGCATGCTTAAATCTGGTATTTCAGATCAGACACTTTATGGAAACAATTAGGTATGCTAGGGCAACACGATGTTTTGTCTAAAACATGTGAATAAATGTAAGAAAACTCCACACGCTCTCGTTTGTTTTGCCTTTGTGGCATCACCGTATGACATATGTCAAGTGTGACATAAGCTTAAGCTTTTTAAACAACTGATGCCTCAGTTCAACCAGCTTACACTTTAAAGGGGTATTCCACCAATTTAGCACAATAACAGCCAGCATGATACAGAGCTGTCATGTCAGCTCCACACTGTTAATGTGTGACAAACCTGAAGTCAAGTTTGAGGGACAGGAGCTTTGACTAGTCAGACTGGTCTTGTGAAAAACACTATTCAGTTGTGCTGCAACAACTGTACGATTCAGGACCTTTGGGGTTTGATCCACACTAGACTCTTACAGTCAGGATATCTCAACCTTTGATTCTTTTAAGAACTAGTCCAGGTTCCACAATTTTTCAGAGTCTGACTTTCAGAAAAGAAAAACTCCTGAGAAGATGCAGCTTACATGTCACCACTTAGTCACCAAAATAATTTTATGACTCGAAATTAATAAAATGAATAAACTAAGAACAAGGAATATTTCAGAGGTGACTATTAACCCAATGATAGCTGGGATTAGCTCCAGCACCTCTGTGACCCTTAACACTATAAGCAGTTTAGATAAAAAGATCAGAATATTATTTTATCTGGATTATTTTAATAACAAGAAAAGCCCCCATGGACACCATGAAATGTTTTTTTAAGTAACAGGAAATGTAAGACTACAGAGATTTTATTAATATTAATGCACATTTACATAATTATTTTCAAAGATTTATATTATTCACAACTCATTTTAAAATAAAGTATTATCCCCTCAGGTTGCAAAAAAAAAAAAAAAAAAAGAGTGTGAAATGTCAGCATTACATGCAGACTTTCACAGTTGGTCCAGTCATATCTAAAACGCAAAAACGTAAATAAAATTTCTAGCACTCGTTGCTCGTATACGGGCAGACCACACACACTTGTGCAATGTCATCATATTCGTACGTCCTCTTCAGAAATGTATCTGTGAGCCTCAATCCGGAAATACTCTAAAATACAGAGGGGAAGAATATGACGTTAGCGAGACTGAGCCAAAAACACTTCAGGATTTCAGCAGGCTAACCGTTTTCCCTAAGGTTCCATCTTACCTGCAGACCCTGGACAGATGAGAGGAGTGTGAGGGGCAGAGAGAGGGAGGCAGCAGGACTAAGTTTCCCGAGCTGTCGACCTGATACACCACACCAGTGGATCGACCTTGTGTTACAGATCTCCAGCACCAGGTCCATCGTTCTTTCACTACAACACGAAGGTCGGAGAAAGGCTCGCTGTTAGTGCTATTACTGTTCAAATACACTGAAAGTTGTCTCACACGACTACTGGACTGAGAATTTTCACCTGCAGTTGGTGATTTTACAGACGATGTCAAAAGGTTCTTCAAGGTTCACAGTGTCAGGAATCATCTCTAAAGACAGCCGAATGTCTCCATACCCTGGAGCCTGGAGGACATAAAAGGACAGAGCCGTAACAAAAACACACATAGGATTATAAAAATGTAGACACATCATACGCATTAAAACAGAAGCTAATACCATTCTTTGCAGCTGACTGGTCTGAAGCCTCCCCCTTTCCCCGAGATTCGTCTTCCACACAATGTCAAGCTTGCCTATGACCGTCACACCTTTGATGACACCAGCCTTCTCTGCATACTCCGGCTTTGGTTTGAGACAGTACAGGTACTGCCGTGTGTCCATGGGCTGCAGGTAGGACATTTTCCCAAATGTGGACTCTCTTAACAGGGAAAAGAGAAGACTAAGTGTAAAGAGATATTTTGCAATTGCTTCAAGAAGAAGAAATATACTGTATAGGTGAACTAAAGTGCTTTTACTCTTCATCGCCACTCTTGACCATGTTGAGTTCTGTGACGTTGTACATCATGGAGGGCTCTAGAGAGACTTTCTCCATGAACATTGGCGACGTGGTGATGTTCTGAATCTGAGCCTCAAGGAACACTTCATCTGTCTGGAGCGGAGAACCAAGGGGTCAAACTAATATCTGTTATGTAACACTGCATAATCTCCAAGGTGAACTGAGCAAAACCTCAACTGTATCGTTGTCAGGTATTAAAAAAGGTTAGGGTTGTGCAAAATCTTTTGGTCTCAAAGGACTGGTTCACATATTTTCAAGACTGTCTTTAACATTTGTACATATAATCATCTGAAGGGTTAAGAGTATTAGTTGCTTTAATGTAATTTTCCTCCATATTGGAAATGAAAAGATACTTTCCTAATAGGTTTTCAAAGACTTGAAAAAAATGTGAACCTATCCTTTAAGCTAGTCTTTCTGTGATGTGAGTTGTAATGGATAACATGTATTAACAACTCAGAATAGAAGAATTAATAAGATAAATAAGATTCTACTAGTCTATGTTTGCTCAGTGTACCTTTAAGGACATTGTTAGTACATGTGCTGACACGCACAGTATACAGTAGGGGTTGCTCAATGACAGGTCATTTAAAGTGGTCTCTCAAACATCAACTAGTTGTGTGTTTAAACTAAATATTCAAAGCATTCATGTCATCTGAAAAAACTACCTGAAAAGAAAAATGCCTCAAATGCAGCTACCAACTGCACTACACCAAAACCAGGTGGTTTTGTCTACTCAAAAAGAGAACAAATGTGTTTAGATTAATGAGATAGCACAGCAGAACTTCAAGCTCCACAGTGTGAAATTCTTTTACTCTCATATGACCCTTTGTAACTGCAGGAACTTGCCCACAAATTAAAGAGCAACAGAAGGCTCATAGAAGGCTCTTCTATGGCAGTATTATTTAAATAAGCAACACTCATATGAACTAAACTATTCCTGCATGAGGCTCAGTGTGAGTTATTAAGTATTAAAGTAACTTACTTGTACAGAAAAATACTGTTACAATTATTTCTCATACTATCATATAATCCATATGATTATATTATTAAAGGATTTTATTCAAATCTTAAATAATAATGTCTTTATTAATCTATATTTATTTAAATCAAACACCTGACGTGACTCGTCATGGCGCTTGTACATGTCGTTCTGGTTTGACAACTAGTTGATTCTTTGGGAGAACAACACTTATATTTTTTTCAGTGCAACCTCTACTATACAGTGAGATACAATGAAAGAAAAGCAGAGATTAATTCATGCCTGCAGTTCATAATACAACAACTAAACCATTCTGAGTGAGGTTAATGTTAAATCACAGAGCTCAGCATTTCATGCAAAGCCATTCCAACCGGAAACCTCATATTTTATTTCATATAATCAAATTTATTTGTTTCATGAATTCTTAAAACTTATAGCCCAGTGGTAAATGATTGGAACATAAACTAATGTCGGTTTTATAATCCCTGATATAAGGCCTTAACTGAACAGTTCCATCAAAACATAAATCCAGCCTCACAGAAGATATGATGATCTTCCAACGCGCATTCCATAAGCATTTAAATCCTGACAAGCAGAAAACAATAGTAATGATAATAATCACAGTGCACACTACCAGTATAATCTTTCCAATAATGATTTAAATCAATGAAATTCCCACCACAAACTTCACTTAACAAGTCCAAGCTTTGTGTAGGATGAATTTGCAAGAAAGCACAGGCGTCCGAAGAAAGGCCAAAGAAAAAATAATGGAAAGCCCAGGTTGATGATTTTAAAATGAATATAGGAATTTTTATTTAACATTTGCTTTTTATTAAACTATTTAACAGATGGTCTCAAATTATTACATTTATTTCCATTTTTTTACTTTGCACCTTTCTACTGGCCCCAGAAAGACAAGCTCTGCTGCACCAAAAGAATTAACAAAAGCTAATGTTCAGCAATGAAAACAAACAAAAAAAAACAATTACCACAGAACTGAGGTCACTCTAATGGAGAAAATAAAATACAAGACATAATAAACAAATGACGTTACATGCCAAAGATGATGACAATGAATATTTTGCAGTCTAACATAAAAATCTACCGGTATGAAAATGAGAAAAAGGAAAAAGCTCATTGCCTCCATCTGGGAAAACCCTTGGTCTCCAGGTATTGAAACATATCACTTCACAGTATAAGTTAAGGATGTATTTGGAGGTACAAGTGTTTTCCAGGAGATCTCAAGCTAACAGCCTCTATTAGCTGGAAATGTTTCTGACTATGAAATGAAATATGATATGAAGCATGTTATGTATGCTATAGTAAGAACTTGCATGTCATACAATACAGTTCTTCTATTTGCAGAGCGACATGGTGACAGATACGAGTGCACAGTTTCTGCATGTTGACAGCTGCACTTTATATTACCCTGACGGTTCTGACGGTGATGTCTGAGAGTCACTAACTTACCTCTGCATTGTAGAACTTAGTCTTCACATCCAGCGGCTTCAAAACCTGATTGAAAATAGATTGTAAGCTAAACATATAAGTTTTTTCACACTGTGCTTCCATTTGGCTGAAAAATCTTCCTATGCAAAAAACGTTTAAACAGATGAATGCCCTTGAGCTGAGATTAGGAAGAAGTTCAAATCTAACACATAATAAATGTTCTCCTGAAAATGATGTTAGTATGAAAGGAACAGGAATACAATTATTTCACAAACTGAGGAAAGGGGACTCCACTAGACGCAAACGCACATGATGGGAGGTGCATTTGTTCTGTGATAGACCTGTGATATTTCTCATGCACTCTCCAAGCTTACACATGAGTTTACCATGGTCATCTAATGACTATACACAAATATAGCTCACCTGGAATTTGAAGAACTTCCGGAAATAGAGCTTCTCTCCATGTTGAGTAGTGTAACTAACTGCACAGACTAAGCTGGAATTTGGAAAAGAGGAAATAAGAGTTAAGAGTTGTACAGTAAGAAGCCTTTTTATTAGTGTTTTTTGTTCCCTGATTTGGTCAGTTGGAGGATGAATTAAGAGAGTGCAAGCAGCAGAAACACTCACATATGTGTTCCAATTTCTTTGACTTCATGGTGAATAACGTCGTCAATGCAACATTCAGGTTTGAGTTCTGCTACTGCAGAGTTCGATGCCGAGAGGTTGAGCCGCTGTGAGCTGGTCTGTAGATCAGCCTGTAAAGCATCACGCCACATAAAAGGACAATTATGTGTAAAAAAAAAAAAAAAAGAAAGAGTAAAAAGTATAAAAAACATGTTGGAAATATATAAGTCTGTACAATACCTTTACAAGAATGTCCTTGACAATTTGGTTGCCATCATTGTGCACACTTATATAACTGGAGAAGGTTTCCCCAAGAAAAATATTTCTGTTTAATATAAAGATGTGGAAAAGTCAAATCACGAACAAAACAACAGTTTGCACCGTAGTTAAAGCACAAACTGAGGGCTAACTGTTTAATTATTTAGTTTTCAAAAGAATATATTACCCAAAGTTCTGTGGTAATGTAAGCATCTCTCCAAGCATTAATGCCTCTGCTCCCTTGATGGTGGACGGGTCCTCCCTCATAAGTTGACCAAACAAGTCCCCTGTGCAGGCAACAGTACATACACTTTGTGTCATGTACATGTAACATGTTGATTAATTTAATACTTTGCAAAACCACTTGACAGAATGTTTGCAGAGGGCAGCTAATTATATTTGGACCATGAACCATGAGCCACGAAGTACAGACAGACGTGTTATTAATGTAAATGCAAATCAAAACACCTCAATGATTTCACAGAACTCCAGGGGACTTAACATTCTCCTAAAAGTAATCTTATATAAATAGAAATTCCACCTAAAAGTGTCAACATGATTTATGGTTTATGTAGAGTTCAGTTCCCAGTGCAGCAAACACTTTGCTGCATTTCACCAAATAAGAAACAAACACTCATAACTCTCAGCATGCTTTCACATTTGGAAGCATGATTTAAGATATAATGCATGATATAACGCAGATGTAGGGTACAGTAAATGCTAAATATAGATAAGTTCAAAATGTATATGAAATAAGCTACTGTAATTATGTGTTATGTGTGCATGTGTTTTTTTACTTTCATATTTTATGTAGAACTATTTAGAGATATAAATTTAAATAAGGAAAAAATCTCAGAACCCTGCTTGGTTCCCACTGTGCACATTAATATGAAATTGTGACATGAGCTTCTCATAAACTGAAACATGAATACCTTGGCATTTTTGAAGCAATTTTACTCAGCCTGGCTATCTGCTTCTTAGTTACAGCTATGGACTCAACTGAACATGCTAAACTCTTGTTAAGAACTTCACTGAATCTCTGCGTAAGTGATTTACACAGATCACAGGAAATTATGTTACAGATGCAGAAATTTGGAAAATTAGGCTATTTTAAGATGATCTGTGTGAAATGGATTATATGGATAGTGAGAAAACAACTAAGCCAAATGGAAAAGTTTTTTATTGGTCTGTAAACTTGGGAACTCATCTCTACTTGGGCTCTGTGTTTTAGGACCACGCGAACAGGCTCACCTGGCAGATCTCGATCCTCACACGTCACTGGCAAGTTTGTGAAGAGTGTTGGTTTAGTTAACCGCATCACTGTAAGGTAACAGTGAGAGTGGTTAGTGATTAGACACACGTTAATGTGGATTTTACACAGTGTATCAATCACCAAAATCATCTTGAACAGGGCTACAACTAACAGTTGCTTTTATTTTTTTGATTAATTGTGTGTTTGCTCTCAAACATATATTTGCTTGTAAATCATTGCATTCTGTTTTCATTGATATCATGTATATTACTCTTTGGGAAACAGGGCTATAATAAGTTTAGCTGTTTTTCACAAACATAGTGAAAAGATGGTTTACTAGAAAGTATCTGAAATTTTGAAAAACAAACTGCTCCTTCTTTCCAAAGTGTCTTTGTGATTGTTTATTCATTCAAATGTTCAAATATGATTTAATAGTCTAAATTTTAGCTTACAACCTGTAACAACATATAATAATTTGGCACTACATTAGTTTCTCGTTCTATAAGGGAACATATAGTTAAATCATAATGTTAAACAACCTTTAATTTGTTTATTGACTTAAATTTCTATGAACTGAGACACAATGGGAAGAATTATTTATTTTAAGACAGAAACACAGACATACAGCTTCCCAAAGATAATAAAACTAGAAGGGTTTCTGAAAGCAGAAGTCACTCATCAGAAATGCAACGTTAGCAAATCTTAGCTAAGGCTAAATTAGCTAAGTAGCTATGGAACAGCTAGCTGACATTACGGTGTAATTTCTACTATAATATGTTATTACAGTGTCAGTTTCAGTTTTTAGTCCCAATGACACAGAGAAATGTACTTTAACGTTACAAGTGTCACAGTCTTCACTGCACATATATGAAACATAAAGGTTTGATAAGGTGTTAGCTAGCGCTATTAGCATCTAACAGCAACAACAAATGACAACAACCTGGTTCTGTGAAATATTTAACTATGTCATCAGCCCCACATAGCCTCTGTATTGATATATGCTGCAATAATGGAAACAATATACCTTTTAATGCAAGTAGGTGTTCCTGTTTCGCTTGATTTGCATCCATTGTGACAGAAAAATTGCCTAATCGGGGTAGTATTAGCCACTGTATTAGCTGGTTGTTGTGACAGGCTAGCTGGTGAACTTTGACCTTCCCGGAAACACATTTCTTCTTCTCTGCTTCCCTATTGACACGTAACACTGCCCCCCACTGTTCGGGAAAGCTGTGACAGTAAATCTTTTTTCTTTCGACTACTGCTACTATTACTGCTGCTACAACTAATAAATTCTTCTTAAAGCTTATTTTAAACTATGCAATTTTGACTGCACCTTTACACACAACTGCTGTGCATTTGAAGGGAAAATGTATGTTTGGAAATGATAAGGCTGGGTGCATAATATCCGCGGACTCATATAGGTATAGCTAAAAGGTGATCTTGACTGTGTAGCATGGGCAAATGTTGTAAATGTATCTGCATTTTTAGTAATTACACTTGTTACTGTTAAATGTTGAATGTCATTGGATGCTTTTTTGCATCTAATGGTAGAGATTTGTATTACAGTATCAAAACTGCAGCCTTGTTCATCTAACATTGACTAAAATGAGCTGAAATTACTTTATTTAATAAATCAATCCGATTTTTATTATTTTTATTATTTTGTGTTTATTATATTGTATGTTTAGTTTAATTGGCTGCTGATGAATCACCTGAAGATTATAGACAAGAAAACAAAGAATATGTAAAAGGTTTTGACCAAAACAAAATCATTTAATCTGAGTTACTGTTTACATTTAGCTGTTGCAGGTCACAACTCTTTAGGTCAATTAAGTCAATCATTACTCAGTCTTCTTGTATATTGTTTCAGTTTCTATAACCAAAGAAGCTGAGTGTGTAGTCAAGCAAAAGGTATTATTCTACACGTCATAGATCAGAATATTGAATGGTGCACGTGGTACCACGTTGTGCATGATTTGTTTCGAACAAATGTTTTCATCATCTTCATCCTCCACAAAGATGTTCATGTAGTGGTCGTGCTTCACTTCCTGGCTTTGAGAGGCAAGCACTCGGATGCAGTTGACGTCTTTCCAGAAGCTGAACTTTTTGTCCGTGGAAAGCACAGAGGAAGTGTGATCATCTTTTTTAGACTCGGAGGTGATGACGGCATCAATCGCCAGAGGTTTGTCTGTGACAAATACTCTGATGTTTCTTTTGCTGTAGTTGGTCACCTGGGACACGCTGTCGGAATTTCCCATTTTCTTATGTCTTATATGACTGATATGGTCTCTGGAGGCTGTAATTTAAAAAGAAAAATATTATATGTTTAAATACCTAAAACAACACACCTACCTTGTTCACTTGTGACAGTTACAGTCTGTATATTTCTTTGGTATAAAAATATTTCTTTGGTATAAAAATCACCAACAAAAAGTATAGGTTTTCACAAATGTAGCACAAAATCAGTTGCAAGTTACAAGACACTAGTTACTGTAGAGTCATATTTCAAATCTGGTTGTTTAAATAAAAGAAAATGCTAAACTCTTCCTTCTCTCGGAGGAAATGTATGCACCAACAAGTATAGAAGCATATCAGATACTATTTTAATAGTTTTATAGTTGATATAGTAGAAGACCAAAGGACTTCTTACCTGCTGCTACAACGAAGGCAAATTAACAGTAATGTGCTGCTGCTGTCTTCCTGAACAGAGCAGTTTGTAATGGACGACATCTGATAATATGCAAACGTTTTCAGGTCAAGTGCAGGATAACATTGTAGATGGATAAATGTGGTGTCTTTTACAGCTGAGTTTAACATCTGCTGTACTGGCAAGTCACATCTGTCAATTCCCCATTTTTCAAAAACATATTTTATGTTTTCATGTTGCATGTGTCTGAAAAATGGTAATAAAATAAACTGAAAGCAACTGTTTAAAAAAGTGTTTCACACATCGTGGTACACATCGTACCATGGGTACGGCATTCATTTGTATACAAATGTGATAAGGTATAGTTTTAAAGTAAAATCTAACCATGCAGGGACAACAAACTAAAATGATCTTTTATGTAAACTGACCTTTTTATGGTGTTTTTCTTTAATAAATACATAAAAATAAAGCTTTGTTACACAACCAACACAATGTGGTTCTGTACTGGTGAATTTCTGCCATTCGACCATGATAACTGTGATAAGTCAATTAACACTGTACAGAAGTAACCAGCTGCAATTAAAAAGCAGACGCTGCAAAACTCACAGAGTGAGAGCATCTTTAAATTTCTGCAGAGTGTTACCTCTTTGTAATTACTCCACCTGGTTGGACAGAGTGGAGCCTTTATTGCCTGGTTTGCATATACAAAGTGGGAAAAAGCAGTAAAGATGAGAGTATTACTCTTGGGTTTATGGTGCTTTCCAGCTCTCGTTCCAGCACAATGAAACTGTGGCTGCTGCTGGTGTCCCTGCTTGTCTCTAACCTGAGCCTCCTTGGAGATGGGGACTGTATCATGGATTACTACAGCTGGAGTTTGTGCAGAAAACTGTTACTCAACGAAGGACTGGAGACACGTCTGACCCAAACAATGCACTACTGTATGCATATCCAGAGAAACTGTGTCCATGTTGCTGTGCTGCACAAACAGTGGAACGTTCCTTTTTACCAGGGAAACACAGTCCACAAGGACCCTGGATGCCTTTTGTCTCACCAGGCCTTAACGGTAATAATCCATAGCAGTTATTTTCCAACTGTGGTATGATGATTTCAGTTTGTATTTGTGTAGATCTGCAGTAAGCTGATATCCATCAACACATTTAATTTTTTACCTTATTACGTTATCTGTGTTTGCTGGTGGATGCATGTTTTGCACTTGTTTAGAATATTTCTGACACAGATTTTTAGTGAAAGTAAAAATAGTTTTAAAGCAGTTTGGTGATGCTTGCAGGGGCTGAGAATACTTCTTGTGCTCATCCAATGATCCCACAGTAGAGGGCACTGTTTTCTGCTAGACGTGTGGCTCATGAGCCACAAAAAGTGAGTTTTTTTCTGGTTCAGCATGCAGGAGGTAGAATTCTTAAATATTAATTTTAAATTTAATACAGAAAAATATGAGACCTGTCAGGTAAAAGCTGAAAATAAAAAAGTTAAATAGACCTAATAAAAAAGAGTTACTGTGGAATGCAAAACAACCCCTGAAAGAAACTAATCTCTTTTGAATGTTCCACATAGTTAACCATGTGTGGTAAAGAGAACAGGCTGGACATGGAGAGACAGAGTCCCTAAAGCAGCATGTGCTTACAGTTCATCCTTAGGAGGGCATGAAGGTCTGTATTGAGTTTCATGGCAATTCAGCCACCAGTTGTTGAAAGATTTCTCTCAAAACCACAAAGGCCGACCTGCTGGTGGAGCTACAATAAAGTCAGAGAATCCACCCAAAGTTATCTGGATATATCTCGTGGAAATCACCTCCCATGATGGAATATCAGTTCAACATTTTGTGCCAATACATCCAATAGTTGCCAAATCATTTCACTATAAACCAAAATTATCTGCGTCATGCTTGTGCAGATGAAAAGAGTCATTAAGTTTAGTAATCATGAATGTCTGCATCCAATAATTGCAGAGATACTGTCCTATGTATTTTAGTCCTGATACATGTGTTGGGCCATTTGACACTGCCGGAAATGGTTCATGTTTTTGTCTTTTAGTGGTTTTTATATCTAATTTTGTGCTTCTATGTCTCCTTCCGTTGCAGATTGTTTTTCTTCTTCATAACGATGGGAAAGGTTTTCCAGAATTTCTCTACCAGAATACACCACCAGAAATATGTTTTATTAGTGGAGACACATCAACTGATAGTGGAGTCAATCACATTGCAACTGATATAGCTAAAGATTGCCCTGATTCTCAGTTAGTGCACCATCACTCTGCTGCCTTAAGTTCCAGTGATCAAACTTTCTTACTGGAAAAGTCCAAGAGCTGGGCAACTGCCACCATTGCTCAATGGCAGAAAATGCTGACAAAGAGATACTATGCAGCTGCAATTGTGATTATTTCCTGCTGCCTCAAAGAGGCTGAAATAAGATCAGCACGGGACATCAAGAAAATACCCAGACAACACATAGCAGAACCACAAATGAGGCAGAAAGAGAAAACACAGCAAATCAGGGACATTCAATATCTCAAGCAGGACGACAGACAACATTCCTCAAAAGCTTCAGTCAATCAACAGGACATTTTACAGGCTGCTACTCTGCACTCTGGCAGCTCTTCAATTAAAACTTCAGATTTATCAAAATTAGAGATACAGAGAAATGCAGCTGGTATTATGAGGAAAGATGAGCATTTACACTTGGATGAAGAGTTGAGTTTACAAAGAAGTTCTCAGAAACAACTTTCTTTAAAAGCTGCAACTGGAGCTGATGATGATGATGATGATGGATTTTATGTTAATAGGCTGCTCACGCTGGTATCCAGAGAGAAGAGAGAATCCATAAAGAGACTGCAGTATAACCTAAGGACTGCTCGTTTCAACGGAATAATAATCAGAGAACAAGCAGAACCTCGACCTCCAGAGAGAGAAAGTGAAACAGAAGGAGCACATGCAAATACAATCGAAAATGGAAACCAGAAAAAATCTGCAAACATCTTAAAGTCAGACTTCGCTGAGGAGGGAGGAGAAGGCTTAATCAAGTTATTTCTTCCAGACACACAGATGGAAACACAAGCAGAACCAGCATCTGCAAGAACACTTTTACTGAACATAGATACAGGCTGGAAAATGGTAAATATACCCGTAAGGGAGCTGGGCGAACCCCCACCCATGAAGGATAACTTTATTATTAAATCAGTTAACTCAATATGCAAATGTTTGAAAGAAAGCAAATTAATTTCATTAGGAATCTACGCAATTGTTAGAGGAGTAGGCAGAAATATAAAACCAGCAGAAAGTACAGCTGAAGTAGGTACAGTGTCTGCATATACAGAGGGACACGTCAAACAAACAACAGAATATACTGAGACGAATAACAAACCGCATGAAAATATGAGCATAAATCATTCTAAAGAAGAGGAAAACATGCCATCAGAAGAATTAGTAACACCTTCTCCTCCCTCAAGCAAAATAATGGAAACAGAAACGATGAAAACAGCAGAGACAACTACAGTAAACACGGAGATAAAAGAGACAACTTCAAGTATGGAAGTCTTCAATCAAAGCAGCACACTGCCAAGTACAGAGGAGACCTTAACGAGCACAGCGAGTCCAGAGCCCAGGACTGACTCTGAGCCCAGACGTATGAAATGTAAAACGAGCAATATGGATTCTGGGACTGGAAAGTTATTCACAGGCCTCAGGATGAGAGAAGACATCCTGGCAGATATGATGAAACGTCGTAAAGGTGAAGTAAAGAATGAAGATATAGCTCCCACGAACAGGCCAGAAAATGAGGGAAAAGAAGATCAAAATGATGAAGGAGGGAACTCATTTACATCTTCAAACCATTTAGAAATGATCCACAAACAAGTTACAGACAAACCTCAGAAAGTAAGTGAAGCTGCAGCACCAGAAATACACTTAACCGGGTTATGATGGAGAGTTTAGCTGTCTGTTGAATGGAGAGGTACAGCTGGGAGCCAATTAGCTGAGTTTAGAGTAAAGTCAAGAAAACAGGGACAGATAGTTAAAAAGCTGAGGTACAGTCATGCCAGGTGAGGCCAGAGCCTCAGTACAAAGTGACTCTTACCTTGCTTGTTTGAAAGATCTCAGGTGAAAAACACAAAATGGCCACAAAGTTCAGTGTCGTTATTGTCAGGGACACAATGTTGAGACCAAAGTCAACCAGGTCCTATAATTCCAAGAATATGCATAGACCACAGACAATTAGGCTCAAATGATTTATGAGCATCAGGGAGAGGCTATTAATTTGTGCGAAACTGCCAGAACTTGCTTGTCTCATAGATGCAGCCTCCAGAAGGCCACATTGCATTGATCTATGTCCCTATTGTCCATGTGTGATTCTACGGCGTTGTCACAAAAAGATTCAAAATGTTGAGTGTGGAGATGCACAAGAATCACAAAAACACAAAACGGCAAGACAAAAAACTACATTTCACAGAGCCTAGCTAGCTGTTCCCCCCTGTTTCCAGTCTTTGTGCTAAGCTAGTTGGCTGCTGGCTGTAGCTTCATGCATTCTTTATGGGAATGTGTGTGGTTTGAATTCCTGTAAAGCTTCACCACAAAACTTTAATGATATTTCACAAAATGCTGATCTTCAGCTTTAAGTTAGACAAAGTGTTACATGCGTCTGCAATAGAGAATTTTCTACGTAAGTGAAAATATGTGATATGAAGTAAAAAAAAAAAACTCTTTCCAGGGTTTAAAAATGTGTTGTTATGGTATGTTTCTTTCCAGTTCCAATTTTGGATAACTAAGGAAAAACAGGACCCTATTACATTAAATTATTCAGTTGTAAGATTTGTTTAGTGAATCATAATGAGCCACATTTCACTGTTCTTAGTCCCATGTGTCACTGATAAATGTTGTACTCCACAGACTACAGATGTGCCAATCTGCAGAGGTTTGATCCATCGCACTGAAGCTGGGTGGAAACACTGTATGGAGAGATTTGCAGGATCAAAGATGTTTTCCTCAAGGGAACCTACGCAGCCGGCATTTCGGGACACGGGAGAACAGGAGAAAGAACGCACATCTATCAGAGACCCCAAAGACAACTCTCTTAATGATGATGAATATGATCGTTTCTATTATTTTGATGGAGTACTGAAAAGAGTTCAAAGCCATTTTTATCCCCGTTACAAGAGACAGATGAGCCAGACTAACGTAGAGAATAGGTTTCCCACAGTGAGAACAAAAGAATCCACTCATGAAAATTTTCTCAATTATATAAATCGTCTCGCTTTGAGGAATAAAGTCACTTTAAACGATCAGTCAAACATCCAGGATACTAACAAGATAATAAGTAAACTGAAGAATCACAGTTAATCATTAACAATATTGATGTAAAGTTGATTATTTTAATAATAATTGTAAACTAACAATAAGTTTACTTAGAGTTACTGTAAATTTAATTCTGTGTCATTTTCAGTGTCGTCATGAAATGTACACTTCACAAAAACTAAATTACAACTTCTACCTCTGACTGTATGTACAGAATAGCCTTTATGTATATATTTGTCTTAAAATGTCCTCACTTGATGGACTCAACTGAGCATGAGACATTTCTAATGGCTGCTTTAGTTACAGTGATTGCTAAGAGTATAATCAGGGCTTGACATTAACTTGTTTTGCTCATCAGCCACTGTGGCTGGTGGTTTTCCAAAGTTACCCTTCACTCAGCATTTTAACTGGCAACACTTCTGTTGAACGCAAATTATGTTTTATATGACTAAAGTTGACTGTGACGTGCAAAAATGTACTTTTGAAACCCTTTGAACGACCACTGCACACACCCAAATCAAGGCTATTATGTATAACTTACACTTAGGTTGTGTGTAATGCTCCTTTACAGGAAAACATACAGTTATTAAGGCAAAGACATAAAAAAAGATACATACAGTAAAACTGGTGCAGAGGTGTAAAGAAATAACTGAAAAGATAAAAACTTAAAGGAGTGAAAAGACAGCCCCGTGATGCGTTCAGTGACACATCAGTGAGAATTACTCTTACGCGCTCTCAGGATCCCCCACATGAGCAGTGTCCTCCTCCACAGCTCTCTTCATGGGGATGACAGTGGAGGACATCTCCGCAGCGGCATCGTGTACGTTTCTATCTACGTAACACCGCTGAGTTTCCCTTAATTCACTCCATGCTGAACGCGCTTTGTGACCAGCGAACCACCGTCAACGCAGCGCATTACGCACGCTCAGCCATCGGCAAAAACGAGTTCATGTGGGTGCTGCAGACAGCCACAGTGCGCTGTTACACAGTGTAATGGTCCCTGTCTGGTCTGGTCTCCCAAAATAAGTTCAGTGTTCTGTGGATCCTGCTGCATCAGCCTCTGCTGTAGTGACACGTTGTAGTAGTTTATTATTTTAGATGCCTTTTGAGAAGAGTACAATGACAGTAATCAAATCCTAAAAAAAATAACTAGTAACTAAAGTATTCAAAATGTAGTAAAGTATAATGTTGCCTCTGAAATGCGGTGAAGTCAACGTAGATGAGTCGATGGAGTAGAAATTAAGTTTCACGTAAATCTAGTACTTAATACTTATTGATTAAAAATCTGTTCAGATCAGCCTGTTCAGTAAAACACTGGTATGTTCTGAAATTTTTAAACTTTCAGTAACATTTAATAAAATGGAGCCCTTGAAACATTAAGAAACAATGCAAACATAGATACCTGTACAAAACATTTATTTGAAATTGACATAGAAACAGCTTTGTATTTGTAAAATTTATATCTGAAATCCATGACAAGCAAACAACAACTAAGGGGGAAATAGCTTAACGGTAATTCTAAACAGAAGGTTTGTACACAAGTAAAAGAATGTTAACTGAACAGCTTGGAACTTGCAATGAATTATGCAAAAGTTAAACAGAAACTACGAAAAGACTGTCGATCTGCCACAGAGTAAATAAACAGTGTGCACCAAAGCTTACTCGCTGCTACGCTACTTTAGAAAAGGCCAGGAGGAATTTCAGAAAGAAGAAAAGGCTACGAGTTGAGACATGGATGTGGTATAAAATATTAAAAGTTAGAATATTTAGTGAGAAAGCAATGTACTGGGTCCCTAGAAATTGATGCAGGCTGTATTTTCATTGTCTGTCAATAGATGGCAGTGCCAGCACTGTAGCATCACACTTCAGCAATAATATAAAACTCTTTACTCTTCGCTTTATACATAAGAGGCTGTAGAAAATGGGCAAAACCCAGTTTAAAATGTGAACAACATCCAGAGCAACAACTCCGGTTGGTATGTTTGTCGTCTTTGATAACTGCATACCTCACTATATTAATTCTGGTTTGTTTATAGAGCTGCATTTATACATATACACGGCTTCAATGCTTTCTAGACATCTGTATGTACATGAGAACGAAAAGGGGAAATAAATTTGAACTTCTTATTAAATCCAGAAAAACGTTTCCTTCATCTTATCTGAGTCTAACCAAGACAAAACAATCCGTACCTGCACCTCACCTCACCGCTGACATGTATAGAAGGACTATTGTCTGCCAGTTAACGGAGACAGCCTGACTCAACAGGCGAGTCCACATTTTCTGAGACTGACGTCACCCTCAAATGTAACGTCCTATAATTAGCTCTGAGGAAGCATCATCACTGTGCTGTGAATGTAGTCTAAATGAAAATGGTACAAGTAATATCGACATATTGACACTGTGGCTGCACTAAAAGTGCAGCAAGCAGGAACGGAGTTCGACAAAACACTGCAGGTTTCTTCCACACCTTGAAAAATGGGATGTCAGTCATTTCGCCCTGTAGCTAAACATCATCACATGAATAGTGCGTTTTGTTTTGCTGGGTTGCTTTTGAAGAATGGTATAAATAATGAAAGATAATTATTCATTACAATAAATATGTTAATAAATAAAAATGACCTTTGAAGTTTTCCAAAGTTGTCAGGAGAAACGATGGAAACAGTTGACTAAATTACTGACAGTTGTTTCAGCAGAAATGACTGGTGAAATTCCTTCCGTGATGTTGTGTGTGAGTAGTAACACTGATCAAAAAACATTTCTACAATTTGACTTTGATTGTACGAAACCAACATTTTTTTTAATCATCAAAAACGACACTTAAGTAAATTTAGATCATCAAACGGCATTGAAAAGGTCAATTTTATGTAAATCAACTGCTGTTATAACAAATGGACAACACTTTCCATCAGTCAAGAAAATGTTCATGGACTGTTGCATAAGGTTTCAGAGAAGTCTAAATCTAGAAAACAGCAAATATAGCATAACCGTAGTTTTTAATCCTACATGTGCCAGAGGTCAGTGCATCAAAGAGGCACAGTATTAGTGACATAGCTAATATCACTCCTACAAACCAGTGTATATCTTTGTCTTCAGGTAGTGTCTGATAATCCGGTGACACACACACACACACACACACACACACACCCGAGACGTCTAAGCTTTCAGCATTTGGCTGCATGTTGCTTCATAAGTGCCTGAAACATGCAGCTTTTCTGTCTGTGTAAGCTCACACTTTCAGTGTTATTAAAAAAAAAAAAAACGTCTCTGCTGGCTGAATCTGACAACAAAACCTTTTTTTTCTTTTCTTCAATTGCATTGTTAACACCTCAGCATTTGGCAAGTAGTCGACATCCTCAGAGTTCTGATCAATACGGCGCGACCTTCCCCTTTTTGTGTTTTTCTTTTTAAAAACTACTGGCTTTTGAAAACATGGCTGGTCAGCCACAAAGAGGTAAGCCTGTTCATGAGACACCGCCTCCGCTGACAGCGTCTATGTGCTTTTAGTTTTTCTTGCATTAAGTACTTTGCGTTTACTTCACTTGCAGTTACTTCAGCTATCAGGGTGTGTCTGCGTGCTTGTAGTAGCCCCTCTGCAGGGCCGCAGAGGCGATGCTCTCGGCTGATCGTCGCTGGTCCATACTTAGTAAGGCCTCTAACAGGTCGTTGATGTCCGCTTTCAGTCCCTGCCTCTGCATCCAGCTCTTCAGCAGTTCATACACTTTGTCACTAGAGGCGCCATTCTCTGCAATCCGAATGTGGTTGTCACTGACTCCAATCATTCTGAAGAACTTGTTATGGATCCGCACGTCCAGGTACTCATCGAACAAATCGAAGCTCTTCTTCAGAGATTTTTCTGACCCTTGAAAAACAGATAAAGAAATTGAGGAAAAATGTAAATGAATCCATTTAAATAACCATGATGATTTGATTTAGATAGTTAAATGTTTTAAAAACTCAATTGCATGTACAACGAGTACATATTTCTTTGGTGGATACCAACTAATCTGTTATCGTGCCTTTTTTAATTTAGCATGAGAAAAACAAAAACAGCCAAAAAAAATAAAATTAAAGAAAAAGAAAAGGCAGCATGTTCCAAACCCCTGAAGGCTTGAAAATGGCCTGACTGTCATGAGATTATTAATCTATCAAGTGAGATCTTGAGGATGAGATACTGTTTGTTTGACTTCTCTGGGGAATTACATGAACTGTAATAAACCAGGCTTTTCTGCACACAGATCCTTTTAGGCCAAATTAAGTGGCACAAAAAATTGCTTCATGAAAGGATAAAAAAAGGAAGAGTCTCCCTCTCCACTACAAAAATCTCACCTTGTAGTGGCACCAATCGATATCGCAGAGGATCATCCTAGAAAACGAAGACAAAATCCACATGTGAATAAAATATAAAAGTGAGACATCAGAACTAAAGTGAGTTTTCTCTCACTTTTCTGTACTCACCATGTCTGCAGGTGTTGTATGGAAGGCAACGGGGCTCTGGTGTGGGGTGTTACCAGAGGAAGCTGCAGTGGGCAGGGCTGACAGGCTAGTTTGAGATGAACTAGTGGTGTTGGGCAAACTGTCCCCTAGTCCTCGGTCCTCATCTTCAATGTGAGGCGAGGCTTTGGTCATCCCCGGCTGGGTCTCCTGCAGCAGGGGCCTCGACTCTGGCCGGGACTCCTCTCCCTCCAGGCCTGCGTTCTGATTATTCTGTCTCTCCTCTGCTGTGGAGCCACTCTCGTCCTGACGACAACGAAGGTGGATAGAATCAGACACATTATTCCTCACATTTTCTATGTCGCTCGCAACTGCTAGCACACAAAAATAGATCTTTAGAAACATTAGAAAAGTCACATGTCATGAAACAGTTCAAACTCAAAACCATAACTTACGATAGGAATCTTCACAATCTCACTGGAGTCACAGCGGCTCTTTAAACCTAAATAAGAAAAAAATGTGTCTTAACAATACATCCTTCATATGCAAAAGCAGACTGCTCTGTACAGTGCACAGTGTTAACTTACATGCTATTTCACATTGCTGCTGCTTTATCATGAACCACCACACGGCCAGTCCAGTGAGGATGAGGATTAGGATGATGGCCAAGAAAATGCATATAGGAGTGACTAAAGAAAAGGGAAATAAATCAGTAAAGTAGCGACAACCTTCAAGCAGTAGGCTTTGAATGAAACACTGAAGTAAAGTTACCGATGTCTGCTGGGGAAGAAGGGGTCGGTGTAGGAGAGACTGGTGGCTTTTTGGTGGGGGATGGGTCTCGTTTCTGACACACGGTGTTAGAAAAGTGTGTGCACTTCTTCACCTCCTCCTCCCCTGGTTTGCATCTACAGAAAATAGGTTAATTTAAAGGGATATTAGAACATACAACACATGGCATAACTGTAGCCTCAAACAGAGCTGAGGAGTGGGTTACAGAGGTCTGACGTCACTATTGTCTAACCCCACGTGCTCACGCGGCACTTACTTGGCACACCGTTTGCAGACTTCGCAGGCCTGATCTGGGACGCAGAAGGTTCCTGGCTTGCACTGGCACTTGGTGTCTGTAGTTGTGGTGCATGGCGTCGTTTCAATCTCATCTGTGGACAGCAAAGACAAACCCTTATATTAAAACCCTTGTGATAAAGCAGGGAGCCCATTTTAACAACACGCCAGCTAGTGGTTGGCTAAACAGCAAAATGTAAAGTAATCATCACCACATATTCTGTGCAAAAATCTCAAGAGAAGAAGAAGTTACCGGTTAACTCAGTGTGTGACCTAAAGACGTTCAGCATCTCATCTAATTTTGTGTAATGTGTTGAGTTTAATAAGTGGACTCAACCATCAGCATGTGTTAAATTAGAGAGAACACGGTAGAGTTCTCAGATAATTAGCAATTATACCGTAATAGTTACAGTTTGACTCATTTTAACAGGATAATGAGAGAAGAAGAGTCCTGCATGGTTCATTTATTAAGTTGAGATAAAAAAAACAAAACAGTGACCCTGTACTTCAAGATCTGATCAAAATTAATAGCAAACCAGCAGTCCCCCTCCACAGGATGGTCTTTAACACAAATCACATGTTCCTGCCTGCCAACTAAGGAAACATTACAGCGCTCGACTGGTTTGGCAGAAAAATACAAGCACAGTCTCGTTTTGTTGTAATTTTCTTTCACAGTACTTTTACTACAGTTTTATTCTTTTAATTTGGCTCATTATGCAGGAAGTTACTGGAGTTTTTTTTAAAGATGTTGTTTGCTGTTGTCAGATATTCACTCACAAATTTATGACTGCACTTATCTAAAGGACACATTACGTCAACTTTTCCACAGGTGAGACTTGCATACAAAGTCCACAATCAGAGCGTGACTTACTCTTCTTGTCACGTTTGTCAGGATATTATTGAGAATGTGCTGGTGGACTGAGACATGAAAAGAACTTCTGTTTTTATCTGTCCAAATATTTTATGTGGGGCGTGACACAGAGTTTACTGATCCTCAAGTTCAGAGTCCCGTCTCCAGTGTCTGTGCTCTCTCAGTCTTTCCAAACTGAATTCTTTCTTATTAATATGTTATTAATTATTATAGAAGTTGGGTGTAATGACCCTAACGACCTGACTGCATCTAAACTGAGCCTGCAGATATCACAGCTGCAGCTTATGCTGTGCTCACATGACTAATATATCATGGAACAACTTGGCTTAAGGCAACGAGCTGGACTGTGTGGATAAAAACACAGGTTGTTTTTCATTGAGGTAAAAAATATATAATACTGGAAAGCCTGGGGCGTGACTGTTCACCGAACTAGCTTTTAGTGTTCGTTTTCATCTGCTTTCCATTAACAGCCACTGGAATTAATTTTTAAACCCTGTTTTCGAGCACGTCTGTGGCTAGAATCTGTACTGTACACACACTTACTCCCACAAAGATCACTACTGAGTTTACTACAGCGTTTAACAACTGCTACTTATTGTTACAGTGGGTTTGGTTTATGTGGAGGAATTTCTGAATAAAACCTACAGAGTTGCCGTCTCTTTAGTCACATTTGCAAGCAGGCATAATCCCGGAAGGGTGGAAGAAAAAAAAAAAAGAATCAGCAAGGAAATGAACCTGGACATACATCCTCATGCACTTACACATCATTTTAACTATTCATCTGAAACATTCAGCCCTAAACTTCACCTACATGAGGTAATTTACAAGGACACAGAAGCGAGCAACTCTGGGAAAAAGAGAAACTTAAGATAGTTCCCTCTTACTTACGTACTGTCTCACCTCTCTGTCCTCACGGTGAAAAGGCATTTTCCCTCACAGTTAACTTAATTTAATGGTATAAAATAATCAGACTTTAATTACAAACGTCCATTATTATTTCCTGTTGTGGCTGTGCTATTTATTCCTAAAGGCTCAGGCCTACAGCACAGCGCTGTCTGTGTGACTGCAGAACACACAAATACTAAATGAAAACAACTGTGGAAACATATATCACATATGTAAATGCTAGATATGTTTTGTGCAACATTTATCACATTAACATTTAAGGCCTGGCAGAAGAGTTTGTGCAAAAAAGAAAAAAAAGGCAAATTACACTAATAGCATGCTGATGACTATGTTCAGTCACTTAATCGCCTCCATTTCTCACATTCATTTGCCATTTAGTTAATTTGATCAAGCAAGGAATCAAGTTTTGTTGTTGAGTGTGTAGTTTTATTACCACCGGAGCCAGCTGACACGGCAGCACAGTCTGGTTCCATCACCGCCGAGCTAAATAAGCTCATTTTCAGTTCAGCAAAGCGCCATGCTGGACACCGATTGTGGCTAGAGCCTGATGGTAGCTGTGCTGGGCTGTAGCTCCGTGTAGTTTAGTTACATAATTATGCTCAGAGCTGATTGGAATGTAACACATGCAGAACAGAGTAACAAAGCCTTAAATAGGATGTGAGTCAGGGTAAACCGTGTCCATTAGAAAGAAAATATTCAGTGGCAGCGAGTCAGCGCTCAGCTACCAGTCAGGCAGCTGGTGTTTGAGCAACACGCTATAATTTCTTGATTACGTTACTTTTAAATTGACAGATGCTTTATATAAATCTGAAAGCACTGGGGGTGGAAAGGGTGGGTGGGGCGCTGAAGCCTCTGTTTTAGCCTAAACTGAATGAGAACAGCTTGTCCTGTGTGCATCCTGTCTTATATTTTTATTTATGCAGCTCATTTAATCTCAATCAAAGCTTCAATGGAACACGGTCTGAAAGGAAGCTCCGATCATTTTCACATGTGAAATACTCACCACAGCAGCCATTAAAAGTCTTCAGAGAGATGACACACAAAACCATGGCTTAAACTTTTAACTTCAAATGATTCAATCAATCAGCTCCAACCCTGCCGATTTAATTTAATTTCATTTATTTTTCCGGCTTTTAAGTGTTGATTAAGTGCAGATAACCTCTTAAGTCCTTTGGCATGCTCGTCTTCATTTTTACATGGCGCTAAAGAAGTTTAACTAGAGTCAAACACACAAAGCTCTATCTTAAAACCGCAATGACCGCGCACAAAACACATCCTATGTAACAGTAGTCGGTCTTCTGTAGCCCCAGCCTTTCACTGGACACAAAGACGCCCAGTGTGGGAGACAATGAGACACAGCCACACCCAGTTCACCCAGGTAAGACAGACACACAAGCAAATCTCCCGAGACAGGTAACACGCTCACATTCGGCAAGCGAAACAAAACAACAAAGACACGCCCCACTACTCTGTGAAACATCATAAGATCACATTTTCACGAGTGGCTCCGAAAGGCGGGGACACAGACAAAAAGGTATTAACTTTCCCAAACAATATATCTTTAGCAAACTGGATAACAGAAGAGTCTACTTTTATGTCGTCTTTTTAAAGGCAATGACTTTAACTAAAGGGCACTTCCATTATTTTATTTCTTCTCTTTTATTAACCACCTCTGCATTCAGATTCAGAAAGCTATTATCTGGCCAGACGTGACTCACTTACTGTAGTTCTCCATGAACAGATTTACAGGGGAGTGCCCCCCCCCCCCCCTATAATAAACACGCCCTGTGCGGTCACCTACATTTTATCTTTGAATTACAGCATGCTATTCAATCGAAGAAGATAAATTAATTAACAGAATTTTACTTACACAAAAAATGCTGAAATGTACTTTTTTCTCCGTCTAATAGAATAATGAGGTTCCTGTGTCTTACCTGCACAGACACGAGTGATTCTGTTTTAAACTAAACTAGTTTAGATAATTAAGTTCTACCCACTTGAATCATGCGTTTCAATAGAATCTCTTTTTTACAATAATGAAAGTATTTTTGTGTTTTGTGAACGTAACTTGTCACTTTGGGCTCAGACAACAAATTAGTGTCATTTTACGCATTTAGTAAATGCACATGTCAAAAGTTATTTATTAAAAAAACAACAACAGTGACCGTGGATAATCTTTACCTGAGCGGCAATGGGTGCATGGCAGACAGCGGTTCATCCCGTTGGAGTGCTCTGTGTAGGTCTGTCCATGCTCACAGGGAAGACAAGTTCCTTGTTCTTGATCCCTTTCGCAGGGCTTATACACATAGGTTCCTGTGAATAAAACAAGAAAACAATCAGACAACAACTCAAATGATGAATGTCCACTCGTTTATACAGTTTATTCAAGGTCCTGTGAATGTTTACATCAATAACGTGATGTACTTCCTGCTGAAACAGGATGCTGGAAGAGGACATACCACAGCAAGGAAGTGCACTGTACTATGTGCTTGTGAACTGATGTAAACTAATGGGCTACGAGCTAAGGAGAGAAAAGCCGTTTGATCTGATAAAAAAGGACGACTGTGGGATTTTGCGTTTTGTCTTTGTGTGTGTATGATTCACTGTTTCACACAAGTTTCTTGTGAAGTTAGTCCACATTTCATGAAGACTATCATGAAAATTATAAACAGTAATTTATCCTTCTCCACTGGCTGATTTCTATATTTATTCAGTTCATGCAAGTTTGGGAAAAGCTGTTTTTTATTGTAATTATTTAAACTCAGGCAAAAACCAAACAAAAAAACGAAGCCTGGTTAAATAAAAGCTTAAAATGGCTAAAAGAAGCAAAAACCAAACACAAACCAGCAAGAATGGAACAAAACAGAATCATCATAAATCATAAAAGTAAAAAAATATATATTTTCTGTGCCACGAGGTCACGTTTTAATATCTGATAATTATCTTAGATGGAGAGATAGCTGTAAACATATTAAGGTGATTTGCTGAAAACTGATTAGCAATGACATCTGAATGCCTCAAAATAAAAGCACAAAACAATCTAATAAGAGCTGAGCTCTTAGAATACAGCTAGCATTATTGTGTCTTAGCTAAATCTGTTCTGAGCTACAAACAAAAAAAAATAAATTACTGCCTTAATAAATTCTTCACATAATACATTAAAAAGGTTAGTACTTTTTATTACTTGGGACTCAAAAATAACCTTTATTTTATTTCCTAGACCTTTGCAGCTCACATCCCTCTGCTTTGCTTCGCACTGATGTGCTTAGATGAGGCCGTTTCCTTTCGGCTCCTGGTCATCATGCATTCTTTCCAGACCACGCAGAGAATGTTTGCAAAACTCATTTGGGATACATTGCAGGTTATGGCTTTGACATTTGACTTTTTTTTTCACACAAAATGTCATTCTGAATGTTGTTTCGAGCTTGCGCTCGGTTCTTTCCATATTATAAGAAAAAAAAAACAGGAAACACTGCTCATATGTTTGGTTGCGTGTGCAGCTCGAATGGCTACTGTACGATCTACCTACCAGCCTGGCAATTGAGGCAGCAGTGTCCCTGATGGGGGTACTGCTCGTTCTCCATGCAGGTTCTGTGCGATCGGGTGAGATTTCTGTATTCGTGTCCTGAAGGATCTGCTGCATGACAAACCAGCCCAACAAAGAGTGTTGCCATCATCTTAATCATCAAGGTCAGGGAAAGGTAGAGAAAGAGACAAAGGGAGAAAGGAGAGGGGGAAAAAGACAAAAGCTTTGCATTATTTTGTGTTTCCATACAATACAAACTTCCCCACTCAATGTCGTTAAATGAAGGACAGTAAAGAGGATAGTCTATCTTCATAGGAAACCTTGTGTGAGCAATCTATGACTTAATTTGAACCATCTGATTTGAACATCTGCCGCAGGAAAGCAATTAAGGGAGCTACAGGCAAAACATCCCTGTGTGTGCAGGACACTAAGAGCTATCCACTCACTACACGCAGCGCAACAGGCAACCAAACTCAATTACTCCATGATCTCGTTTTCTTGTAGAAGAGATGTAAAAAGCAGAGTCTGTTTTTCTCTGCTGTGGGTGTAGCAGAAAGAGTTTGATAAGGTATCTCAGCTTAAAACCAGCACGGTGCCCATATCAAATGTCCGCAAGAGTCCACAATTCATTCATGTGCTAGATAATAACAGGCTTGTGTAGGTGGGGTACTGAGAAGAATGCAGCCGAACACTTTAGTGTAGCCCCCAGGCGCTGGTGTTTATTCACACGCTTTTCACCATGTCAACGTGAGAAGGCCCTATTCATTGGCAAACAACACACTTCTTAGTGCCTCTACTTCAAATGACCCACATTCTTAAACCCTGGCTCTTTGAATGCCATGACATGCGACACCGCCATGAAGCGCCTCATATGCAACGCGACACCTCATGGGTAAATGAGAGGCCTGGATTTGGAGGTTTTGTCTCTCCTGTGCACCCCCTTCTCCTTCCTCCCACCTCTGCTAGACCAGGAGAGAAAGAAACAGGTTAGGGTGGAAAGGGCCGGGCTGAAAGTTAGAAAAAAGGAGAAGCACGGTCCATTCAAAGCGAGAAACTGTAGACAGCACGATGAAGATGGGGTGTTCTGGAGGGAACAGGCAGTTTAAAGAGACAGTGTGGGAGAAAGCAAAGAATAAAGACTGAGAACAGTCAGTCAGAGGGAGACAAAGCAGGACAGGCTGGAGCTCAGACGGACTCCTGACGTTAGACTTGGCTCTCTGGAGGGCAGCCATGCCTTGTTGTTCAAAAGAACTTTCCTCTCTCCCTCTGCTTTTTCCCTTCTTCCTCTCCCTCTGCTCACGTCAGACTTTCCAAAGACGCTGAGAGGCAGATGTGAAGGGGCAGACGGCCGGCAGAGCAGTCACAATCACACCATTTAGATCTATCCAAACATTCTGGGGAGGGGGGCGGCAGAAGAGAGAGGGAAAGGGGAGGGAGATAAAATGAGAGGGGAGACTAACAGCTTGCATGACACAGGGTGAGTCTTTAGACTTAAATACTTTGTGTGTTTGACTGCAGGGTGGGAGAAGTAGAGAGACATGGAATTGTGGGGAAAGTAAGTAAGAAAAGGCAAGAACCAAAAAGGAGTGGAAGGAAAAGACAGGAAAAACAAAAGCAATCATACATTTGTACAGTGCAGGAAGAAAATGACAAAAGTCGAAATCTATTTATCCGACAGTGAGTAGCTAGAAAAGCCACCATGGCTACTCAAAACTAAAAAGTCACTGTCCCTTTGACAGAGACGCTGTAAAGACAGCATAGGAATTACATCACTTCCAGTCTTTGTTCCTTTTCCCAGGCTGTTATACAACACGTCCAGGTGCTGCCTCCATCAATAGCTAACCTGTTTTTTTACGTTCAGCATTAGAAGGTTTATAGGTGCAGAAGATCAAATGTTTTGAAGGCGGCTAGTAATGCTACTATTAATTTGGCAATTCTTTTCTCAACTAACTAATTTACCCTTATTAAAATATTGAAAGTGGCACCTCCAAAACAACAAAGAATTCTTATTTCAATCAGAAGAGAATAGTATAAAGATTGTTCCAGCAGGATGACAGAGTTTTAGTTCTTCATGTGGTGAGATAAGAATCGAGGACAATTCCAGTTTTCACTCTGTGGTATTTCATGAACACTGCCTGCTTCAACACAAGGAAAACTAACAAGTCTGTCAACGTGTGTCCACACAAACATGCCAAGGCTGCGAAACTGCATGTGCACAAATGAACTGTACACATAAACACTATGGCCGGCCGCAACGCGGTTTAGTTTTACCTCTATAACCAAGCGAGGAAGAGTGGAGTGACCGTAACCTCAGTGAAGAAAGTCCTCCAAACCCACAATCACTGGAAGCTCTCCAACCCCTGGCAGAAGTGGTTCACTCCACTTCACAGTCTTCTCTATCCTCTGTACAATGAGTGATTTTAAAACAGCGTCCTCTTGTCATGTCATTCAGTCTGCATGTATGGCTACTATGTCTGTGTGGATGAAGTTAAACTAATAAGAGTTACAACACAATAATGAGGGACCTTCTGTTTATCTGACAACAGTTGCTTCCCTCCACTTCCTCTAAAAAAAAAAAAAAAAACCTGAGTTGTTCCAATTCGCCTTGGCACAAACTCTACACATGCCATGTACACTGAGAATGCATTTGTGACTAAATGACAGGACATCCTTTCAGTTGACCTAGGTTATCAATGGGCCATTTAGAGGGCTGTGATCACTCCATAACCCTGAGGGAATTACAGTGAGCTCCATTATAAATAAATGGGCAGAGACATTTCATATTGGACAGATCATTTCAGTCATAGACAACTGATAATGACAGACATGATGTACCTCGTTACACTCCTGTATCCAGAGAAGGACCTGACTTTTCATATCACGCCTTTCCTATTATCCGATCCTTATCTTTCATCAAACTGTGAAACACTTGTGATAGTTATGATATTTTACATCCACACACCGGGAGAACATGAGGGGGAAAAAAACGGAGACGTTTTGATTAAAAAAGTTAAGTGCAGAGGATGTTAAGGATGAGTAGAGATATCAAAAGACTTTTCACTGTATGTCAGTGCAGGGAACTGATGACACATTTGCATACGACTTTTCTGAGTTTACTCATGTAGTTTATAATTAACCACTTAAAAGGCAGTAATTTATGCAATGAAATTTAATTAAGCTAAATTGCTGATCAGTTCATTGGATTATAGTTGGTCTATAGCTGGAGGGAATGAGCGCAAACTAACACTGATTACTGAGTATTACTACTTTCTTTGACACATGACGGGGGGAGGATGGAACAAACACAAACAACAGGCAGGAACAGTACCGGCTGACAGCTCCCATCACACCTGCGTGCAGTTTCAGAGCAACAGACACATCTGGGGAGACTGAACAAGCATGTTTTGCTGCACCTGCTGATTTGCAAGGTGCCAGAAATGACGTAAATATGAAATGTGGATGACGCGTACCGTCCTATGACATTACTGCAGTTTCACTTTGTCAAGAGACAATGAAACATTACTCCCTCTCTTCATTGTTGTTGGGTTATTAAGTAAATCAACTAAATATCTGTGCTATATTATTTATTACTATGTATGATATACGAGATGAAATATGAGACAGTAAATGTGCTATTTGTGTGTTTCAACCCACAAGACTCTTCTGCTCTTCTGATACGCGCTGCATATCCCTTCAGGTATTAGTTATTACCAAATGACAATAAAAAAAAGAACCTGCTAAACTTATTAATCAAGCAGAAGTACTTTTTGTGTCTGTGACTTAAATTTCAGCATCTTTGCAGCCTGTGGTGGCCTGGCTGGATGTCAGTTTTCTGTCTGCAGTGCCCATGTGCCAGAAAACTGAACTAGCAGATTATTTCAAGGGAAACTTGTGCATGTTTGTAGTGTGAGAACAAATCCAAACAGAGAGCAAACAGAGAGCAAGAACTGCCCCTAAGACAAGAGTGGAAGCACATTTCCAGTAAAAATATGACTTAAAAGTGATGTAGCTATATTTCAATAGTCCATATTTTATGGTATTCCTCATTACCTACCCACAGTTGTTTACTTCAATGTAATTGTATTGTACTGTGCCTAATTATATTCCATAATTGAATAAATACTTTATGTATGGTGAAGTATCCAGATGGCTCTTGGAATGAAAATGTAATTTAAGAAAAATGTAATTTAACCGATACTCAATATATCATTTAAAATGTGACATCGAGCACACTTTGCCTGAATGAAATATGAATTCAAAAGGAAACTCTAGTAACAGTCTGAGCCTGGAGCTTACTGAAAGTTTGTACAATTCATATCCCTAGAAGCTGACCTTGACATGACAGTGAAGGATCTCCGTTCTACAGATAAACCCCGGCATTCCCTGGAGACAGGTGTCGACCATGCGTGACCTCCTTCCGCGTTACATTTGACATTTTGTATTAGATTAAGAAGACAACAGAAAGCTTAAGTCGAGAGAAACAAGGCTTCCTACAAACTACAAATAAGTCCAAAGTTCAGCCAACACATTCATCATTTCAAAGATGGATGGTAGAAAATGAAGAGAATGACTCCCATGACAGTTAAAAACAGTCAGACAAGAAAGAACTGGAGTGTGAAAACCACATTGTTGAGCCACAATCTGAAGATTACACACACACAGTGTATGTGTGGGAGCGTGTGAAAAGCAGCTGCCCCCTCCTCTCAGGGAGCACAGGAAGCTTGAGACAATACCGAGGCTTCATGCAGGGTTCAGCTCCAAACTGTTCCCTCCGCAGCAGCCTGCCTCAGAGCAGGCCCAGCACCCGATTAGATCCACAACATATCCGCTAGGCTGGATATTTATAACTCAGGGAAGCTGCAGCTCTACGACAAGTTTCTTCAGGCGGTGTGATTCGCCGATTAGACGAGTGTGTCACGAGCAGGTTAGGTGGCATTTACCTTCATACCAGCGAAAAAAAAAAAAAAAAAAAGGAAACATGCGATGACGACATTGTGTTAATGAATTTCCTGGCAGCCACTCGCACCAACCACATGTAAAGTGAAATGAGCGACACTGACGCGGTAGTTGACCACAACTAAATAGTCTTACTGTCATGATGACTAAAAAGAGAGAGGGGCTGCTACAAATCCAAAAGACAGAGTTGTAAGCAGGTGCAGCGTGACAAATTTTCCAGTGTGTTTGTGAGCTTGGTGGTCTGTGATTTCTAAGAGCCGGGTGCTCACACAGTAAGACGTCACTGTGACTCACACAGCATGTTACCCACAAACAAAGACATCGAATATGAACTTTAATCCACTAATTGAATTTTGAGCTTTTTTTTTTTTTTTTAGTGCAGCAGGGCTATTAACTTAGCCTTTTCAAATTTTGATTAGGCCCTGTCACAGGGAAGCAGAGCGACCACTCTCTCAACTCCAGGAGGGAGAGAATGAAAAGAAAGGATGACTAATAGATTAATGTATGTGCAGGAATCCATCACCTCGCTCTAGAGACAGTCACATTAGCTCCATTAAAGCTCGTTTTTGTGTGAAAGGAAAAAAGGCAAGGAAGCGCTGGCAGTTTAGAGCCTCCTCTATAAACACATCACAGCAAAAATGTGGAATATGTGACTGTTGCAGCAGGTCAACAAGGACTTAAGTGACCATCACTAGGTGGAATTTACATTGGATTTATGTCTGTGTAAACACAAGTCCATTCTCTGGACAAAGGTGGAGGTTGTTCTAAGTCTCTACACTTGTGTTATAATCTGTTCATTCATGCGGGAAGTCAAAGCTTATAGAGCACTGATGCAAACCTTATGCCACTCTGGTTTTATGTTGTGTCATGTCGCTGAGATGCCTCCGACTGTCTCGTTTTAATACACTGCTGTTAATGTGCTTTAATCAATTACCTGTTAGGTTAAAAACAAGTGGTAAAAAAATGGAAAGCCCAACGACATGACGGCAAATCACTTGTTTTCTACAATTAACAGTCAGAAATCTAAAGCAGCTTAAAAGACAATCAGTCAGATTCCCAGAAAAGAAATAAAACCAGGCAATCTTCCCAATTTAGAAGCTAGAACTAGGGAATGTTTGGCATCTTTGCTTGAAAACCAAACGAAACCAGGAATTGATCAGTGGAAAAAAAAAAATGTTCACCACAATTTCTCACAGACCCAAGTTATGTCTGCATATAGCTATTTTACCCCAGATCCAAAGAGATTTAGAGAAATCCTCACATGAGCATAGCTGGGATCAAACGTTTTCGAGGAAAACGTACTGAAATGATCAATCGGCGATGAAAATAAATGACGAGTGACTGGCTCAGTGTTTCAGTGCTACTGCTTTCTGCCTTAGTTGCAATCGGAAAGCTTTCTAATACGGACTTCCTCCTACCTAATAATGATCCCTAGTGGCTTTAGAATAAGTTCTGCACTCTCCTATGAATTACACCTTGAGACGCATGTGCGCATTTATTATAACAGCTACTTTGTCTTAGTCCTCAGATCACTTTATGATGTAGAAGTGTGCCGTCCAGGACGCACAAACACATGCGTAACAAACAAGTGTCTGTTCCGCTGTCTCCGCTGGACGCTGTGTTAGATGTGGAATCAGTAACTATGTGGGTGAAGCTGGACGGCGTTAATCCGGTTACCTCATAACATTTGGCACAGTAATTATCCCCACTCGCCTCAGCACTGGATCATTCATGTGTGAGCGCTGACTCGCCCCTGTTGGTATGCAGTACGTGGGTACACTGTAAAAAATGGCTGTGAAATTAACAGTAAAGTGCTGTAAAATACCGACATTAAAAAAATGTAAATAGAAAA
>JAUYWH010000004.1:3149670-3194782 GCA_034779795.1 Ctenopoma multispine
CTTTTTACATCATTGTATTGGCAACCACAGCTGCCAGTATTTTTACGTAAAAATTACAAGTTTTTTTTTACAGTGTAGGCACCACCTGAACAGGTGGCACTCCCTCAGTGAGTCAGGAGCAACCTTTGATTATCAGAGAGCGTTTCATGCTAACAATACCAACAGGTTTCTTCACAATGATAAACACCCCACTGGAAACTATTAGTGACAAACATAAAGAAGCTCACAGCCACCTGGTGTCTGAAAGTGAGTGGGTTACACGGCATTGCATCAGTCGGTGTTCAGCCTCTGTACATGGACAGAACTGTTTACACGGTCGCCATGCAGAACAACAAGGGGAGCAGCAGTCAGAGCATTAGGAGCTCTGCAGTTGCTGATTTGTTGGCCACTGCTCAGTCCCCAGTGGCAAAGTTTGGCCTCCACTTGTCCCAAGATGTCAGTCCTGCCCTTGTCTGTGTTGTCCACAGAGACAGAAGGGGGCCATTTCCTGTGTGAACCAACACCCAGACAAACAATCCCTAAATCACACATAAGCAATCACAGATACCGATCTAGTGTACGTTTGCATGGGCATGGCAACTCTGAGAAGTAAATTGATGCCACTAATATCAGCATATCTGTTTACTCTATAGGCAGGAAGTTTACTGGACAGCCAGGCACGTACACTCCGGCAATTTGAAGGGGTGTGTGAGGGGGGGATTAGACAGGGGGGAACGGGGTGGGGAGGGAGGTGAAATTTCTTCATAGGCCCTTAGCAACAGGGCCTGTCGGTGAGGCCTCCAGAATGTACTGTAGTTTACAAAAGAGATAAACACTGACTCTGCCACCCAGAGAAGTGAATCTGATTTCAGCAGTGGAGCGCGCACGCATCCAGCAGACACCGAAGCTCCGGGCACGTCGGCAGATGTTCCATTTACTTTAACAGCTACATTTATAGTGAGCAGAGCCACAGACGTGTCTGCCACCAAATGCCACCACGCTGCAGTTTAATGACCGGCACTGTTGCCTTTATGAACCACAAAAGAAGCCCAGACTTGATTTTCTCATTTTCCGCAGCAGTGTAAACATGCAAACCCAGTGTTTGGAGGAATAAAATTCCTGCGTTAATCTAAAGGATTTTTATTAAATAGCTGCACTTAGAGGCCTGACAGTGAGCTTACAGTCCTCAAAGTGCGAGGCTTTGGCGCCGCACAGCTGGAAAAAACAACAGCAGAGGAATGAAAAGACGTCTCTGTGAAAGTCTGAGAGTGGAATAAACTTAAATGGAAAAACTGTTGAGAGACTCTGTGGCTTTAATTGACTAACTGGCCCAGGTGAATTCTTGGATTTTTTTTTTTTTTTCTCGGTCAAACTGATTACAGCTTTAGACCCATTACTGTGCTTCTCCCACAGTAACTGCACACAATTTGATTTAAAGCCTGTCTGAGCAAAAGTGAAGAGCACAGGCGCACTGCACTTATTAATAGGGCTTCCAGGGCCAGATACATCCGCTGTGACAAACCAGCAGCCATCAAATGCTGAATGTCTGCTGAACAATGTGACCATGATGTCCAACACAGATGGTGGCTGTAATGTTGGAAAGGGAAGAGGAGAGAGAGGGGGGGGGGGGGGTATACTGTACCGAGCACACAGAAACAGGAGCCAACAAAAGGTCAGACGAGCAAATCTTCTCTACAGAAATAAACACGCGAATCAACAAAAAGCAACAAACGCGGAGCTCGCTTCCTGTGTGCGCGCTCTGCTGGGACAATCAACGGGCCCGTTTCATCAGCTCACACAAGTTCACGGGCCCGGCCGTGATTTCACCCCCCCCCACCCCCACCCCCCCGCCGCGTCACACCGAGGCTCCAACTTTAATTAAACAATCAGCTTTTTAGTGTTAAATGACTCAAACTGTCTTGTCGTTACTTTGTTTTTCACTTTCAGCAGCTGAACTTTCTCACATTGCCGCTGGTGCGCAGGAGAGCGCGTCAAGCTGAAAACCATCCGAGGTTCGGTGCATTTTTTTAACCACCAATATGACTTTAACGAAAGAATCAGCTCCCAGTAGACTAATCGTCGTCATGTGGCGTAACACACATTCAACCGAGGACTTTTTCTGAAGGTTCTGTACTTACATAAAGTTTCCCGACCACCGGATCGAAGTTCATCTTGGGAACTTCGAGATGAGACGCGATCCCGCAGACTTGGACTTTGCGTTGAAAACCACCAGCTTAAAGTCTCCAGAAAACGTACAGTCACAGCGGGAAAGACAACGGCCGGTGTCTGCTTTAAAGCAATCTGTCATCCGGATTCCTTCATGAGTTTACTGTTGTCACTGAGCGAACTTCACGGCGTATTTCAGACACAGACACTCAGCTCTCAGCAGCGGCGAGGATTTTTTTTTCTGCGCGTAACGTCAGACTGCTCAGCAGCCAATCACAGCGCTGCGTCTAGAATATTAATTAGGTTCTATTGTGCTGTATGTGAGTACAGAATGAAAAGTGTTCAACTGATATTAAAACACACGAGAGGTGCTTTCACATATTCCACTCTCTGACAGAAAAGCACCGGAAAACTGTGCAAAGCACAAGCAAAGCAAAACAAACTTAAGAACAAATACAATCATATGAATAGAATCAAATAAAACCAAAGGATAAAAATAGTAATAAAAAGACTTCACACATTTAAAGTGCTGAGGCTGAAACAAATCCAATGTAACCCTATCATATAACTGTTACGTACAAATGATTGTGTAAACTTAGTTTTTCCCCCCCCACAACATTAAACATCTCATATTTATCTATGACTAAACTACCAAACTGTACTGCACATAAAGCAGAGGTGATCAGTAACTGAGTACATTTACTCAGATATTGTACTTAAGTAAAGTACTTACTTTACTTGCTGTTTACTTTTAGTCCACTATAATCTATAGGAAAGTATTGTACTTCAGCTTTATTCACTTTGCAGATTTAGATACTAAATATTATCAATAAAATAATGTGATGAGGTATTATTCAGCGTTTTTTTCCTGATGGAAGAAACCTCCAACAGAACCAGGCTCAGGGTGTAAGTGGAAAGTGGAGACACAAACGAACAACAAGCTAGATCCAAACACGTGTTGGGTCGGTAGCTGCACACTGAAAACATACAACGTTTTAAAGCCTATGTTTTAAAAGCAGAGCTGAATGACTAAAGGCTCCCAAAGGATTCCCATTCTCCATTTGGAAACTTCAGGAACCACAAGCAGACCAACACACTGAGGGTTTTATTGGGATAATATGTGACCTTTAAGATATAAGGTAGCTTGATCAGTAAGTGTTTTGTATGTAAAAAGAAGGATTTTAAATTCTCGAGGGTTAGGGAGCTAATGGAGAGAAGCTAATGTAGGAGAAATCTAATGTCTCTTCTGAACTCTGGCTGCAGGGTTTAGGATTAACAGGAGGTTATTTAAGGAATTCCCGGGGCATCCTATTGTGTAGTGAGGAGCTTACAAATGTGTGGACTAGTATTTGAGCATCACAGATTGATGTGCAGGATATCACTTGTAAACAGCGTTTTTATATTGACATATACGTCCTTTTACTGAGCCTTTGTTTCACCACTGCGGTTTATAATTCAGCAGTTGGGTGATCTGTGCTTTGATCTACATTCACTCAGGGGTGACTCACTCCAGCCACATTAACCAGCCTATGTAATGTGTAACTACCTTGTAATAACTAACTAACTAACGTGGAACAAGAAGAAGCGCCGGCGGATGGATGATCCTTAAGTGTCTCCAGGCCAGTGGATTCCCATTTAACTTTACTGACATTTCTATTACTTCATTTGAACCCAGCGAGAAGAGGAACAACTGTTTTCAACACACAAATGTTTTTGCACTTTCATATCTCAGCAGCGTATAAAAGCGTTTCAACAACATCATGACATTATTCCACTGGTAGCACTGATCTACATCAAACAGCAAACAGCTTTCAAAACGCGGTTCCTGCCGACGAAATCTTATCTAAAGTGGGTCTGGGCACGCTGTGTCTGGGGAGGAAAAGGCGGAAGATATTCGGGCCAGCCCACACAAGACCATGCCAGGGTAATTTACAAAACCAACAGAGCAATAAACAAACAAGCCAAACAACTAGTATAAATAAATCTCAGGCCTTCAGTCAGACAGTAGTGTGATGACAGACAGACTGAGCAACTTCCAGGCACATGGAGAGTGCACGCTGTCTGACTTTTGTCTCACTTCTCGTTCAACATTCAACAGAAGCCACCACATCATGACACATGATGGTTATTTAAGTATCTTGTGATCTAAGGTATGATGGCAACATTACAGAGGAGTGGGGAGCTTAGGCAAGGCTGTGACTAGTGTGTCAGCTAGTTAGTGCTGATAGACTCTGTGTCATCTGATCGTGCTAGAGATGCTGGTTATAACAGATTATCTGAAAATAAACGACGACCTCTGTTTCCCAGATAAACATCTCATGTAAAACACAGACAGTTCTCACATGACCGTGTTGTTTACTCACGGTAACCTGCTGAATGCGACTGAGGTAATTGAGGTAAAACTCTAAAAAGGAAAGAGAAGGAGAGAAGAGACATCATCAGCATATGTGTGGAGAAAAAGGAGTGAAGAACACCAGTTTAAAATATTCAGTTTCAGAAGTGGAAAAAGTGGATCACGCTGTACACCCAAAACCTCAACGCGGAACAAACAACACTCATGCAGTCGCACAACAGATGCATCCCATCCACTCCTGCCAAAGATAAACATGTGTTTCAATTAAAACTATCTAGGAAATCTGTATCTTCCACTTGGAGCACATCCTGTGCTCCTCCTTCTGAGGTCACTGACTACGTGCTCAAAAACAGGAAGTGTGACTGAGTTATTTGAAGGCCTATCCTGAACAAGTCTGTATTTATGGCCACTGGGTTGATTAGTTCACATGGACTAATTCCACAGTTTATCAGCTGTTATTTGATTTAACTTAACCGCTTATGGAAAGATAGCTGCTAAATGCTGTATAGCCCTGAAGTCATTTGCATATCCTGTATGGGAGCAGTGTGCATGTTTGTATGTTTGTGTGTGTAGGTGTGTGTGCAGCAGATGGTGGTGGCTCTGAAGGTTTTTTTTGTTTTGTTTTTTCACAGAAGTGACCTGCAGAGGAAAAGGGAGACAAAATAAAAGGAAGGGAAACCTTCCTGAGCGTCAGTAACTTATCTTGTGACGCCTGCTGGGTATTGTTTTTACTTGCTGTTTAGGAAGACAGAGAAAAAATAGTAGAAAAACTAAATGCAAGACCTAAGCCTTAACACAATTTAGCTTCATCTATATTCATTTCAAAGTCTCCTGTTTTACTACACCCTGCCTGTTACATCCAGTAGTTTATTCAGATTTAATTTGGTTAGAAAATGTAAAAATGTCGATATTCATAGTAGAAAAAAGGAGACAGGAAATTGTGTAAAAACGGGCCATATTCTTTGAACAGCAGGGCGATGACAAGGAGAGTGACCTCGCATCACCTGAACATCCTTATGTGAGATAAGATATGACAACAAATTTAGCTTCACAATTAACTCACATGAATCATCTGTGTCAGCTGTGGCATTTATGCAATAACTGATATATGGTAAAAAAATATATTATTATATCTCGTATTGGAGCCTCACTCACACACACACACACACACACACACAGACACACACACACACACACACACACATAAGAGTGAAAATGTGTCACTCAGGGTGCGTGGTTTTACTCTAAAAAACCACATTCCCAGAAACGTTCTGTTTTTTTCTAATAAGAACTACAATCAGTCATTAGTCAGTTCTCAACAACAATAAAAAGTCATTTTGTGTTTTCACAAATTTAGAGTTTGACGTCTGCAACACAGTCAAAAAACGTTGGGACAGAGGCAAAAGAAGACCGTGGAATACTTTGAAAAACCTTTGTCACTGGACACAGTCCACCACTGCACAGCCAAACATCAGTTCTGTTGAGAAACACCAGACCAGACCTTATTCTACACATGCTAAAACAGCGTGGCTTTATGCTTACACACTGTATGAGAGGTGCTGTAGCACAGTAGTAAACATGCTGCTGTCCAACTTTTTTTTGTGTGTGTGTGTGTGTTGGAATAAAACTCTAAACTTAAATCTAAATCTTTTCTTTTGTACTTTTGGTTGATCAAATTAATGGAACAGAATAACATTTATATTAGATTTAAGAAAAAGCCCAAACTTTTGTTAATATATTAGTAAATATTAACTCATATTCATTTTAACAGTATAGCAAATATTTGCTAATATGTTGGTCATGTCTGTTAATGCATCAGTGCTGGATTTACGTCCTGTTTTTGCTGCCCCCAACAGACCAAAATGTAGTTATTGCAGGTTTAGTAGAAGAAAGGAAGATTCTGAAAGTCTGGTGGTAAACACACACACACAGCTAAAAACTGTGTGTCAGAAACCATGTACTCTTACTCTACCTTTAAGACTTTGTTTTTGTAAAAGCAAAAGTTAATTCTGTCTGTCTGATGAGATGCATGGAAATAAGCACTATCTTTCTGTATCTATAAAACAATGACCTCTTATTACCAATGGAAAAACACAAGCTCGCGCCAAGTTCCAAAAGCCATTTGACAAAAGCTGGAGAAGAATTGTGTGGGAGTTCTTAGCAAAATACACTGGAAATATATTGTCAAGTGTCTTATTGTCAAGTCACCTAACACTTCCTAACGGACACAGTTAGCTGAATGATCTGTATTGGTTAGAAAAAAAGGGGTTAAAAGATAAAGGCTGATGAGAGAGAGGGAGAGGGAGAGAGAGAGGTGTGTGTGCAGTGAGAAAGAGGCGTGAGAGAAAAGTTTGTGACTGGTTTTGTGTGGTTGAAGGCAGGTAGCATATTAACACAGTGGATTACGATTGAGTGAGGAATGCTCGTCTTTGTTGAAACCTCTGTGGTGATGTCATCAGTACTTTCCCTGGCAGCACCTGGGCAGGATTCACAGGAGGGGTCGGGCAGTTTAAGGCAGTCATCACGCTGTTGTAATGTGGCCTGATTAGTCACCTGACTTTTTTCTTTCCTTTTTTTAAGACTTTCTCGACAGAAAACAGGCTTCACTCAGCAGTGCCTTAAAGATTAGCTGCCTGCTGAACTGTGTAAACAAATCTGTGTGTCCGTGTAAGCCGCTCACAAGAATGTGTGTGTGGGTGTCTGTGTCTGTGCGCTGTTGTACATGCTGTGTGAATAAATAATAAGACGGATAGGTTTGAGGGAGTGGAGATGATCAAAACGGAGACAGGGAAGAGCATTTGTATGTGCGTCTGTGTGCACTGAAGCGATAGTGCTGAATGAAGTTCAGCAGAAAAACAGTACAGTATTCAGGAAGGAGACAGTGAGAATGAAAGGACTCGTGGCAGAACCCACAGTGCTGATGTTAGCTGTCTGATCCACTCAGAGACAGTTGGCAGCAGGCTGTCTACCAGCCACAAATGTACAGTAATTCAAAGCATGCGACGTGACGCCGTTCCCTGCGAAAGCTGGGGCTGCAGTTGATCCCCCCCACCCCCACCTCACCACCCACTCACCCACCCACGCACTGGAGCCGTATACTCTGTGAAAGTAACAAATGCACTGTGCGCCTCTACTCCACGTGATGCAGTTAATCACAGTTCCACAGAAAATTTGAGCTGAAGCTAATCTCATAACTAAATGGCATGACGCCTGTTGCAGAAAAACAGATCTTCCAAAACAACTGTAAGGAATTCAGCTCACTGGTGTCAGTTGCTCAGCTTTACTGTATCTAATATTATATAATAAAGAGAGGTCAACAGTGTCAGTATGCAGTTATGATATATAGTATTTACAGTCAGTAGTGTGCAAACGATTTATTACCTCAGTCAATTAGTGTTTGACAGCGACATAGCTACGCTGCTTTTTCTGAATACTCAGCACAAAGACCTACACTGTTCGTGGTATTTGCACCAAGACGAAGTTCAGATCTGGAAGATAGAAATACTTTGACTCTGAAGTTCAAAAACGACATCGCCATAGCAACCCGAAGGAAACAGATGGAAGATTGGGAGCCCGCGAACAGAGAAATGAAACAACAGCAATAACAGAAAAGAGTCGGTGAAAGGAAAACAAGATTCCAGCTTTTGTGGGTTCATTCTCATGAGCTTCACATGACTTGCATTTAGCCCTTCTGTTGCCCCCCGCCCCCCCCCCCTTCATTCCCCCATTTCTCCCTCCACACTGAGCTACTTTCCTCAGCCACTTCCCACCCCGCTGTCCCCCCTCCCCTTCTTCTCCGCACAGCACATAGACTTCCTGTGTGTCCTGGCCTGAATGGTATGCGCATGGAGTGGGTGTCTGGGAGGCCTTTCATCCGGCATGGAAAGAAAAGAGAAGTCAAGAGAGGGTGAAAAAAAAGGAAAGTGAGAGAAGAGAGTCATCTTTAATCCGTTTTGAGTCAGAGCAGTTGTCCAAAGGAGAGTGGGGTGGGGCGTATTAAATGGAGTGAGAGGGCTAGGGTTGTGCCAGGGATGTGTGTGTAGCGTCTGGAGGGGAAGAGACAGGCCTGCTGGGAAACACTGCAGCCTGCCTGTTTGCCTTTCTGGGACAGACGACATCCGGTTGAGGACATGCTTTGCATGGCTGAGTGAGGAAGCTAAACCAGAGCAGGTAGAATCGTTTTGTGCAGAATAGCTCTGCAGAATCTGTGACAACAAAATGACAATTGTGTTGCACATACTGTAGCAGAGTTGTAATGACAATCTTGCACCTCCTGCAGCCTCGTGGGTGAGTGCTAAACTACATTTGGCATTGTCAGACAGGGTGTAGCTGGCTGCTGAGTGCCAGGCCTGACTGAACCCTATGAAGGGGAGAACACACAAGTCTGTTTGAATACCTTATGCCATGGAAACAACCTGAAGTTGTATGTGCACATGCGCACACACGGAGTGTCGAGACGTGCCTAGACGAGACGACCTCTAATAAGAAGATAGCAAGCAGTGCCATCTGCTGTTTTGATTGCACAATGTGTGTCTATTGAAGTTGAATCATCTCAGAGAAAGAAGAAGCAGTTTGTTACAGTCCTGGTGAATTATTTTGATCCATGCGAGTAGATAAAGTCTTGCATATACGGCACATCATAAAAAACTCTGCGGTTCGTTTAGTTTGTAGCAATGTTGCACTAAAGATAAACGGACCACGCCACACAAAGCAGTTTGAAGTGAAAAGTCTGTGACTGAGCATTAAAGATTTTACTAGTGAGCTCCTTTACATAAAATACAGTAAATGCTTTACATACATAATTAGTTTTGCTGTTTCAAACAACTTTATTATTCACATATAATGTGAAATAATAAAGGTTCAAACTGAATTACATTTGCATTATACTGTACTATACTATATACTAAGAGTATTAACTTAATGAAATGATATTCAGTGTTAGATATACAGTATTTACTAATCAGGGACCAGCTCAACAGCTGTATTTGTATTTTATTTGAAAGGGGCCCCCGCTGCCTGCAGCTTCCAACCTGTAAGTGATACTAACCTTTAGCACTGTAGTAAAACAAACACCCGTGGTATTTGATACTTTTATCACCATAGGTGTGCACAGGTGTTCCATGTGTTAATGAGACACCTCGTGTGATGGTATGGGATTCTTGTTTTCCCCATTTTGAAAGTGTCGCACTGTAACGTCAGATACAGAAGTCATACATTGGAGAAACAATCGATTTATGTCAGTTTTCCCCCAACGCTTGGCCAAACGTGTGAAAACCAAGCCTGGTTACACCCATTTAGTGCAGCAGAACAAAAATATGGAAGATTTATAAACTACAGATAAACTGTGAATTTTATGTTTCACTGCATATTTATTCCAACAGAATACAGTATATACAATTTCAAAACTGTAAATCTTGCAAATCTGAGAAAAAGAAGAACTTGGCCTAAAGTAACAACACCAGCAATAACTGCTGTCACACTTTTCACCTTCTCAGCATAAACATTCATATAGCACTTAAATCAAATGTTGAATATAAAGAATGTATAGAGATGTTTCAAATCAAACATACATAAATGCATAACACTGTACATGTGATTATTTGAAGAATAAAATAATAATTATTCAATATATCCAGCAGTTCTGTCTGATAAATAGAATCATACGAGAATAAGATTTAAAAGGCAGTAGTTTTCCTCCAGGGAGGGAAATCAGAGAACGAGAGACAGCAAACAAATACTTAAGGAGTAAAGTCTTACCGTAAATGAAACTTTCATCACATTGGATGAAATGATTTTAATTGTACTTAAGCTAGCATTGTTTCCTGTTTTCTTCAAAGTAAAGCAGATCTTAAGAGAACACAGGCTGTGAGAAAAACACACTGTACCACACACATCTGAAGAAGCTGAAACAGTAGCAGTGCTGTAGGCTGGATTTTCCAAAGACGTGTATTACAGCTTTTTAAAAGACAACTTTCCTGCAGTCACACACACACGCACACAGAGTTTATGGAACAGACACTGTCGGACACACTGAGCATGCTCAGTTGACAAATGTTAAAATCATTTTGAGTCGTCTTATTGTTATTGGTACCTGGCATCAGAGAGAACAGGTATAAATGCTTCAGTATTCTTAAGAAACACCTCTGTGGTGTTACACGGTGGGCACTGTGCATGGCAATGAACGATACAGCTTGCATATAACATATTTGTTCCTTGATATGGTATTTTATAATAAAATAATACTTCCGATCACACTTTCTGATGGCGATAAACCCACACGGAGAGGCACAGTTAGTTACAGATTTGTATGTTTTTTGTGATGCACAACACAAGTATCAACAAAAAGCTTTGTAGGTTTTCCTTTTAACTTTGTATGTGTTTGTTCGTGCATGTGAGAACGAGGGCCAGCTTACTTACACAATAATTAGACGATAATAGGAAATATGGTGTCCAGGAAACTTAATAAAACTGCAGCCTTAATGTTAGGTATGTGAGATTTTGAGTGGACACATTAGGAACAGAGAGTTTTGGAAATAAGATTTGGCAGCATAACATCCTGTTGTCCACGCCTTGAGCCAAAAAGTCAACTGTTCAGGGCTTTGCAACAAAGAAAACAAGATTTCCAGAAACAAAATCCACATGTCCAAAGCAACTCCAACTATAATTTTTTATAAGGTGGCATAAATTAGAACGTTGTCACTGTTCATTATAGATCTGCATAGCAAGGTGTGGTTCCTTCCCGTCTAGTGAATGTGGTGTAATACTGATCACCATCCTCCAGTGTGCTGAGATGATCACTGAAGTCAAGTCTGGCACAACCTGGAAAAATGAATGGGTGCCGTCCTTTGGAGTGAAGGTGGTCTGAACTGATGTGGTGCCATGAAGCCTTCTTAGTTTCCATCAAGCCACACAGTCCAGCTCCTCATGTGCAACTGCTAATCATCAGCTTTCATCCATCTGCTGCAGCACTTGTTGAGACACTCAACTGTTTAGTTGTCCAGACAAATTTCCCTTTTCTACTACGTCTACTACGTAGTGAGGAGCAATACTTCAGCATTTATCTGACTACTGTTCTCCTCAAGAGTCCCGTCTTTGGTTTTATTTCACATTTATTCAGGCCAAACACCTGTTCCCACACCTTGTTGTCCTTCCTTTACACATTCTGCAGTGCATCCTGTTTTGGTGCTCCAGAGTTTGCACAACTACAGTGGAGAGCTGTATCCCATTTCTTAAGACCCAATGAGCTTTTTACATCTGTAAATACAATAAAAAAGAAACTTTGGATAAAATATTAAGTTACCAGAAACGATCACCACAAGACTTTCTGGAGGATGCAGGACACACATTGTGCTTTAGCAGCAAATCAAGTTGCTTTTTTTTTTTTTTTAAGAAATCAGCATATTGAGTCATGAGACATCAGTGAGATATGTTGTGAGTAATCGCTCAGGAAACTGAAGAGGTTCTCCAATTCTGATGACTCCTTCCTCTATTGAATTTCTTTTTCTTTTTTTTTCTTTCAAGGAGAAACAATGCTTAGCTGACATCGCAGTTCTCCAAATGGAGGTCAGGACCGCTCTTCCTGGAGTCAACGCGCTAAATGTTAGAAGGACATTTGTGTCCATATGTTAACAGGAAGCAGTTGTTGATTCCAAATAGAAGAATCTCTTTGGAATATCTGTATTTTCTATGTTAAGTTGAGCTTTAGATCATGTATAAGTGAATTAACTCAGCATATGACGAATGGAGAGAGGCCTCCATCCATAGTCAGTATACTGTAAATGTATTCCACATACAGACCTTTTCAACTGATAATGGAGAATCCGTCCCTCCTTATTACAGTTAGTCTGTACATGGTTTCATGTAGATAGAAGGATAAAGGCGTCCTGATAGACTACAGCTACTGCACGCTGACAACAGATTTTCCATCTACTGAATGAAACATTTCAGTGGTTAAATATACACACGAATACACGCAGAAACAAGAATTTACTTTCCCTCTGCAGAGCCGCCATGAGCACACTGGAATTTGCTGCCTTCTTCCTTAAAGATGCTTAAGCTTAAAGCTTAAAGATGAAATCGGAAGTTAGCTTAGTTTGAATACTGGAAAAAGCGAGAAAGCATTGCAGCAGTCCTGTGCATAACCCCAAGCTTTTGTACAGATTAAACAACCGATATATCACGCTTTAGTATTAAGGCTGCATTGTATTTCCCTTCACAGATCCAAACAGAGCCACGTTTTCCAGCTTTCTCTTCCTCTTTCCAGTCTGCACGTTAAGCTTTGCTATGTGGCTGCAGGCTGCAGCTTCATAGTTACTGCAATAAGAAAACTAAGAGTGTAAAATGTAAAACTATAGCAACATGTCGAAGTGTGGAGGAGGTGGCAGCAGCACTGTTTCACCTTGGCTGTAATGAGGAGAGAAATTTGTTTTGGAGGGCTGGAGAATACAGGCCACAGCCGGTGGTCGACAAGTTCTGCCGAGATTTCTTTGAGGACTTATCTATCTAAAGGCTTGCATATCTAAATGTACTTTAGCTTTTTCATCTGATCAGTAATTTAATAAAATGTTAAGGGATGGACCCAACAGAGTCTCAGAAAGAAGTGCATACAAGTCTAGGCTGTACTGGAGAGCTTGTTCTACCAGAGTCCTCCAGAGGTTCTCATTTGGTGCTGTTCAAACAGATACACAACGTTAGATCAATACGGTAAATTGGCTTCTATGGTTCCTTTGCATCTGTCTGAAAATTGGACTTTGTATGGGTCTCTGTTTCATCTCTTTGTTCGAGACAGTTTTGAAGATTTACTGTAGCTGTTTTCTCCACCATACACGCGGGATGTCAAATATTGAATTCATTAAAAAGATGAAAAGAGAGAGCCAACACAAGTTCAACACAAAGTCACTTTATTAAGCTTAGGCGCTGGTGGAGCGATTGGATGCAGGGATCTTCCTGATCAGGATATCTTTGTTCGAATGGATGCTGGCTCTGCCGGTGATGAAAACACAGAGGAGAAGGAATGAGAGATGTGTAAGTGTTTCCAAATAATGACGTCCAGGTATGTGACGATCCCGATGATCCATAAAAAGAAAAGGCAGCTTAAGCTCCAGTCGAGTTAAAATGCAAATAAAGAAATAAAGAGAAATGAAATCCTAGCAGGTAGGTAAGTTTCTCCTCTGCTGCTTATGCTTTGACAACATTTTCTAATGATGAGGTTGAAAATGTTTTTCAGTGTGTTTGTTTAAATGATTCGTGTAAATGTTAAAGCATTTAGAAAGTGGTCTCATACACCCTTTGCTATTTTTAGCATTTGGGCATCATCGCTCTTTTAAATACTAATCAGCATCGACAATCTCTGTCAACAACTGTAACGACAAGATGCTCCGACAAGCTTTAAGGGAACTTGAAAGTGACTGACAACATAATGACGTTACACTAAACATTTTGACAGCCCAGAAGACTGTTTGAGGGCAAGTGCCAGCACATCCAATCCCGGGAAGGTCACAACACCAGCGTGATCGGCAGGATGTCTAAAATGCACTCCATCATATGTGGAGAGTCCTCTTAACACAGATATCCATAATCCTTCAATACAGGATATTGAATTTGTCTTCAGGAGTGTCAGGAGGTGACATTTCTCAATCAAAGATGGACGTGGGATACTTCTTTCCCTTTCCAAAAGTAACACAAATGCTTTCTCTCAGTTGTTCTGATTACCGTCTCTCTGTATGTACCATTTGGTTTGGCAGAGATGTTCCTTTAGGAACAATCCCAAACCAAGATTCCCTGCTGTCACATTCCCATGTCCTCTGCACTATAGGTTTGATCATAAACCTGCTCGTCAGTGTTCATGCAGTAAAATGTTCCATCATGATTTGAGCTGCTGTAGACCTGCCCTACCCAAGTTTAGCGAATTTAGAGTCCTGCTCTTCTCTGCTGCAGCCAAGAGAAGTGATCCCAGAGGACTGGATCTTGCTGATTTCCTCTAGAGCACTGGCCAGAGAGTCCAGGTCCCCTGAGTCCTGGTGCTGGGCTTCCCACAGACTCAGAATCACTGATGACGGGCTCTCCTGACATGCAAAGTAGCACAGGTTTCTACAGATCAGGGAAAAAAGAAATATTATTTCACTACACAGTAGCCAATGACATAGCAAAGAATAACTGCTGATACCAAATAAGTGGTTCAGTAATGAAGTGATTGCTTTGTACTGTTAATGATGAGAGGAAAATGTTCCAGCGCTAAGAACTGTTAAGTTGGTACTTGAGTAATTTAGTTGATTAACCCAGCTGCTGGTTAAGCAGTGGGGGTTACTGCTTTTCATACATGACCTTCTTTGGAAATAAAGTAATTACTGAAAGTAACAACAAAACAAAACAAATTGAAGATTCCGAGCAGACTTTTAAAGCTGATCTTCTTTAAACAAGAACTAGTGTCTCACGTGGTTTTCCTGCAAAAGGTTGAATTAGCAGTTTAACAGTTTAAAAACTGTAAACTGAACATAAACTAAACTAGGTCAGTCAAATCCCCCACGTATGTCACTCTGCATACCGTGATCACTGAATTTTAAATGAATGTTATTTACATTTTGTGGGAGACAAATATGTACAGTTTATTCTATGAGAAAACAAGCTCTAAGCAAGATTTCACTGGCACTGATTGTGTTCTTCTGTAGCTTTTATTACACCTTTCCAACAGAGGGCACTGTTTCATTACACTGGAATTTGATTTGTTGGTTTCTCCCCTCTTTTCCTCTCTATCCCATTTTTCTTTCTCAGTGTGACAATGTTCCCACACATTCAGAGAAATAATTACAAAAATCAGCTTAACTAGGTAGAGACATTCCCATTACATACTTCTTGGAGCATTTGTCTGGGCTGAAAATGCTCTGAAATCCTCTCCCATTTCTCAGTCACAGATGTTTGTTTTCAGACTCTGTTTAAGTGAAATTCCTTAATCACACACTTTCTGTCACAGCTTCCTAGTTAACTTTCCCCTCTCATGTTTCTCCAGCTGGCAAGACGGAGAGCACACTCGCTTTCAGTACTTTCTCCCTCAAGTGCCTGACAGAGCTGACTGCACAGATCTAAGAGTGTTCATGGCTATAAGCACTTGATTATTGACTTGTCTTCTGAAGAACAAATAGAGATCACCCTATCACCAAACAACTAAAGTCCTCTGCAGCCTACGCAAATACTGACCTGGCCCAACCTCTGGAGAGTTTAGCAAAGCTTGGAGGACGGAGCACGTGCAGAGATGCAGCTAATGAGGAGTGCTAACATGAACACATTTTCTTGCCAGAGGCTGGTCTGTCAGCAGTCTGAGACCTTCCTTCAGATTTCTGCAAAACACTGCATCTTCTCTCCAGTTATTCTGACTGTGCTAAAGTTGGCCCTCACATCTCTGTCTCTCTCTCTCTCTCTGTTCCGTTCTCTCTGTGCATGTGTTTCTAGATCTATAATGAAATCAGCAGTGTGGCGTGTTAGTGAAGGCTGGTGATGGTGATGGAAGATTAGGGCTGACATGGTGCCTAAATACTAGATTAAAAATAGTATTCGAAGTGGGAACAGCTTTTGCATAGCGGTGAGACCAGAACGTGCAGGATTTATACCTCCTAGTCATTATTCAATTATTCAGAATTAACTAAACGAAACATACGAGCTGATTCGTGTGTCTGAGCTTGTGTAATGCATAAGTGACTCAGCAAGAAGTCAAGTAAATATTATGGCAGGTTTCCCAGTGCCATAATTTATACCTGTCTATGTGGAGCTTTTGAGCCAAGAGCTGCCAGTCCTTGCCCTTGGCATTAGAGATGTCAAAGGTGGCACTGATCCGCTGACGGATGGACAGGGGGATTTTAAAGGCCCTTGACCCTGTCTGAGAGGTGATGGTACAGTCCGACTGAGTGAAAAAGGGAACCACTCCCTTTTCATTCTAGTAGCAAAAAAAAAAAAAAAAAAGGATAAAGAGATGTCAGTGTGGTCTTGATAATGCAGCTCAGAGTCCCTGCACCTCAATATGAAGACAAGGACAAGGACTTATCAAGACAATTTGCAATCTATACATGAAAAGCTCCCTGAAAGGCTCATTAAGCAAGCTCTTAAATCAAATCATGCGTTATTCAGTGCCATAAAAGAACCTATTAACAAGCACACGCTGTCTCCCTCCCCGAGTGCTCCTCACCTCCACCACAGACGTGTAGACCTGGAGTATTTGCTCCTCGCCTTTGACCTGTCGCACACTGATCTTGCAGGAGAGCTGGGACGAGGAGTGGCTGTATCGCTCCAGAGAGAAGGCACACTTCAGGGGACGCTGGTTACTGGCCCACACCTGAGAAAAGGAGAACTCCTGCAGGTCGAGGAGAGACGGAGGGCGGACAGGGAGAACGATGAAAGGATTAGGCAGAGGAGACAACAAACTCATTAAACCCCATGCTAAAGACATTCATTATTTGAATCCTGCTTTGCCCCCCACTTTGCTGTTTACATGATTAATTAAGACCGAATGAGTGGCCTCTTCAGCCGATCAATGATGTTACCTAATCAAGCGGTTTACCCATCACAAAGAACACCAGCAGGCGTTAGAGCCCTCAGGACGAAAATGTATCCTGTTAACCATGTGAAAAAGCTGGAGTCATTAGAGCCCAGATTAAATATATTAGATGTTGTTTTACTCATTGCTGCTTGGGAAAAATAATTAAGTTACTTTAGATTACCTTTGCATTACACCCTACAGTGCGGCTAGTCTTACATGGAATCATTAGTTGGAACAATATTACACATCTAGCCCACATTATCAGAAGAAACAGTATATGGAATGACTTTAAATCATTTCTGTAGATTTCTTTGGTACAAATAGAGCCTAGAACATGACACTCAGACTTTCCAAGCCACATTTACCACTTTGTTGCCCTGATTCTGTTTTCTTCTCCAAACACTCTTAATGTGAAGCTTGTAAATGCTGATCTGTTAAATCAGCAACTGTAATGGGATTATGGAATTAGGGCAGAGATGCCTTAATTTACTCAGTTTTGCGCCGAATTATCTCCCAGTGTGGCAGCTGGAAAACCAAAACGAACACATCAGAGCAAATGGAATCTAAAAAGGCCAAATTCAACTTCCATTACTAACTACTGTGTGACCCAGACAGTGGCGCAGTGAGAACAGGTCAAAAACACTGTTTTATGGATGAATCATCCGCTCTTCAGATCCATCAGACAGGAGGACGGCTACTTGTAAAAGCCTCCTTCAGGCAAAAGTAGTGTCTGAATGAGAGCCCATAGTCATCTTCCCTGTAGTACCCTCACATAGTGGCTCTTCCCTCTCCAGAAAAAAAACTTGTTGGTATTCTGGAGGCACTATAGTGGACTAATTCTGCTAATAGGATGTCACTGGTGGAATAAACATCACATGGTAGAGCAGAATATGCAGCATGCAGACCCCTAGGAAGATAACAACACACATACACACACAGCGTGCATAGTGTGTGTGTTTGTGTGCCTGTGTATCAGTCATAATTAATGTTGTAAGGGCGTGTGTCAGTGAGATAGCTAGCCTTAGTGATATCCTGCTGAGTTCTTGCTGCTGTCCTTTGGCTTTGATGTGGAGGAATAGAGGAAGGTGCACAGCTTCATTCCAGATCTGTGACCCTGACAAAGCAGAGCTCGGTTTAAATTAGACCCGAGATGCACATACGCTGAAACCTACTCACTCCTTTACATTCCCTCGCACCTAATGACACAAACTCACAGTTAGAAACCACCTACCTGGCAGGTGGTGAAAGGCTTGATGCTCCAGAGTAACTGTGGGATGTCCTGGATAGACACCTGGAGGCTGAAAGTGTTGCCCTTAAACAGCATCATTTTAGGCTCCTCCAGCAGCCGCCCGCCCCTGCTGTGCTCACCCACTGCCACCTCCTGATGTGGTAAGGTGTGAGTTGTTTTTTTTGGGGTATGGATTAAGAAAGTAGAAAAAAAGGTAGATATAATATGTTATGTGGTTGCTAGACTGACTGTATGAACCAGGTATAAAAGACAACTAAATTTTCCTGTAGATTGATAATACAAAATAATTTATAATATATTGATATCTGCACACAACAAAAACACATATACAGACTAATGTAATAGTTCTCTTTTGATAACCTGACTTTAATTTTGGTTTTAGATAAAGTGAAATTGTGATTTAGGTTAATTTATTATGTGTGTTGTAAGTTTTAGAAATGTGACCATTTCAACACAGCTAGCAAAAAAAAAAGTGGAAGAAATGTGAAGAAAAATCCATGAACACAAATGAAAGTCCAAAGTGAGACAAAACACCAATGCAAATACACACAAGAAGCTTTTAGCAAGTAATGCATGCATTGCTTGCGCACTCCAGATTTTTATCTGCCCAGTGCACATTTTAAAAAAATCTTCAGCTCTACATGACAAATAAAACTGGGGCGGTGCAGTGTGTGTCCTCGAGCTTCCTACCTTGTGATATTGTAATTTGAAGACAATAACATATGTGCGCAAATGTTGGTATATGCTTGCATGTTTGTGTTTACATTTTCTGTATCGTGGGAATCCACGGTGTTTATCCTCTCAGTCACACGGTGGAGAGAGGAGGGAAATGCAAAGCATACAGGCTGTCTTGAACCTGATCGATTCCCTCTTCAAGCTCACAGGGGAAATTAATTGTCGTATGAAGCACAAACAAAAGCCAACAAAAAAACAACAACAAATGAACAAATAACCATGTCTGACTGATGGGGAGGTGGAGTGAATTGGCTCTTGGCAGTCAGATCCAATTTCTCTTTGTTCACATGCAATTCTACCTTTTGAATGAAGCTGAAAGTGAAGCAGGACTAGTGGTTGTGTGGGACAAATATAGGGTCACTACCTCAGAACAATTGTGTGCGTGTTTTAATTTGAATTAAAACAGGAAACAAAAAAAAGTTTTTTCTGGTTGCAGAACTCCTGAAAAGCCACAGTGATGAACTGCCGCTGTGTCATTTTAACATGTTGGAATAGTTGTTAAATGGAATGCAATGCTGTAACACATTTAATTAACAGAGTGCAAATTAAATTACGCAAAGAAAGGACAGGGAAGCAACCTTGGAACATCTGTTGTCTTTGTAATTAAAAGTCCCTCTTTGTCTCCTAGTCATCATGCATCTCCCAGTGGCAATGTTAGTGAACAGGCAGATCTTCAGTGGGGCACCGAAAAAGTCAGACAGGAATTCCTCCAGGAACGCCACCAGTGACAACAACAAATCGACGCATTTCAACTTTTTATATTATATATTAGAATTCAATTGGGAATAGAACTTACGTTTAGCTGTCAGTCTCTTGGTTGGTCAACCATTTTGGTCCAGACTGAAACGGCAGCTCTTATTAATGATACTCAATGTGAAACTTTTTGTGTGTCTTGGCAGGTGGAACAAAGACTGACTGACTTTTATCACTTTTCTACTGTCATGTACAATATTTATCCCGACACATTACACATGCAGAAGTTCAAATCACAAAGACATTACTTTAAACCATCCCTGGATTAGCCTTGGTCTTCACTCATACCTGAAATGCATGGGGCGTGTCGTCCACACAGTAAACCCTGAGGGTGAAGCCCAGAGAGTTGCTGGTGTCCACACTACCAAACACAGCCAGCCTCAGCCGTTTGGCTGCGTCCTGGGTCCGCGGCTCTCCCACCAGGGCGTAGTGACCTGGATGTTCCAGCAACACATGGCACCTCTGGGCCTCCAACAGGCAGTAGCAGGATGTGCTCTCCTCATCGACAGACATCACTTCCTTTGGGTGGGAGGGATCCATCAAGAGAGATCAGATTGAATGGGTTTATAGTTTATTTCAGGGTTAATAATGAGAACAGGTCAATACTAGCAGGCTGCCTTGCTGATTCTGTTTGATATTTGGTTTGGAGGCTTCAGCATCCAGCTCTGCACAGTGGAGCAAAGCTTGCTGATTCATGATTATTAACATTTCAATTACAGCCAAGATTCTGTTTGCAAAAGGAGTAAGAGGCTTTAATTTAAACATCAAAACTGAAAGCTGGACACAATTCAGATTGTGTTATTAGGGTAAATGCTAATTTGCTGGATAAGGCAGGATCTATTATTCCACTAGGAAAAAAAAAGACAAAAATAAATGTTTATAAGCGAGTAACAGGTCATGAGAGCCATGGATTTGGCATTTTAAAGTCTGAAAGTGTCTGTATTGTCAGGGATATTATTAGACGCTTAACAGACAGAAAGCTGAAATTTTCCTTCATACAAAAACTCACGTAGGAGCAGGGATTGTGCAGAGCTGAACGAGGGCCAAATGAATAATGACACATCTCACTAAACAGATAGAGACACAGTAACACTGACAGAAAGGATTAGCAGTTGTATCCAGTAGCCAAATGTTCCTCATCTAGGGTTCAATCCGCCCTAAATCACCTTTGAAACACAAGTGTGACCCACAGATCCCCTCTGCATATGGCCAGGCTGAGGCATATAAAGCAATGCAGGGTAATTTAGTAGCCCACAGCTTCCTAAACCCGCCCCATTAGCGCTGCAGCAGACATGAAGGATCTCCATGACATAGCTCATCCCCGCCAGGCAGTCGGGGAGAAATGATGGAGTCAAACTCCAGCAGTACAAAAGTGCAAGCTTTAATGGGAATGGCACTGAGAGGCAGAGTGAGAGAGAGGAGGAGGGAGAGAAGCAAAGAGAGGAAGACAGAGGGGGGGAGAGATCTCCCTCTCCCCATTATATCACTAATTCCAGAGATTCGATTTTGAGTAAGCATCTTTCCTAAGACAAAGGGCTCATTATTTCACAGTGACAGAGACAGGTCACGACGTTGCATTTTCTTGGAGAACGTCTCCTCTTATTTCCCTGGATCTTTCAGCATCTTTCTCTCTCCGCCTTCCTTCTTCACTCACTCTCTCTGCTATTCTCTCCTTTCCAATGGCATATAGCTCCCATCAGTGATGGGTCTTTTGATAGCTTCCTTTTGTGCAACACGTCTACTGGCAAATTACATCTGTGTAAATGTCACAGAGTGTGAAAAGACCAGGCAGGGACGGAGCCACAGGCCCTCCAAGGTCACAAACACTTGGTGGCTGTGGGGTCACTCTGCCTCAATAAGGTCTCCAAAGCGTTTTGATGAGGTTAGTTAAACATCAAAAGAGCATTGTAGATATGTGTACTCTGACTGGAAGGCACAGGAAAATAGATAGAGGGTGTTTGGATTGAAGCTGGATGTCTGAACAAGCCCTCTTTGAGACCGCAAAGTGCTGCAGGGCAGCGGTGAACAGCTTTTCAGACGTGTTATTTTAATACTATAATGCATTTAAAGAAATACATTCCTAAATTTTAGTACGAAGTGCACTTGCCAGGTTTGACCTCACACTGAGGCATCAAACTGAAGTGCGGTAGGATGTTGTTTCTGTGTCAGTATTTCTGTATTTAATCTACGGCTTGAACACTCGTTGCAAGACAGGAGTGGCGTCTTGCCCTTTGATATGAGGAGATTTCAAAGATGGTTTTTGGACACATAATAATAAAGAATAATGTTAAGGTACAGTGCAGTTCACATAAAATCCATATTCAAAGTTTAAATATGAATCTCTCTGGCAGTCATAGTCATTATGGCCCCAGAGCAATACTGCAATTACTGTACTACTAACTAATCAAAAATAATAGAGATGATACATAGCCCCTAGTAACTATACTGTATGAAGAGCACTAAAATTTCAAATAGCACTTACAAGCTTTTATCTGCAACTGCTATAACACAGCCGCAAATATTCCAGCAACTTTCCAGTATAAACATTTTTAGATATTTTGCCATATAAAAACAGACAGACAGTAACTATGTGCAGTGTGTACAGTTCTCATCATGTACATTTTGTTTGCTGTGTATGAGCAGCTGCAATTCAAAATTCACAAACTTGTGAGAAGAGTAATACTTTAAAATACCATTATCATTATACTGGAAAAGAAATGAATGCTTCAGTGACTAATAACCACCATTTGCATTTAGTCTGACATTTCTTTTAGATGTAGGACAGCGTGAGGTAGAGCTTGAAAGGCTGATTTTTTTTTGCAGAATGACGAATCCGAGCTGGCAACCCTGAAATCATCTTCCTGCTTGCATGACTACACTGCAGGATGAAAATTTTCATGAAAGTAAGTCGTAGCAGTTTATCAGATCATATTGATATTCCTGGCACTAGTGAAACTGTTTGCACTTGTTAACAGTCTGAACTGTCTGATGCTATAGCAAAAAACAAAACAAAACTGTTAACTACAGCTTAAGTTTAAGAGAAGCTGCTCACCTCCCACTTGTCCTGCATTTGTCTCTTTAGACGGATTGTCCAATTATCAGCAGCTACTTCTGCACAATGGGCTATGGTCATGGCTATGGGACAGGTGAGATCAAGGCCTGGTGGTCCGTACGTAACAGCGGAGCTCAAAAAGATCTCTGGCTCGTCCTTGGACACAGTACTGCACACACAGAGGTAAAGGCACATATTACTAGAAGAACAAATGATATCAAAAACATTTCTGGTAGAACAGACGTCAGTCAAAAACAGCGTTTTTTTCCTCTTTGCACTGTTAAATGGCAAACAAATCACTGAGCTTAGGAAGTATATAAACGTGACAGCATGAATCCTGCTAATAATGAATCATTGCTTAAACAAGCAGTCAGATAACAGAGTGTGACCCTTGGATACGAACAAAGCAAACTCAGATTCTAGGACACTCATAATGAATCAATCCCTGACTAGATGACACGTAGACACACAGATAGAGAAAGATTAAAGCACCAAGACTAATGGACAGTGAGGCTGGGGAGGACAGGCTTTAGCACACAGCGTGTAAGCTTCGTGGGTCGATGGAGCTTATGAAGCCTGCTCTGGCCAGCCTGGTGACAGATTAGCTGGGCCAAGCTGCTCTTGGCCAGGAGCCCAATCTTGGCTGGAAGCCCTGAAGACTGAGAGCAATCGATAGGACCACCATCAGTCATGCAGCTGGCCTGGCTGGACACCTCACATACACAGGACACGATATTGGTGCTGTTGTCACTGGTGCAGGGTGGATATTTCTCAGCATCATTAATATAACCGCAGCTGGGACAAACCCTGTATGTAGGCACCCACAACATGTATCCACACAACAACACGGACAAAGTGAGAATGAGTTAAAGTGTCTTTTTTGTAGGCTGCACCTCTCATGTTGACACACACACAATAGCAGCAGACTCCATGTGTGCCAGTCTCAAAATACCAGGTCTAAACAAGGTTTTAGTATGCCGTTTGTTCATACCACCAACAATTAAATATCATCAAAAGGTGAGTGTACATATTAAACACACTTTATTGTCAGTTTTTCTCATTTCATAATTTAGTCCATGAAATGTATGTTTTGATTGTTTAACTTGTTGTTGCTTGGTTTCTTCATATCTACTTGTATGTTGTTTGGCTCCTGTTTTTTTTTTTCACAGTTTCTGGTGCAGAATGCTGAAACTGTATTCTTCATTGTGCTGTTACCAATCAACACTAAAAAATTAAAAGAGGTTATGATCTGCTGTCTGAAAATAAAATCACACATCCAGACAGCACCGTGGCCCTGCAGCTGCACTTTTGTGCTAATCAGCCCCAGGCACAGAGGAAACCAAGGTTACCTGCTGCTGAGACTATGGTAATTAGCCAGATTGCCTGTGAGCTAAGATTAAAGATGGTTATTTACCATCTCTGATTGTGATTATGAAAACAAAGAAATATCAATCCAACATAATGGTTAATGTGAAGATACTAGATTGGGGTTATTAGTAAAGTCATATGTGCAGTGCACATAACAGGTCTGTTTCCCTTTTTCACACAGTATGACATTCGTGGATTTCGTTTTGCTTACATCACAGTTGTAAATCACTGTTTGACAGTGGCTCGTTAGTGTTTGACAGTCTGTCTTTCAGGCTCTCGCAGCAGCATGGAGTTATACAGTTCCACAACCAGGCTTTAAAGTTGAAATGTTAAAATCGAGAAAACATTAGTAGTAAAAGGTTCATTTCCTTAAATAAATAACAGCAATAATAAAAAAGACAAAATGAATACATACAGTACCTCTAATGGACTCTGTTATATCACTGGACAAGCCACATAATATAGATTTATCCGTTTTGGTATCACTTTCTACAAAAGAAAATGGTCTTGTTTATTACAGACAGGTCTCAGCATCTCCAGTCCTTCAGCAGTGTTGTTCCAGCTAAGAAACCAATAAAAAAGGGCTTCACTTGTAGCTCTGCAGCTAATAAAGGCTCTAGACAATGTTTTTCAAATATGCAACACTAAACTGGAAAGACATGCAAAGAAACTTTTGAGAGTATCTTCAATATTCAATAATATTTAGGTAAAGATAATATTTTATTATTACTTAGAAAAAGCATTTGATAGTTTCAGTATGTTGTTTTCAGAGATATTATTCTGTCAAGTATATTTTTTCTGTAACTGCACTAATCAAATGTACGATGAGACAAATCCACAGAACATTTCCACCAGACTCTGCTGGTACTGTAAGGCTGTTAATGTCTTTTTTTTTACAGACCATGTCTTCGGTGTTTTGGTTGGTTCCCTCTTATCATTTTTGTTTTCTGCAGCAGCAGGCAGCTGTTTCCAGGGAAAGAGCTCTAAAACCCCACTGTGAGCTATCTGCCCAGCACCAAACAGGAGACAGACAATGTCAGCAACTTGCTAGTGAACACGGTGAAAGCATTTAGCAGCTAAAGAGACATTTTTTCCTTTAGGAGACAAAGATGAACACAAAGCTCAAAGGAGAGTGAGTATTTCATTTATTTGTTGGCCACAAACAATTAGGCTTGACTGTAAAATTAGGGGAAATGAGGGGGTTCAACTTGCTTATTAAAGTATTAGTACAAAATAAAAATAGTAGTGGGTTCAGTTAGTACCAACAGCACAGAACATCTAAATCGACACCAGAAACAACCAAGTTTTAAAAGTAAGCCTCGATTCTGAGGCACGTCTGACTGGCACTACAGAGTAGTTGTTGCAAAGTATGCTCCAAGTGGAGGATGATACTGCTGAACTCATTCACTCAAACTTCTGTGAGTCACATCACATCAGGCGTATTTTGCCACACACCGTGATTCTGTCCTTGGACTACCCACTATCCCCCGCTGAGCTGGAGAAGATCACACACAAAACAACCTCATAAATCCCAGAGGATGGACGGAAACTCTTGTGAACACCTGAAACCGAGCCAGAGCTGATCGATTCCCATTCTTTGCAGAGGAAAGCTTCGTCTTATGTAGATGGCCGAGGTTTGAATGAGAAGAAAGGATCCAATTTCTCCCCCGGACTGTCAGTAGATAGGCTTTGACTGACAGCTCAGTGGTGCACGGCTCCTGCAGCTTCTTAGACGACAGCCAGAGAAGTAAACAGCATCAGGCTTATCAGAGTAAAGCAGGATCCTGGAGGGCAGCTGCTTGGCTGAATTGGGGAGATTTTAGGCAGGGGAGAGTGCAACCAGCCCACTAGCTGAGCTATGAGCCACAACCTATATGTGACCTTTGATCTATATCTTTACCCAGATGACCCCATGCACTTAGTGGATGGGTGGAAATGGGATGAAATGACAGCCGAATTTGAGATGGCACTAAATGTCACTTTTGATTCTCCCTTGGATGCCGAAGTGGAATTTCATTGAGAGGCACAGGTGGTTAGCCGTGTTGTAAGGGGGATATCTCGCTAGCAGGGCTTCACACAGACATACTGACACATTGATATTGTCTGCTATAAATCAAGAACATGTTGGAAAAACTGACTTCTGGTTGTCAGATAGCTTTTGAGGCTCAGTTGCAAAGAAAGTCAAACGTATTAGACTCCTTTTCAAATGGTTTTTATCTCTTATGCCATTTTCTCCTCGGGTAATAGCTTTGTGAAAATCTTGACGGCAAAGTTACAGAAATAGACTCTGCTGGCAGGCAATACTCTTCTAAATTTTGTAGCGTATCACTTTGTATTGAACTAAAAACTAAATCAATATCACCTATCATCTTGACATTAAAGAGTTCACTATATTCACTACTCTAACCGGTCATGATGTAAAGAGATATTGTCACAGTTATGTCTACAAACACAGAATAGGCTACAGGAGTCTTTCTCTGCTGAGACAGTTGCTTAAGGCAATAATGCAATCTGTCTACAGATGCCAATGTATTTGTGACACATCATGTCCTTTCCTGTAGTGCCTGCAAGATGAGCAAAGACCCCATGCTGAGTGAAAATATGTCTGCATATGTGTGCGTGTGTGTACTTGTGACTGTGTAGGTTCCCCCTATCAGAGAATCTGTGCGCATCTGCGCTATCTTTGTGGTGCGTGTTCGGCAAAGAGAGGAGGAGGCAACGTGGCAGGACGAGGGATGAGAGATGCGGTGCGATGGATTGAAAGATTAAAAGAGAGCAGCCTAAGAGGCAGACTGCACCGGCTCAGCGAGAGTCCCTTACCTGCTGTCCTGCTGGTTGATGATCATGTACATTTCCCAGGTAGTGTCTTCTGCGATCGCCCCATGAGGCACCAACAGACTGTTACCTGCAGAGAAGGAGGTATGCAAAAATTGATCATCACACAGCCAGACATGTACACACATGACACACACACCTGCTCAATTGTCAGCTCTCTTTACCGGAGGTGACAGCCAGAGAGGTGAGGGCCCCCGGAAAAAGGTGACGGAAGCAAATCCCAGAGGCCTTGTGAATCAATCTTTCTGTCATAAGCACAGACTATTTCTTTCCTAGACACACATGCACAACATTTTACTGTATGATAAACAATTACTGCCAATCTATGCTGCGGTAGATAAAGGCCCTCAGGGGACAGGATGATGAATGTAGGCCACTGTAGACTGTGCAGGTTTGAATTATATACAGTTGTCAACATTTTCTACATACACATGCCAACACATACAGTATACTGTATTTGAAAAAAAAGTATTGTTTTTAAATGTCAAAACAGGTGAAATCCATTGTGCATTCATTTCTTAAGCTTTTATATCTCTGTGATAAGAAGAACTCTCCTCACACTGAGAACTGTTGAATTGGTTTGTCAGGCGGTACTGGTCGGTTAAAAATGCCAATGCTGTCTACCTTCATCACATCAGTAAATAATATATTCATCTCCGTGTTATTTGGTCGATCGATGACATTTTCACATTTTCATTTCAGACCAACACCGACAAGGTCAGACAACTTCACAGAGCAACACTAAATGTCCAGTCTCACATTTCCTGTTGCGTCAACGTATGGCGAGTTACAGTGTTCGGCGTCTGTGTGAGTTTTACTTCTTTCGTTGTAGCTCTCACACAGGATCGTAACCAATAAAAAATTTTCCCACAGTGGGCTCACCTGTGTTAGGTACCACCAGCCTGCCTCCAGCATGACCAAACACTGCAGTTGCTTTGTGGAGAGGCCTGCTGGGAGTCAGAGAGACTTGTCGAGTAAAAAGGTTTTTACTTCTTCTCCCCAGTGTTGTACCGACCGAAACCCCTCTATAGTCTGGAGCCAGGCCCCTTGGAAATGTCTGAGGGTGGGACATGACATGGTACTCTGCCCGTTCTTCCACCCCTAGAAATACAATGAAACAGAAAAGATGGGGATGTGGCATTACTGTAAACATGGTTGATCACAAACTGTTAGAAAAGGACCAAAAAGATGCACAATTTATTTCTTCAATTCTCAAAATGATCCAAAAGAGACAAAATAAAAAAACAAAAAGACATGAAAGTCTAATTTGTGGTCATTTGTGGTCATCTCTGAGGACTATACAGGAGCGGGGAGTTCCCCGTTCATCTGCATGATCCATGAATATAAAGTCAATTGTTCAACTTGTACACACATGTAAGAGTGAGAGAATGTTCTGCTTAACATTGCACACAGTGTGTTTATCTATCTATTACTACCAGACCCAGCGGCAGTCAAGCATTTCTTCCAAGACCAGGGACGTGTTTTGATTTCATTAACTACAGTACATTAGTTTATGGGCTTTCAAATTCCAACAACTTTATTGTCCACCTTTGTTGGTGCTGAAGAAGATAATGTTCTACCTTCTACTCTTTATTAGATTTGAGAAAATTTACACTCCAGTAACTCCAGTCGGTGTTGCTCGAGGTAGAGTTATGTTTGCCAAACACATTGATTGTCCTCGTCCTCAAAACCCCTTTCTTTTGTAATGTCAGACGTAAAACACAGTGTTTGGAAATACAAAGAAACAGGGTTTATAATAAAACTGCAGTCTGATCTCACCGGGAGAAAAAATGCCTCCTTTATTTCTATCTTCTACACGGATCATCAACCGAGGTCCAAGGCCTCTGAGGGTGATATATTTAACACTCCCTTTACAAAATCAGTTGGAAACATTAAACAGCAAGTTGGAGACACTATGCTCATTCTTGAAGTTAACATTACCTGAGCTCGCTATAGCTAATGAAATATATCATCACTTCAGCAGGCAAAAACAACAGCTGCAGTCCTTAAATGAGAAGCCTGCTCTTGTCTGCTTCTGTTGGAATTAAGTACTTTTCAAAAATGACCATGCACTTCGGGATGTTAATCCACCACTGTTACGCTTTACCACTGTAAACTGGTCACACTATGCTGTGTGAGAATAAAGAGGTTGAGAGGCGTAGCAACAGTAACTAAGGGGGACGTGGCTTAGCGAATGGTCAATTTGTGATGCCCTCCAAGGTCATAAACTTTTTTTTTCTCTATATGAAAGCTTTCTCAGAGGTTGCTTTAGGAGAAAAACGGGTTCAAAGAAAGATGGATTATCCTTCTGACTGCAACTGCAGAGCAGTACATTACTCTTGCCCTTCCAAAAGTGGTTGACTGCCACAGACGTGGGCTTTCATAACACTTCTGTTTTCTGACCTTTAACCTTGAGGTCAGGCAACGGGTCAAGGAGTGAGCGTTCGGCCATCAGCTCCTTGTCAATGGAGTCCTGGAAACACATGGGGCTGGTGTAGGTACGCGACACTGTCAGGTCAGGTTGCATGGATGAATTAATAAGCAGGGGGTTTGCTAAAAGAAACACAAACACACAACAATTAAAGAGTGTTTTTGGTGACATTTGCATTTCCTGGAGACCTAACAACACTGATGGATATGAAAGGATGTGCCATGACAATTACTTTTTATCCAAAGACTGCTGCTAACATATCACCATTCAAGAACAGAGGATTGATTATGAAACCAATACCAATAAAAAGTGATGAGAAGAATCAATAGCTGCGGTATATGAAAGGCCAAAGAAGCCATGATGCGTCTCCTCGTCCCCGAGTTTTATTTTAATCGCATGTTGGCAGAGGGCTCACTGGGAGCCATGCTGCTGATTTCCAGTTATTTCTCAGTGTACATACGAACACTGGTCTGTACGGAAACAATGCGACAAATTAACTGACACAGCGATGGTTTTGTACCAAAACCGAATGCTGTTCATATACACACACCAAGCAGGGGGGCGATGCATCCTGGTCCAATTATAGTGCCTATAAATGCCTGCTGGTAAAACACAACTATAATAAAACAGGTATAAAACACCAAAACGGCGGAGATAAGGAGATGAATCAGCGATGCACTTACATACTATTGGCATTTGTTACCTGTAGGATGTAAGTATTGCATTAGAAATAAAACATAGTATCTCGTGGATCGATGGAGAAACACAGAACAGTGAAAGTTATTATTTGTAAGATAAATATGTTCATTGCAAGGTAAAATTATTTTGTGATTTATGACTCATCGACAGCTGCTTCAGCGAGCGTGAAATGACAACGAAAGACGCAGCTAAGTAAACAGCGTGGCTTCTCTTAATGAGCCAGGAAATGTAAATTGCCGATTTATTTTGTTTGGAATTAGGTGAGCTGTCAGAAAGCCTCATGTTCAAGAATGTGATTGCACAAAATACCTTAAATGAAATGATTGCCGTGTAACTACAGTAGCAGTGTGTAGCAGGCTGCAACATCCAAGCAGAGCAGGACATATTGGATTTTTGGGAGGTTTGGCTGTTTTAGCACCTCTATCAAGGTGAACAGGGACCAAGATTAAAGCTTTCCACCTCCTGCTATGTTATCAAAATGAACTTTATTATGCCCTGCTGAGAGCTGTTTCTGTGGCGACCCATAATGCCAGCCTTATAAAAATACGCCTCAGTCTGTGGGGCAAAACACACCACGCTTCTAAGCTCTGATGTGTCCGTGTTAGGAGATATGGGACCACAAATGCTTCCATTCGGGGTAAAAAAAGCCCCACTAAAAAACACTAATGAATTACATTTTTAATACCAGAAAAGCATAAAATGCCACAAACCCATACAGCGCCCTGATGAGAGTAAATTTTTTGCTTAGGTTATGGTACTAGAAGGAACATCGATGTAATAAAAGATAGTTAGATTGTAAATATGTTTAGAACACAAAATATGCATGTTACCATAAGTTTTTAGTGAACGTTTATTGCTTGGGGCATACTGATGTTGCAATAAAGGACAAAAATGCATGGTGTGCTCAGTTGATAAAGCTTATATTGTGTGTTATTGGACATTTAGTGCGCTGCAGCACAGGAAGCAAGAAGGTAAACAAACTAAAAGTAAATACAGTCATTCTGACCCTTAAATCTTTTTCATTGTTGATATACATTCCAACACAAAGAAATATATGCAATGTTCATATTAACATACAGTATATTCATATGCTGTAAGTACAAAAGCAAAAGGTTCGCAAGTTCTGTATTTACAGACATGGAAATTAACGTGTGAACACATTTAGGTTGTTCCAGTGAAAATAAAGTGCAATGAAAACAGGACCACATCTTGTGTACACCTCAAAACTGTTCTTCTCTATGTTCAGCATCCCCTGTACAGCAGCTTTTGCATGTGTGTTTTACAGCTTTGTGTAGTTCTCATTGTAGATGCTTTCTTTACAATAATCACGACATCTCACCAGGAAAAACTAAAAACCTCATTTGGGTTTCCAGGGTTTTTTTCTACAAATCTATAGAATTATTAAATCTATATTTTAGTTTTTTAAAAATAATTAGATATTTTAGTTTTTTAAAATCAATCAAATTATTTCATTTTGATTATGGTTACTAGACTGAGACATTAAAAATATACACAATACAAATTATTTTACAATTTATAAAGACATCTTGTATTTCCTGTACTTGGCAAAGGCAGTAACGGTCCCATTTTTTCTGCTTGTGCCTGTTTGGTCATTTTGAGAAGCCTAATGAAGTCACTTGCGCCAACGTGGGTGTATTTTCTTCTAAACTAGTACAAATTTAAATGCATATCAAAAACAAATTTTATTGGGATGAAGGCAGAGTCTGTACTGGGTTAAATTACAGGATATATTACTAGAGAAATACCTGTAGCTATCGCATAGCAGCAGGAAATGATAGTTGTGTTTTAACTCTACTCTAATTTATGGGGTGTGCTCGGTGCAATTATGCAAAAGTCACAAAGCATGCAGTTCTTAATTAATTAATTGAATCATTCAGCATGGCACCAGGCTCTAGCAAATTAACCACAGAACTTGCTGTACTTTCCTACACACCACATTAGTAAGCTATTCCATATATTCTGCATGCATACAGTGAAATATATATAAACCCCATCAAAGATTAATAGGGAGCATTATAAATCATAGATATCTCATTTTGCAACCAAAGCTCCCATTAATTATCATATGACTTTTTAACATGACTTCTCTTGATTAATTTTATGAGGATCTGATACACAGTATAGGAGGGAAAGTCGTGTAGCACATTAATTATGGCACAGTTTTGAGGATAAATTCGATTTTTAAGGTATATAAAGTCCCTGGCTTACCTTGCCGAGAGGTCTTGAAGCTGAAGGACTGGAAGCCCCCAGTGAGGGCGGAGGAGTCGATGACATCAACACCATACTCACTCTGGCTCCTTCGGTAAAGAGTGACTGCGATAATCAGCAGCACCACTGTCACCACCCCCGCAGCAAGGCCTGAATACAACGCCACATCACTGCTGTTCTCCACACCTTGGCAAGTTAAAGCGAGGAAGAGAGAGAAGCACAGTATTGAGCAACTTTTTTGCTTTCACTTTTCAAGTTTACTACGCTTAATTGGGAAGCTAGGAGACTATTTCTCCCAAAATAACCTGGAAATCTGTGTTGCTAAGGAATCACCTGTGTTAAAGTTGCTATAGTCTTTTATTGGAGGCAAGCCTACCTTGGTTTCAAACCACTTTAGCGCCTCTTTTGTTTTCTATTCCTTTTCTGCCCTGCCTCCTGATACACAGCTTCATTGTTGCATTCTGGAGTGTTAAAGCTACTAATGAGGAACCTCGGAAGGAAGGCGATTATAATCACCTGACTGTCATTTCAAACACTGCTTGGCTCTGGTGTTGGAGGCACTGTGCGTTCCACTGGGATAACGTGACAAAACCAATTCATTAAATTAGCTCATCTGCAATGATTATGCTCTATCTGGTCCCACCAGTACTGCATCGCCCAACTCCACAAAGAAAAAGAATGAGTGGGAAATAAAGGGGCGGCTAGCTTGTTCTTGAAAGATAATGAGATCTGCTATAAAACAGGACATGCAAAAAATCCTCTAAGTAGCCTCAAGCTCAAATGAGGAGAAATTGACAAAATATGCAAAGCGGCATTAACAGCTACAGTAGCAGGTTAATTGGGGGCTTGGGAAGTTTTGGCAGCATGGCTGCATTTGTTTCCCAATTTCTGACAAACAAAAATACAACTGTTTTACTGGACAAGTGAGGAAACATGTGTCTATGGCTTAGTGATATCAAATTGATTTTTCACTGCACAAGCTACACAGTAATAAACATGGACCATTACCCTACAAAGCAATAGTGCAAAATTCAATGAATATGCAGTAGAAAATTACGACAATATTACTGGTATCTGAGGAATTTAGAGGATATTGGCAAAGTCACATAATGGTAAATCTGGAAACTGTAATCACGTACAGTTTACCATAATTTACCATATCATCCACACAGTTCATATACTGTACACATTAAATGCTATGCTTTATTTTTCCAGTCCCTTAGCAGCACTGCATGAAGTGAATGTGACATGATTCAACATACAGCATGTAACTGTACATGAAATGTGGGAGTGGATGCTAAGAGTGGAGAAAACAGTCACTAACCATCACAATCATCTGACTAAATGTTTGAGTATGTGCCAGCAATGACCTGAAATATAACTGGCATTCACATTTACATTCTCCACACATTATTTATACACAGTATGTTGTATAGTGCCTTTCTGTCAGAACATCTGTATCTGAATTAACTCGGGTTTCTATTTTAAGTATGGGTAGTTCACAGTGAGTCACACAGAGTGTGTTATTTTTCACAGCCACACCTGTCAGAGTGATTTTTCTCTCTTACACCATCGTTACATGCCAGTCATTAAAATCTATTTATTCTAAAGGTAACATAGCAGATTTGTTAGGCTGAACTGTCAGTCAGACTCATTTCTCTCATGTACTGCCAGTTAACCATTATGAATCAATCGAATCACAGCAAATAAGGTTTTGGTGTCAAGATGAAAACACTGTGCAGGACTATCCTCACCAAAAGTGACTTTATGCTACCAGGAGCACCACAGAAAGTGTAGGCAACAAAAACAAGCCACCCAAGAATAAGCTTTTTAATATAGAAACAATGACACTCTTAATATCAGTGAGACTGTGTGTAAATCGGTACTGCAGAACAGAGTCAAGTCTTCTTTCAGGCCATGGTTTCTGACAGCGAGTTCTGTAAAGACTGTAAGACAGTAAGAAATTGAAGCTGAGGAGAAACTCACCCTGTGGCTTAGCATCATGTAGCAACTTTCGATCTGTAACGACAGAGAAACATCACGCTTTGACATTTCTCTATGAGCCTTTTGACCCAGAAGTGTTTGTGTATTTATTTACTTATGATGTCCATGCACACCGAAAGCCAAAGAGGTCATCATTTGCCAGCCTTTGTCGTTTTAAATGAATTGGAATTCCACCACATTGGCATTTACATCATAGCTGATGTAAACGTCACTCGCTGTTTGTGAACACCTCAAAAATGCTTTTTGCCAGTGAAATCGCTGATGTCCACCAGCAGTGCAGAGCAGCGTTCATATGCACACGAGGACATACACAGCAGTCAGCGATTGAAAGCCAAAGGGGTCATAATTTTAATGTAGTGCAATTTCACCAGATGGCATTTTTCTAAATCCTGAAGTAAACGTCTCTTGCCGTTTATGAACACAGCTCCATGCACCACCACGTGTGCTGGCACAGGGCGCTGAGCCACGCTGCTGCTGACCACTCCTTTATTCTCTCGTGTGTATATTAACGCCATCCTGAACGGTGACAAACCAGTATTAAACACCACATGGCGGGAAAAAGGAGGCAAATTATGATCAGCAGTGCCATTCCAGCACACAGGCGTTTATAAATGCCATTTATTAAAATTTATTTTAAACACCAAAAGTCAGAAAAAAAGCAGGTGAATTATGACCTCTTTGGCCTTCGCTACATGCACAGTGTTGTTTATGTATGTAGAGTAGCTGATTAATGAAGATGAATGAGGGTCCTGTTAACGAGCATGATTATAATGACCATCGTGATCAACAGTTAAACTATAATGACACAGTCCCTGGACACAATGGGGCTGGCACTAATGGCAGTGAACCATCTTTTTCTCTTTATGACGTGGAGGGAGAGGTGGTAATGTTACCCACTCTGTGTGCAGAGGCCGCCAGTGCAGTTGTCTGTAGCCACTGCCACCCCATCACACAGCCGTCCTCCATGTTTGGGCTCTGGGGCTGTACAGTCTCTGCTCCGCTGCCTCTCACAGTCTGAACTACACACTGACCACATGCTCCACTCTCCCCAGCTGCCATCAACTGAGTAATCAGACACAAATACAAAGGTTTTTAAGGATATAATGATGCACATATACAGATTTCATTAGAACAGTGCATAGCTGGAATACATCCTTTCATCCACTATGATCAAGTAGCACAGAAAGCAAAGTACAAAAGAATAAAGAAGATACAGATTAATACAGAGAAAGACGCTAAGGCAAGCAACTTTTTTTCTGTGCTCATTTTTTAAGTTTCAGACATCAAACCTGAGTTGATTCATTTAACCGTTCTCTAGAACCTTCAAGGCAACTCATGCACAAATACATTTTCTTCCTCAGGGTGCCAACTGTTATGCCGTTTTGCTGATAGTCTGTGCTGTACTCTAACAAGTCTCCTTCCCACCTCCGAATGCTCTAAAAGTTCCCTTTCCCCCTGCTAATCTAAACGCAAATGCAACCTGTTTATGTTCAAACTCTGATGCGGAGAAAGAATCCTTCAGAAGGAGGCACTTGGCAAAGGGAGATAATGTTTGGAGAAGTGCACTGCTTTCTCCTGATAACGTTTTTCTTTAACCTGATGAGAATTTTGCTTTATTCTGGTGCTGTGGTTGAAATCATAAATTTGGACTCATCTAAAAAAAAAAAAAAAAAAACAGTTGGACAGAGCAGATTATGCAGCAGTGTGACGACTGGAACTGCAGCTCTGCTCTTCCTCTCACAACCTAAGCTGCTGTTTGTTTCTCTCAGGTTCTCTTCATTTCTTTTTCACCCTCGTCTCTCCATTTCCAGTGTCTCTTCATTTCCTGTTTTTTAAAGGTCTACTGGATTATATTTCAGACACAAACAGCGGTTAGGATACAGTATGTGACGCATGAATGGTGAAATGTAACTGGATGGAGACTACAGAGCGTACACCGAGCTTTTAAACTTATTTCCTGTTTTCCAGACAACTGCTGCTTCCCGTTTGTTCTGATTCACAGAAACTATTCGGTTGCCTTGACTTTTTGTTACATTTAAATAACTTTGTGTGATAACTCACTTGCGAGTTAAGAAAAACCTCCATACTGACACATTCAAGGATATGCTGACATTGAAACTTCCTAGAATTGGCTGCCAAACAGCAACCTTTTTTTAAATAAATAATTCAATATTTTGGGAAATACACATATACGCAGATACTGAAAGTGAAGTGAGAAGATCAATTCCACTTTCTGTCTGTTAACGCAAGAAGGGATTCAGCAGGCAGCTGGCTTAGTATAAAGACTGGAAATAACTAGTTTGGCTCTGTCCAATGGTAAAAGTCCAGAAATTCACTAATAAACTTGTTGTGAGTTATTGTACAAAATGGTTCTGTACCGGACTGGATTTATGAATGAACATATGCACGCAACATGAGTTACAGTTCGAAGTCTTAAGATAGGATGAGGATGCATTGAGTGCAATAGGCAGGAATGGTAAATGGTAAATGGTCTGCAATTTCTACCTAGGCTGGTACTCAAAGCGCTTTTACACTGCTTCTCATTCACCCATTCGCACACACAAGCACACACACATTCACACACACATTCACACACCGATGGCAGAGCTGCTATGACAGGAGGAGCCGGGAATCGAACCACCGATCCTACGATTGATTCCTGAGCCACAGCCGCCCCTTAGGAAGGTCATGTGCAACAGAAAAAGAATATAATACAGTGAGAATTTTACCAATGGAGTACAACATACTGTATAAAATGAAGTATAATGTATACATTTGTGAGCTTTAGAGTTCCCCGTACATGGATTTTCTCTCTGGACAGATGCAGGGTTGCTGTTTCCGGCTCCTTCCAGTGTTTATGCAAAGCTCAGCTAACTGCCTGCAGGCTATGGCTTCATATTTAAGTGACAGATCGACCGCTGGTATCAATCTCCTGACCTAACTCTTGGCAAGAAAACGAATAAATAATTTAATTGAAATGTGACACTATTTTATAATAAAGCTCGCAAATGTGTTTCTTTCATGTGGCAGATTCTAGGAGTTTCCTGGAATGCACAACTGAAATGAATTTGAAATCTTTTGGCTGAAAAACGAACAGAACTATTAACATTTAATCACAAAAATACTGCAGCATGTGCCAAACGCTAACAGAAAGGATAGGTTTTTGTGCTTACCTGGACACAGTGTGCTGCAGGTGCTTCTCTGTACCGACATGCCCTCACAGAAGGCTCCCCCATTGAGAGGAGCAGGATTTGTGCATGTGCGAGATCGTTTTTGGGCACCGCGACCACATCGGACATTACAAGGGGACCAGTCTGTCCACGATGACCAGCCTCCGTTCACTGTGGCAAAGGATGAAAGGACAGATATGAATAGATACTGTGATGCAAGAATTAAAAACAGCGACAGAGCGACTGCATCAGTGAGGTTCACTTAAAGGTGACAATGAAAGTCTTGTCAGGAAAAAAAAAGGGTTCTTTAAAAAGATGACTGATGATGTCTACTTACACTTCCTCTGCTAATTTTTTGCATGAAATAAAGTAGGAAGATTGACTAATCAGCTCATTTACTGTTACATGGAAGGAAGAAATACTACTATTCGACCATTGTACACGTGTCTGAGGCTATTGGGAGTCGTACGCCTGTCACAAACTTCATTAGCATTATGAAAATTAATGATTGATGGGCTGCAGTAACAGGGTGTCAGAAAGTATTAGACGTACTCTTACAGCAGCTAAATGTCCTGCCTGAAAAAACAGAAATAACAGGATGAGAGGTCAGTAAAATGAGCACTGAAACAGTCCAATTAACAAGGTGTTTCACTGGTGGGGAAAGACACAGTGCTAGTATGACATTATTATTTCATTTATTCTCCTTTGTCTGTGCAGTGCTCTTCACTGGGCTATAAAAAAGCTCGAAACAGCGTCTGTTGGCCTGTAGCTATACAAAGTGTTTTACACAAGGTGTTTATTGCTGGTAGATAAAAGAGGGGAGTTGTGACAGCCCACATCGCTGTCTTTCCATCATTAATAATTGAGTTCTTGTAAATATTGTGCCTGTGCCTTCTTGTTTTTACACATGAGGGATCACTTGCCCATTACCTGCTCATTAGGCTCTTGTGTGATAAAAGGCCACATGCTGTGGTTGAGCAGTGGCTTTTTATATTAATGACTTTTGGGAATTTGCTTCAGGTACCAATTTGACAGCCTATGTTCTGAAAACTGATATTTTGATGCAGGACAGAAGCCTGCTGGACATAACCGTGCCTTTTAGGAGATGGAATCTAACCTTAGATGTATATAATTTCAAAACAATCTTCTCAAAATATTATCTGGAATTTGATACCTTACCATAGACTACAACACTGGCTGTGGCACTGCGTCTTCTGGCCACGATGTTGGTAGCAACACAGGTATAGTTTCCAGAATCAGAGAGGCGGGCTTCTGAGATGATGAGATTGTGGTCGCCTCGTGTGTCAATCACGCCATCCAAGCTTAGAAGCTCTTCGTTTTTCAGCCATTCCACCTGAAAACAGTGTAGTAACAGTGAAGACATGTTGACATCATTCTTTAGCTTTCAGTTCTGCTACTAACTCCTATCTGCCATAGAACATCTTTCCTTTTCTTAGAGTTTCTGATTAGAGTATAAAGATTATGATGACTGACTTAGATCTTTAATAAGTGTGAGTGAGTGTGTAGCTTTGAGCTGATGAAAATAACAAAAAAAAATAAAAAATTCAACTGTACAGTTTGTATCGAGATGCAGTTTGTGGTGTGATGGAATTTTATTGGCTTCTGCAGAGAGGTTTTTTTAGTTTTTTAGTCTTCTGTCAATGATATAAATGTGGCAAAAGATAATAATGAGAAAACAACATTTAGTATCACAGTTACCACGGGAAGAATGGGGACACAGTCTGATTGCAAGATTATGGGTTTGTAGCACAGGTATAATATGAGTGACATCGACTCAGAGGGAGTGATGCAGTACGTAGGTCACATCTTCTACTGTTACCAATTCAGTGCCTGTGTAGTAGAGTGGAAGTAATAAGGAATTACAAAATAAAGGACGCTCTGTTGATGCTCCTCTCCTCGCATGACTGGCCCTGTAAATTGCTATTAATGTGCCACTGGCTTGAGCTTTTCATTGAGAGAGACGAGCTGGGCATGAGGGAGTGGAGTTTGATTTATGGCAGTGTATTTGAGGATTAAAAACTCCGCCCCACCGGGAGCTCCATGTGTTTGTGCATGGGGTTGTGCTCAAGTTTGTGTGTGTGCCCGTGTTTGTTGAAAGCGTCCATTTGCCAAGGGAATTTAACAGCAGCCAACAAGCTCAGAGATTGCTTTGCTTTTTCGAAGTACCCTGGATGAAAAAATTGAACTGCAAAATCAATAAATCGGGAGTCATGTTGTCACAAGTGTTTTTTTTCCTCCTTCTGAAGAAATCTTTCATCGTGTGCTTTTAATTTAACTTTTTTCATCGTTTGGCTTCGCAGCTTTCAAGACAGACCGACCAACCTCACCGGTGGGCTGCATCCGTCATTCTTTCAAGCCTTTCTTTATACAGTATTTCTGCCTTTCACTCTTACACACATTCAACGTCTAATCAAGCCTGGTGTTGCCGTCCATTCTGTATTACAGCCACAGCTGCTGACATCAATCTACTCAATTATGGAGGCAGTCAGTTTTAACCTTAGAAAAAAAAGGAGATAGACAGCATATCTATCCAGTATTAGAAATACAGAGGTAAATACAGTTATTTTTCCACTGGTCTGATGTTGCTGTAAAACATTTGCCTTCTCTTACTGACTGTACTCCTAATATCTGTTAAGCAGTGAATTAACCTTGACAAATAGCAGGTTTGTGCTTTATCACCTTCTCTGCAAGTACTGCAGCCTCTGCTGTGAGGGACGACAGGTGTGAGCCATGTTGTTTTCACCATGGCCACATTGTATATATGGTGTATGTAGTCTCTGCAGTATTAAAAAAAGATGACATCCTATCTATCTCTAACTCAGCCTCAACACACAATAGTACTGATAATAGGTGACTTTTAGAGCTCGCTGACAGGTTATCCGAGTTATACAAGCAAAAAATTACATTCAGTTCAGTTAGATTCATCCTTTTGCTCCAGCTTTTTATTGCATCAATTTAAATCTTCACTCTAAATAAAATGCAGGGCGTTTTTACTTAACTGCCTGCGTATTTTTGTGATGCAAGAAAAGGTGACACTAATTAAATAGGGATGAAGTTATCAGTCACTAACTATTATACAAAGAACATAAGTGTGCATACACAATATAATTATATATTATATATTATAAGTCGAGTGTGAAAAGATCAGTTTTATAACCACAAACACTGTATATCAATTCAAACACAAACTGCTGTCTCGACTCAGCACATACAGTTTGAATATATCAAATTACTTGTAAATGCACTTCCAGTTATTTAATAAAACATAAAGAAAAAAAAACAACTAAATCTAAACAGGTCTCGCTAAACAAGTGTGATGGAGCTCTATAATACAGGGAAATCACTGAATTGAAAATTAACCCCCGACCCTTTGTTCTCTCTTGACACATATTCAGATGGGATGCATTTATAGAGAAGTGCCAAAATTGAGCTCGACAGGTACCAAGATTTAACTATTATGTTGTATAATTAAATGTATTTCAACATTTAGTGGATAACTTGTCACCTCAGGAAACACTGAGCAAAACAAAACACCTTGCCTAAAGTGAGAGCTTAGAGATGTATTACATAAACCATTTTTTTTCAATGACAAATCTAATTTCCATCACAATGCAGTGAAAAAATAATGAGCTGAATAAATGAAGCGATCCCCCTCGTTTACGATGTACTATGTAGATGTTGCTGTGTATTAAATCTGTGTTACTCAGAGACTTGCCTGTGTTCTAGATAAAGGTTAAATTTAATGTATTACCTTACCCTTGAGTTGAATCAAAAGCTATCTGTCCAGGGCCAAAGAAAACGGAACAGTAAAAGCTTAATTACGCTGATTTTATTGCAGAGAAATTGAACTGTATTATATTTTATTATATTGTAGGTGTAGAGCTGTCCACCCACAGTGCAATTACACATTACAGTAAAGAAAAAAAATCTATCACAGATATCCATAAGATTTAGAGTCTAAAATTATGATCACTGAAATAATATCACTTAAACTTTTTATAACTTTTTTTTGGTGTAATATAGACAGAGTTACTGAACATGGAGTCTAGATGGGTTTTGATTCTTGCCAGTAAGGAACGTGACAATTCAATCTGCTCCATGCACAGTGCAGTATATAAAGTATGTACAGTACAAATAGACAGATCGACAAGCCGCCTCTGCTGCTGTTATGCATCTCTACACTGTTACTCCTATCAGCACATTGGTTACAGGTTCACGAAAAGATATTACAAAAATAAACTGTCAAAAATGTCAGATATCATATATTTCAATAATCATCATAGATGTAAGTGGAGAAACATGTTGAATAACACTTTGTTTTAAAAACTGTTTACTCAGAAACATAATAAATCTGCAGCTTTCTATTCTACTTCATCTTCATCTTTGCATCTCTTCTGTTTTTACTGTAAGGTGTGTGTTTCCCAATATAATACAGGTATTATAATACAAGTATTTACCCGCCTACTGATTTTTTTTTGCCTATTTGTCACACTTAGATGATTGTAATCGTCAATTTTATTATAACTCAAAGATAACTCAAGTCAATACAAAATGCTACTGTTTTAATGCTGATTTCAATTATTAAGGGTAAAAAAAGTTGTCCAAACCTGCCTGGCCCTAAGTAGGGTTACAAAGCCATTTTTAAGGCTTTGAGGCTCAAGTGAACCACGATAAGAGCCATTATCCACAAATGGAGAAAACTTGGAACAGTGGTGAACCTTCCCAGGAGTGACTGACCTACCAAAATGACTTCAGATGGCATTACAACTCATCCAGGAGGTCATAAAAGAACCCAGACCAACACCTAAAGTGTTCATGATTCAACAAGAAAGAGACAAAGGACAAAAATGCCACCATGGGAGAGTTCCAAGCTGCAAGCCACTGCTGATCAAACAGAACACAAAGGCTCATCTGATTTTTACTAAAACACATCTTGATTACACTATCTGCAAATATTCTGTGAGATTTGTACTTTATGTTAATCATCATATAGTCATTGTGTTAACTGTGCTAATTACATTACTTATTACTTACAAGGTATTTGAGTTTGTAGTTTAGCTGTAATAAGGATTAAGGGTTGTATTAGAGACATGACACGATAGACGCCTTCATCAAGATGATAATAGAATTAATACAGATGGATTAATAAAAAAAAACCAAGGTGATAAAGGGGAAGGAGAATGTCTGTGTTGCAAACTTATGTTTGTTATTTCACTGGAATGTGCTCAGGGGCACAAGTGTGCAGTATTTAAGGGCATTTCTAGAATCAAGACTATACTTAAAAAGACAACAACTTTGTAATCAATCCTTTTTAGTTGGTATTGATATCAAGTGAGGTGTGTTTGAGTGTTGAAGTATTGATCCCTGCGGTATTGATCTGCCCTTCACTGAGGATCATTCACTCGCCCTCAGTGCAGTACTGTTGAATTGTTTAGGATGCTACTTGTCCTTGCTACCAGAACTGGTTCTGTTGCTTTCGTTGGTATGTGCACTTGTGTAAAATATAAAACACATTATATACGTTCATTAGCCACTTTATTAGGTACACCTGTGTAATATAATGCAAGATCTGCCATAAATGTTTGTTTTACAAGGTTATATTTTCTTTTTTTAGGTGAAATCATCGTCTATTAAACATCAGAAACAGTATATGCAATAATGTAATTTATTATAATAATAATATAATACCTGATAAAGTGGCCAGTGAGTTGTTTAATTAGGCCTTATCTGTTATTTCTAACACCAAAGACATTTTTAAATATATGTGTGATAAAAACTAAAGTGTCATCATAAACTACGATGCATCTTGAAAAAAGAAAAATATTTGTGTCCGTCTCAAAGATATCATATTTCACACATTTAAGTTTATGTGACAAATATTATTTTTGTTGTAGAAATCACACTAATGTTACCAGCCTCCTCACTTGGACAATATGTTTCATAAAACAACAGAGCTCAGTCAGAAAAAGTGAACAGTAGAAGTAGCAAAGTGTCATTTCATTAAGCAATTAAACATTCTCAGCTGATGTCTTGTCATGTCAAATAAAAGTCTCACTGTGATCATAGGGGCAGAATGTATTTGAATTCTCTTATTTGGGGCTCTTATCTCAGAATTGTTACACTGAAGTAAATTTAAATAATTGTCTTGTACTATGGTCGGCTTTTCTGTCTCATGTTTTTGCTTTGATTAATCTATCTCACTGTGCCCCTCCTTTACTCTTTCCCAGTGTTCGCTGCAGGAAGTCTGTAAACCCAGTGTGATCTGCATTCTGCGTTGGTCCTAGAGTCTTCCTTCAGGGGAAAGATAGAGAGATGCACATGCTGATGAGAAAGCAGGGACAGGACAGACTCAAATGAGCCTGATAAGCCAGTGCCAGGGGAGGGCAGGAAACGGATTTGCTTAATTGGCAAATTTGTTCCACTTAGATAGCACCATCCAGAGTTGAACTACACCGCACCTAACCCAGGCGATCAGGCCTTACGGGCTGTCTGCTGGTGGTAGGATGCTCTCAAGGTCACACTGTTGACCATTAAATAGAGTTCAAAATGAGAGCTGATCTGCACTGTGACCCTATAAAAGTTTCCCCTGTAACTTTTGTCTTGTTTAGTAACAGCTAATTTCCAGCCAGAGCAGAGAGAGCAAATAAAATGTACTCATGATATACTGAAAGCATCAAATAGTCAGCAGGGGGTCTGTGAAGCATGTAGCAGAGTTTCATTTTTCTGAAAGCTTCAAGCTATTTGAAGATGTTGAGATGAGAGAACTGAAAAGCCTGTGTGTTTATTGGGAGGAAGGCATCATCGTAAGCTTGACACACAAAAACTACGCCCCCTGTTTAAACCATTTCAAACCCTCCATGCATCAGGCCTAAAACAAATTTTTTTTTAGAGCAAATGTAATGACCTACAGTTACAACAATTTAAATGGGAAGTGAAAGTGACATGAAGACAATTACAAAGCAATGCAGTGGGTTTTGTTCCATCTGATTCAATTAAAGTTGAGTTTCTGGCACCCTCCTCCTTTCACTCCCCTCATGCCCGCTCCCTCTCCACCTTCCCTCGGACATGTATGGCCTTTTCTGAATATATCACTTTTATTAATTCACATTAAACAAACAAGCACTCTAAATCTGACAGCAGAGATGAGGGTGGATAAACCTTTGTTGTGTACATTGTTTATTTCTCTTAAAATGTCTCACTAAATAATTATATTTAAAGCACTTCAAATAACTTTGGATGTGATGATTAATTACACTTTTTAGAAGTTATAGAAGCCCCTTTTTTTTCTTTTTACCACTAAATGTTAGCATCACAAAGCCAGTCAAAGTTTTCACTTCAGTTACTGAGATATAGCAACAGTTATTAAATATTTACTTGGATGTCACTTCAATTAGGCTGCATAATAAATGTATGTAATCAGACAGTTCTACTTTACTGAGGCTTTAACATAAACCCTTTCACAGCCAGAGGTAGTAATCACTGCCTGGGTTGTGTCAAATACTTCCTTAATCAATTATTTAATGCATCTATGCATTATATATA
>JAUYWH010000004.1:3196627-3338356 GCA_034779795.1 Ctenopoma multispine
ACACACACACACACACACACACACACACACACACACACACACACACACACACACACACACACACACACAAAATGTAGCACAGTTTTATGCACGTTATGTGTCCTGTGGAAGGAGTCATCTTTAAGGAATCTTAAAAGCGCCAATCTACATTTGGTAATATAATAGATCCAACAACACAGTCGGCACAAGAAAATGTTTTGTAAATTCCTAAGTGCTGATATTTAGCTGTGATGAAAAGTGGAGAGCCGTAGCTTGTTTATGCTACATTCACTGCAGCTTATTCACATTTGGTATTGGCCACTGTTATGCTCTGTCAGGTTTTTGCACTGTGAAGTTCTTTCCAGTTCACGTGTTGCTTATATCAGGAGCTTTTCAACTTTGGTTATTTAGCAGGTGAAACACATGCACATGCTCAGTGAACATCCATCGTCATTCAAGTGTGTGTCATTGGTCGAGAAAGAAAATGCAATTTGTTGTCAGTGTGGCAGTAAAAGCAGGGTTCCAACCCTGTGCATTGAAATGTGCTGGTAGAGCTATAATTTCATTTATGCATAGATCCATGGACTGCCTTTAAGTAAATGCAAAGCTTCAGATGCTTGGGCAGAGGCTTTGATATTGACATATCTGTGTACTGAGCCTTAAGATGAAGGCACACGACATCAGAGCTGAGCACAACACACATCATTCAACAAGACTGTCCGTAAGAACCTAAGTTTTTATTCACAGCAAAAATTTAAAATGTCAATGACAGGCACACTATTACAGACACACACAGATGACTCAGAAGAGACAAAGGGAATGATAGTGAGAATGAAAAGAATATGCAATGTCTAAATAAGTCATAGCCGTACATCCTTTGACACAGCATAACACAGAACATAGCAAACTGACAGTATATGAATGATGAATGAATGATCACTAACTTAAACTGTGTGTGTCTGAGAAACTAAACAAATGACACCTTCAGCTCATCAACAGCAACTCTGGCTAATCCTAAACTGGGGAAAAACTTGCATGTTTGTTTTTTCCCCATTTGCTGTGGCCGGAAAGTAGCAAAACAGTGTATCATGAAAACAGAGTTATTCTGTCAGTAAACCAGACAGATGACTGCTCCTCTCCAGGCAACACGCAAGAAAATGTTACTTGTTTGAAGTGCAAGAAGCCCTCACCTCAGCCACAGGCACTCCCTCTGGGGGACGACAGTGCAACACAATCATGCCATTCAGAGGCACCTCGGTGCCTTGGGGGTCTTGCTCAAAGTTCTTCCTGAGGTCTAGGGAAGAAATAAACAGCCCACATTAAAGAGCAGCTACAACAGCATCTAAACATGCACATTATCTGATTTATTTCGTGTATAACCTTCTCTCTTTGTGCATATATGAACCAAAAGACTGATGCCTTCTATAAAAGTCACTCCACCGGTTTGAAGAAGGATGACCTTTTCAGAAACAATAAGGTCAGTCTGGTATCAAAGAGACATGGAATTGCTTACAGGCGATCCGGACAGTTGCCTTGCGGCTCTTGGATGTTCCTAGGTGACTCCAGGCGACACACAGGCACCAGTAATCCTCTGGGCCATGAAAGTCCTCCACTTGTTGACGTGACACGTTGATCATCACCTCGCGGATCTTCAGCCCTGCAGACAGGAGGGTTGATTGCTTAGATTAGCTTTCATTATATCACAGGGATGATCAGTCAAAGAGATGAAGATGTGTAGGGACAGGATGATGAGTGAAATTTGAATCTGATAAGATTATCAGCAGTAAACAGATAGATCATTTGCCAGGAGGACAGACTGCTTGTCAGTCCGCATACATTTTAAGGATTCTGTTTAAACAACAACTTAAACTGTATATTTCTGTGAGCGGTTCACAGTCATAGAGCTAGCCACTTTACTCCAAGTACTGATATCTATATCATTACTGGTCTTTTGATAAACACTTGTTAAAGCTTCAGTTTGGCAAACAATTACGTTGTGAGCCCTTATATCATCTTTCAGAATCTGTAAACTATAATCATTTTACAGAGTGACACTAAATGCTTTCCAATGGAGGCATTAACTGAGAGCAACACATTAGCCTCAACTTGTTTTAAGGGAGAGTGCGACCACTCATTTTTTTTTAAAGACGTTTGAAAGGGTCATAATTTAAAGGTAGAAAAGAGAAGCAGAACAGTGCAATTAAATACTGGATTTGAACACCAACACTTTCTATGACAATCAAATCATCTATTTCTGCAGCAGAACTTTGAATTAATGTCAGACAGGTCATTTGTTAATATCTTTATATTGTCTGTGATGCAGCCCATAATGAGCTAGCTGTGAGACGAGCATTTTCAGAGACAACTGATGGGAATTTAAAAGCCTGGTATTTCAATTATGCCAGACTGTGCACAAAAGATGACAGGCTTGGACCATTAATGTATAATAGGGCGGTTTTATTGAGTATCCAGGAAATTGCAGCTTTCAACCAATGTATGTGATGTCTGTCTAGCCCGGTAGAATTCTGAAATTCAGTCAGCCAACAGCCACATTTATTAATATGGGATACGTGAATGCAGAGTTATGAACAGCTAATGTTTGGTGTCTTCGACCTCGTCACTCCCTGCAGCATTCAATTAAGCCCGCACAGAGGGGGAATGGGGAATGACAATTACAAATATCCAATCCTCCGTCAAAGAATACTGGAGCCTATGGGTAGATTCTGGGGTAGAGATAGTGTATATAAGCAGGAGTGATGCAGTTGTGTTTGCAGTAAGCTATAGTAGAGGCAGCCACATAAGCAGAGTGAATGAAATGGAAATATAGTGTCATGTATGTGAGCAGGAGCAGGAGTTGCTTGACTTAATGTAATTTAAATAATGCTTCCTTTGAACTACTTTATTGATCTCAGTGGGGAAATTATACACACCAGTGATGATGTAGCTGCCACACAAGACTTGTGGGTTACTTATGGTTCAGTGTCTTGCCAGAACACTTCCACGTAAACAGAAGGAGCTGGGGGATCAAACCGCTGAACCAGCAATTAGCGGACAATCTAACGTCATTCCTAACATTGTTCATTTCTCTCTTTTCCTCAAGGTTTCCAACAAAGCTGGTAGAAATAGATAACTGCCAGCAATCACTGCATTAGCAACCAGCACTTAATACAACAGATGCAGCTGTGAGAGTGAAGAGTAAACAGTGAGAAGTACAGTATATCAGTGAAATAAAACTGCAAACGGTAACTTTTGATTGCATGCTGTACCACTTTCTGCGAATCCCTATTGCCTAAGTAGGCAATTTGAATGCGGGAACGGCAGACTCCACCACTAGAAGTTAAAACGAGTGTATAGAGAAGTAATTACAGAGTAGAAAGAGGCTGAATAGCTAAAACACTATCATGACAACTTCACACAATATTCAAGCTTTCAGAGTAATTTGAATTACAGCAGATGCAGTACTTAAAAATATAAAAATATTTATATCAAATTGTGTGCATTTAAAAAAAAAAACAAGTTGTTTCTAACAAAACATCTCGTAGCAGCTGTTCAGAAATCACTGTAAAGCTCGGCCTCTTGTGGCTTATTGCTTAATTACGCAGCCCTACATGTGTAAAAGAGTTGTCTCTCCACAGGCTTTTGCCATCATGCCGTACATTGCAGACAGCAGCTTAGACATGGGCCAGGATTAAATGAATACTAATAATGGGAAATGAAAGGTTATCACAAGAAGCCTAATGAAGTAATGTAAAATGTTCTCTGAAGACACTGTAATCCTCTGCAATGACTGACTTGATATTATGTACTATGTACACACACACACACACACACACACACACACACACACACACACACACCCACTCCAGCTACTCCTCTTTTCCATCGTAACAAATTAGAGACTTAATAAACATGCCTGATTAAGTGAGAGTGAGGAAGATCTAACCACAGGGAAATAAAAACAGAAGACTGTGCTCAAGTCAGGGGGTAGATTTGTCCTCATAGTGTCAGTGCATCATTTAACTTTCACTCTTTGGACTCGAGGTGTTAGGTGGTAAAAAGAAGTTGTGCTTTAAACATATACGCATTGCATCATGTATTATTTTGGCCTCATTATCTTGTACTGATGAGTGTGTGACACGACAGTAGGTGGAAGACTGATGAGCTGAAGCGAGGAACAGTCTCAGACGTGCATGCAACTGTCCAAGTAAGCTTTTCTGAATGAGTCAGTTCTGACTTTTTCATAGTGTTAAAACCTCCTGAGGAGAGAATTATTGGATTTTCTCTAGTGAAAGTAATTCTTCTGTTGTAATGAACACTACGGAAGGAAACCCTGATCAATGGTGTAATAGTGTGACTGTACGTGTAGTGTACTAAACTCAAAAAGTTCTCATTGAAGCTCACAAAAAGGTAAACTTGACAGTGAATATGTTTAAATTCACAAAGAATCTATGCTAAACTAGTCAATTTAGAATTCAATATTATTGTTGGTTACTGATAGAAATAACTAATACCTCAGTATCTGTCCTTAATGTAACCTCTAAACTTTGATTTGTGTTTTGTTTCACTACTGGATTGTGACAAGAGCCTGAAGCAGAAAGGGGGCCAGGGAATGGATTCAGGCATGTTGTCTCTTTTTTAACAATGGCTTTTTCACAATCAGACATTCTCATCTTTATTAATCATGAAGAAAACAGAAGAAACTAATGAATAAACAACAGTCTTCTATTCGTGATGCACTGTTTCATGCTCAAAGCAGTGAGCTACAGCTCTGCAGATTCACTCCAAAAGCTCTTTTTCTGGCAGAATACTTCTGACCACTTAACTGACCGATTTTACAACAACAAATGTTGATTCTTTTCATAAAAAGTGACATGAAATAAATGTCTTTGTGCACATACTCAAACACATGTGGATGAATTACTCCCACATTGAAGGGTATTTGTTTGAGTGAGGGCCGTGGTGTTTGTGCTAAAGTCAAGATGAACAAAGTAGAGAGAAATCTCAGAGACACTGACTGACTCCCAGGTTACATTATATTGCGCCAAGATCAAAGAGCTTAGTCCCATTTCCAAACAGCTGAAATGACTCTGTTAGAAAACGTATCCAGTAACTGCTCAATCATGTTGATGACATTCGGTTACTTCTCTGCATTCAGGAATGCTAACAACCATTCAGCTCCTTGCATGAATGTGTCCCTAGCTGCCTGTTTATTTTCTGTGCGCCTCTCTTTCTGCTGTGCTCCCTCTGCTTTCCCTTCAGGCTCATGCCAGTGGCTCTTGGTGGAGCACCACAAAGCCTTGACAACAGACCTCAAGGTGGAGCAGCTTGCACTTGTCCCTTCAACCATGTCTCTAACGTAGCCTCTATAAAAGAGAAGAAGAGATATACCGATGTTGATGCTCACTTATCATCCCACGTTGCTCTCATTCTCTCTTTTGTCTGTCTGGCACCGGTCCTGTGGTTTGATTTCTCCTGGCCCATTGTTTCGCCTTGGCTGAGTCTATGAAAAGACCCGAAGGGAGCCAGGCGGTGCCAGCTACAAGTGGCTCCTGATCCAAGCACCTCGGCAAAACTCGACAAGTCCGGCTCAGCTCAACGGGGTCCAGGATGTCTCTGTCATACTTAATGCCACAGTGAAGGGGGATTTTCAGAATTATGTTTGTTTGAGGGATCCTTGTGAGGCAGCTGTGCGCATAGTGGGTGACAAGGCGTGGGTTGTGGCCCGAGGTGGATGGATATAGCTTTAGGAGAGCGCCTGTCTTATGTGAACCCAGCTTTCGGGAAATGTTTGTGTGATGTGACGCTGCGGCATGCAGCTCAGCATGTGGGGGCTGTGAGGGTTGGCTGAGGGCCAGGCACAGACGAACCCTGCTAGACAAGCGGAACATGCTCCCAGCAACATCTTCAGCCTGGTCCCAGCTGTGTGTGTCATACTTAATCCTGGAACCAAAGGGACACATTACTCCGTGCATAAAAAAATCGTGATAATTCAGCCATTAAAATGCTGCAAGTCTTCATTTGTGTTTCCCCCAGTCGCCTGGTTTATGTTTATCCGAAAACCGCGTGCCTGCTTATTAGGAGCCAGTTTTGCATACACAAGTAGCTTCCACTCTGTGGGCCACTTCATTTGCTTTACTTCCATTACTTTAACTAATAGTGTGTCACCAAGAGAATCTTCCTTCACCTGTCCCCACTTTTACGTCTTTGTCCTGTGCTCGTTCGTGCCAGGTTGGTGTGTCATAGTGGACTAGGATCATAACACACAACACTGGAGTCAGTCTTTGACAGAGCATCAACAGGAGCAGATATCAATACTTCCTCTACCCACCCTTCATTCATATACTATCCCTCAATGACTATCTCTTCATCACTAAATCTGCCAGAGCTGCTATTCTCCGCTCCACTCAAGACAGTCAACATGATATCCATTTTCAGTCTCTTTCACTCGCCCATCACCCTCTCCATTTCCAGTGTCCTCTTTCTCTCTTATCCCCTCTTTCTCTTATCTCTCCATCAGAGTATCATCTTTTCAGCTCAAGTCTATAGGCACAGATATCCCTTCTGTTTCACCTTCCTCTCTCATCTCCTTTCACTCTGTCCTTCAATAATCTCTTGAGTTCTATCACTCATTTCTATCTCTTACTCCTCTGACAGCATTTCAGCTGAGACAAAAATAAAGTCATTATCTGTGATAGGTCAGAGCGTGCAGCATGCTGAAATGGAATATGAGTTTTGTTTACAGCAACCGCCCTTATTTTATTTTGTCTTTGGAACTGTAAGGCAAGCCTTAAACTCTGATTCACTGTCTATAAAGACTCGATACAGCTCTCTAAAATAATTCTAAGGAGTTTATCAGTGTGAAATATACTCCTGAAGGGAGGTTAAAATCTGGGTAGCTGTGATTACATGGAATAGCCAGCTGATCCATGTCTGCCAGTGATTTATCAAAAGGCTTAGCAATTGCAAAGGGATGAGTAAATAAACGCTGTTGCGCTGAATTTGGAGATAAACTGCAGTGTGCAGCATTAATCGTGTTGTCCGGTCAACAGATTTTTGTGCAGACTTTACTTTAAAAGATTATCTTCATACTCAGTTTGAAGAAGGTTCATGAGAATTTTTCAGAATCACAGTTTCAGACTGACGAAACAATGTGAGATGTCCTTCTGTGTTATCATTTATTCTACTAGTTGAATATGATTTCTACACACAGCTGTCTCCATTTGTGTTTGTGTGGGGTCGTGTTTCGGGGTCCGGGTTTGACCAGTTACGCTGAAGCGGGAGAACGCATACTCTACAGCAGTGACAGATGTTGATGTTTGTAAAGCCAGAAACCATATTTGCTGAACATCATAAGATCCACTCAGTCTCTCTTGTGCACTCAACACAGATTTACACTTTTACTCAAACAGTTACGCATACCCACAGGAAAACCTGCAAACAGCACAGCTAGTACTTGAAAGTGCATCTAAAATGTGTGAAAAAAATTATTTTATATATCCAAACTGTATTCTGTAAATTCAACTTCCTACTATGACTCAACAGATGTGCACTACAGCAATAAGCCCCCGACTGACTTCTACATTACAGCCGTCATTGGGCGAGAGGCGATGTACACCCTGGACAGTCACGGAGCACAAAGAGACAGACAACCATTCACACCTATGGGCAATTTAGAATTAGTCTAACTAAATGTCTTGCCTGCCCAATGACTGCACGGATAGGCTCCGGCATTGCTGTGACCCTTAAGAGGACAAGCAGCTGATCTAGCTAACGAGAATGAGAAAGGTAATAAAAATAGGTAAATGAAATCAGCGCTTTTTTATTTTGTTTTCTTGCATACGTTCTATACCATCTAACTATTTTCTATATTAGGGAACAATGTTTGGTTAGTTGAGTTTGTTTGGTAGCCCATCAATCATCTGATTCTCATGACAGTGCCAAGTTCACGAGCAGCACTTCGACACACTAGCATTTTGTTGCTTTGGAATTTCATAGCCAGTGCAGCACGTCTGACACTAAGGTGCAAAAAGAGCCACAAAATGATAGTGGTTTCATTCAAATGAGGGAGGACAAAGCAAAGTGTTGGTATTTTGGTGAAAATGGATTCATAGACATGGTGAGAATAGACACTGGAGAACTGGGTTTGTTTTAGTGCAGCCTCACTCAGCCGATGAGTGCATACTAAATCTTTGGAAGTGAATCTCCAGCAATTTCCAGAAATAATCAGAATAATGTAAATAAACAGCTTCAATTAACACAGCAGAAGCTATTTCAGGAAAACACCGCAGTGAATTAGAAACGAAAGCATTACATGCACATCCAACGTCTACGTACCATCCACAGATTCTTAATACAGAAAATATGAAAGCTGCCTTCTTCTCTTACTTTAATTAAATCCCTGCAATCATCTGAGGCAGCGGGACAGATCTATGTGATAAATATGCAGTCTCCAATTTAAAAGTAGTGCACTGAGCAGAGCCATTATGTGCAGTGATTTGCTGTGTTTACAATGATTAAATCGTGTGCTAACAGCAGTGGGTTGCTGCAGAATAACCACACTGACGCAAAAGACTGGTCAGTTAGATTTCGTCATCGTGCCCGTTTACGTGCATCTTGTGGATGCACTGGACACTAGCAGATCACAGTGGAAAAATACAAAGAAGAAGATAGTGGAGATACAAATTTGCTCTGTTCTCATTATCACTTTATCATTCTCTCTTTTTCTTTCTCTCAGCCATAAAAACTAGATTACCAGCAGGCAATCTTCCCGTGCGTCATGGCCTGCTTTTCTGTCTGGCAAAAGTGGCATTTCATCTTAAAATTTTTTTAATGTATTTTAGCTATGATCTAATGTCCTCGTGTAGTTTTCATATATCCATTAATATCATATTTTAATGGTTTAAATAAACTGTTTTTATTGTACATTCTTGAGCTTTTATGGATTTTTTGGGGATTCCTACAACTGACTGCTCTATGTAGGTTAAGAAAATAACATGGGAGATGTGATATAACTCTAACTTTGGAATTTCAATACATCTTTAAATGCTGAACCATCTGCCTTTGGCTGCTGATTTGTTGTGCCTTATTATAGTCACGTCTACAAACTCTGCATCTTTCAAACAACGTTATTTTCCTACTTGGAGAAACTCTCTCCTCTCTCTCTTTACTGAGCTATTTTCAAAATGCCACTCTGATTGCCACAGCTGTTGAAAAGGTGTGAACCAGTAATGAGACTGGCTAAAAAGTCATACCATCAAGTCCTCAAAGCATCTTGACTGCTTTAGCTCTTAAAAATTGTTTTTGTTCTACTATAAACTGTTTCCTTCCTGTGTGTTTATGTTAGGCTTTTTTCTGGGTGTGTTGAATTCCACACAACCTGCCTGTTTTGACAATATGGTCAGCAAAGGATAGACCAGATGGGCACTATTTCAGTCCTAAAAGTCATCTTGGCTTTATTAAATTTAATATATTTTTGTTTGTAAATAATTAATCCATGGAAATGTGTAAAAAAGTAACCAACAAAAAATTGATTCCCACAGTGAAACCGCCTGCACCACTTGAAATGAAAGTCTGAAAATGAAGGGAACTAATCACTTCCTGAGACATCACCTTCATGTCTCATGAATTCAATAATTTTGCTCAGCTATAAAACTTGACTCTGTGCAAGAGTAACACAATCATTAACAAGTTGTATCTCATTCATAAAAACAACCAACCAATGTTTTATGCATTATTATGTGCAGGACTGTTCCTTGGTTAGGAACAGAAACTTCCTGGAGTCTCTGCTGGTTTCTGTGGAACTGCTAAGCTAACCAGCTTTGTGGTGGGATCAGTCTTCTCATCTCTCTTTGGCAAAAAGGCGTGTACAGTAGAAGGCAATCACTCTGGTTGCAGATCACCCTTCTACAGATAATATGTACAGTATGCCTGTACAACTCTGTAACTAGTCAATAATGGAGACAGTCCCCACAATGCAATCTGTATAATAAAGGAATTCTCTTTCAACCCACTTCACTCAAATACGAAAAAAGCAATAAACAACAGAAGACAAAGCATCAAATAATCTCAAAGTGAGAGAAATGGTTTTGATTTCCACCCTTCAGTGTCCTCCTTTATCTCATGAAACGTTTCTATATTGATAGCACTGATAGATGCAGTATGTTTAAGACTGACAGCATAGCATTGCCCTGTTAATGGTTTGAGCAGCACAACAATGATATTTTTCATAATAACTGCATAATGATAATAAATGAGCATTCATTAGAGAGTCTATAACCTGCGCTACATCCTGCAGTGATAGATGACAGGCCTGTCTGGTTTAAATCTTTAGAAAATAAGTAACAGTGTTTACTCTTTGATGAAGAGTTGACAGTAGAAAATAGTCATACAAGTATCTGATGCAAAGAAAAGAGTCTGGAGAGAAAGCTTTCCTAAAATATCATATGTAAATGCACAATGTGTAAAGGCTCTATCAGCAGAAATGTATTATAGTATTCAGAATTATGTTGTCATTAGTGTGCAATCATCAGTGAGATTATGTTTTAAATACCAATCATTGTGTTTTTTTAGCTTAGAATTAGTTTTTTATAGCTACATAGGGAGTGGGTCCTCTTTCTTGGAGGCCGCCATGTTGCACCGCCATATACAATATACAATAGCCCAGGATGGACAAACTAAACAACGGCTCTAATGCTTGCTGCTTTGCTTGAATTTTAGTTAATGTGAGTCACAACAATACTACAAACGACGGCCTGAATCTTACATACTAAATAGATTTTTCAATATATAGTACTATATACTCACTGAGGCCCCCTGGTGTTGTTGGAAACTGGGGTGTGTGGTAGTTGTGAGGTGCTCAGAAAGTTTCATTATGCAATCTCACCGCTAGTTGCAGCTACAGCTTTGCAGCTTTGTTGCTGTCTCAGATAAGTGGTGAGAGTTAAGTTACATGCACAGAGGCTCCTGCTCGAAATAAATGTGGTTTGCCCAGAACAGCCAGATGTCAAGTGGACAAGGTTGTTTTCGTAGTGCAACATTTTCAAAGCATCTGTCTTACACTCAGTATCTAATATACATCTATGTGTGTATTCACTGGATGTGCACTTCGTTTTTGTAGTTCTATTTAAGGTATTTTATGCTGTAGTCTAGGTCTTCTGGGAGGAAACATTTCAAGGACTTGCATGTCCTAAGTATAACTGGCATTTTCAGAAAAAAACTCTCATTTTCTTCAGTGTTAAATAGAGTCAGAAGACAAATGCGGCTCACGCTTTCTCATTGTCACTGAAAGTTGAGCAGTCAGGATTAGCTCAGAGAGAAGACGAGCAGCAGGTATGAAATATTTAGCCGTAACATGGTGTTAAAAATATCGTTTTACTCTGCTACACATCTGACTGATTGAGAAACATGACACGATTCATTGGAGTAGACCAAACATTGCGCCAGATTTCTCCTGCTTATGGCAACAGCAGTCAAAGGTATTCACAGACGCTGCAATGGATACATCTGAGCTAAGACTAAATATAAGAAAAACAACACAACACAAAGCTGAAATATATCTCCCTAGTTGAGTTAGCTACCTGTGGACAGACACAGTCTCCGTCTCTTGCCTCAAACCTCCTGGTCAAACAATGTTAAGGTACATGTTGCTGAGTCTGTCTGCATTTAATTCACAGCTTACTGCTTTAATAGCTACAGCCCCCTGCATGCTGCGGAACCCAGGGGCTATCCTCCACCTGAGTCAGACTATAATAGCTTGTACTGAGATACAGCTGTTCAACTGACTCCTACAGATGGAGCTGGATAGACGGCCAGAAGTGTCTCCGTCGAGGGCAGATATTTATTTTCTCACATGTAGCATGTCGGCCCACCTCTGCCTCTGCAGTAACATGGACACAGCCAGTGACAGATACTGTTCAGGAACACTCACTAAATCCCTAGTCAGGTCGGGAAAATTCCTCTGTATCCCACACATGAATACAAAAGCATGCCCAGGCAGCAAAACCACACATCATCATGCAGGGCAACCTTCAAGGGGTTTCAACCAATATTATAATACAAGTCGACGCATTCAAGCTTAGATATGTGTATGTGTGTGTGTGTGTGTGTGAGTGCTAGAAGACAGAGAAACTACTGTAAACAGAGTAGTAAATGAGAATAGATGGAAAAATGACAAACAGCGACTATATAATTTTAAATTGTACATCACTTTATAATTATAGCCTAGTGTTACCGTAATAAAGGACTTTCATTTGTAGTACAGCATTCCTACATTGTGGTAATGACATTTTTTCTTAAGCAGATGATCTGAATTCTCCCACCAAGAGCTGTACTTATAGAATAGCAATGTCTAGAGCTTTTGGGAGTGGGGGTGATGGGACCAAAAGCAATTTATTCTTTATATCTAGGCAGATGGCCTTATGCCACAGTGGTAGAAATGTGTACAGACGTGGATGAATTTGTTGGTCCCCTTCCATGAAAACAGAAGAAACCGGAATTTTCTCACATAACTTGAAACTAACAAATATAATGAAAATAAATTCTGAATTTGTATTTGGTTTTGGATTTAGCAGAATATTTTAAATAACGAGGAAAATCTAAAGCTAGTAAAAAAACTAGTTTTGTTGCAAAACTTAAATTACTTGATATATTTGAAATTATAGCCACAGAGATGTTAAGCTGCTTGTCTTGAAGTCTTTACATTTAATATGCTTGTCTATAACTTTTGTTCAGATCTCATACAACTCTGTAATTTGCTTTCTCCTGTCCATGATCAGTGTGGTGATCATGGGGATGCCAAACAGCAGATTGATGACCTTTCTCAATTCCAATAGAACAAATAACTAATTATATAAATGAAGACACGTCTGGCAATAATTAGAGGAAACAAAACGATTGACATATCACTGTAACTACTGTAATTCAACTATTCAAAATGTTTTCTAAGGGTACCATCGCTTTTGTCTGTGCCATTTTCATTCATTGCATTATTTCATATATTCTGTTAAATCAAAAACATAAAGCAAAGTGTAATTTATTTCTTTTAATTTTTTTTATTTTTTTCTTATATTGCTTTTGCCATTTTCAAGTTATTTCACAAGTTTATTGTGGGTCCTTTCGTGGGTGGGTACCAAGAATCAGTAATTCAGTAATTAGATGGTGAAAAAAAAGGCTTTTAAACTGTTGACCAGCATTGGTATTGAACTACTAAATCCAACAATGATCATCTTTTTTCTTTTAGCGTGTAGCAATAATGACTAGGAAACATGCCAAACATGTCTTTTATTTAAAAAAAAAAAAAGAATAATAATAGAATTCAATTATAAAAGACTTAAAAAGACATTATTTTAACACAATCTTACTAAAAGGTATTAGAAAGTCGTTCTTGTTTCACAGAAAATGATGGACAATGTTGCTAGTGGCTAAATCAAAAGCCTTTGCAATTAACTTGAACAAAACAGAAGAAACTAAATAAATCTAACGGGTGATGTCTAAAAGCATAAGAAACATCTTACACGTCTGCTTATTGAATGTCAGACTGACATCTGCACTGTGCACAAATTAAGTGTTAAGCAATGACGGCGTGAACATTTGGAGCTAGATGCCACTTTCAGAAGAAAGCTGTTGTGTGCAGTCACATCCAAGTGTGGGTTGTAGAAGATGGCCAGGTCTAGTGTTCTTAGAAATCAAATGATTTTGGCATTAATTTGGGGACATTTTGTTCTCCACATATTTTTTTTTTCCTTTTGAGGCAGCATCCAATAAAGAATCTGTTAACAGTTTCTAGATATTTTTATGTCATGCCAGAGGGCCACAACTTCATGCTTCTTTTTTAGTTGAGCTTATTTTGTGCCAAAGTAATAAACTACTCTCTTCCTGTGTCTGAGTACAAGGCTATGCAAGTAAGCCTCCTAGTAAGAAGCTTCGAAACCTTAAAAACAAACCTACTCTTAGTAGTAGTACTACTACTAATACTACGCTTTAATTGTATAAAGCAAAAGGCATCATTTAAAGATTTACTCAAGCAGCATTTGTAGCCAGTATATAAACATCTCATAAATGGTTCATACCACATTTTGACACAGCTGTAAGCCGATATTAACTGCTTATGGACACATGTATTATCATTTACACAAAGATAAATGATACTATGGTTAAACAAAGCTATGACAATATTAAACATTCCTTGTCATACTGATAATAGTTGACTAGTAAATTAATAAATACTACCAAATACTACTGCTACTACGACATTATAGTTTTGTTCAAAAGATTTGTGTTGAAATGGAAATGACCAGTTACCTGCAAACTGCCTACAAACTATGGACTAAAGGCTCCATACTACACTGAGCATGCACCACATGGTACAGGCTTGGGTAAAGCAGCTATGCGGATGTTAAGCCAGAGCTAGTATAAGAGTCAAAATGAATTCCCTTTACTCCATCCAGTCCTCCCTGTCCCTGCTCCACCATGCTTTTCTATCGTCAGCTGCCAAGCGCTGCACAGCACTTCAGGTATTAGTCATCAATAAATAAGAAGAATGCTGCAAACTTTTATACACACAATACTGATTTACTGTATTATTCTCCTTATGGAAGTCTAATATTCAAATCTTCAATAGAGCAACATTCATATTTAGTTGGTAGTTTAGTTTTTGGTCACCTGATGAATGCAACTCCAGTATTTATTCTCTCTTCAGCTGTTTTTGGTCTCCACCAGTTACTGAGGGAAATGCCACACTCTTTAGCTCCTAAGGGCTCTGCTTTTTTCACCAGTTTGTGAAAATGTAGTGTTAAGAAGCATAAACACCACATATAAACAGTTTCTTTTTTTAAATTGAAACAGCTGCCTTCCGTGGCAGTAAATTATGCTCTGAGACCAGTGAGAACAGATTGCCATCGTGGTTTAAAGAAATGTTGCTAGGAGTATGGAAATATATAAATTATACTCTCGGCAGAAGGATCAAGTCATGAGGTGATGCAGACACTTTCTACAGAAAACAGTAAGACTCTGCTTTCTGCCTTCATTAAATTTAAATTTTGCAAGAGTTGCCTGTCTATCTGTAACACTGTCACCCCGGCTTTGAGCACAAGTGCTATAGCAGCAGTCTGAAGTGTTGATAGACAGGAAGCCCTCAGAATAGTATACAAAAAAACTTACCGAGAAGTTCTACAGCAACTACACTACGTAATTGTTGAGTCACATTTGTGCGCATACATTAACTCCCTTTTAACTACTTTAACTACTTTTTGCACCTGTCTGCTTATAAGATAGTCTGAAGGAAAATATTTTTTCATTTATGTGATGAAAAATCAGTGTTACAATAGAGAGAACAAAACCCTAATTGCACAAGTGTGCTATTTTGTAATATGTTTCAGTAACTTGTAAAAAAGCAAATCCTGACACAGCCCAGACCTGGACCGAGCTGTTACATTTATGAGACAGTGCCACAGGTGGATTTTTAAGATGCTCTCCTTTTCTGCTTTTATACTCTCTCCTTCTGTGCTTCTCCTTCCTTGTGTCTGTCCCAGTGGAACCAGATATGAATGGCGATAGGAAACCAGATGGGAGCAGAGCTATGAATCCAGACTAGAGGCAGTATAAATTTAGAGGTCCATTGTTAACTCTGGGGGGTAAATATTGATTGGCACTGTGTGTTAAGTGACACATCAACACTGTGGCACTAATAACAGCTAAAGCAGGCCCATAAATATTTTGCCTTCATCCGGATTTCTTTCTTCAAGTTAAAACCAGATTAGATCTGATGTTCAGTTCAAAGCTAGGACTAATTATTGCCTAACTATTGCGTACATACATTTTCTGCTCACATGGATATGATATAAACTAGAGTTATAAAACATGACCACACAATACAAACCATGTGACATTAAATGAAACCAGCAATGTAATTCTTATGATGATCAGTTGGTAGAGCAGTTGGCTTTGAACCCCAGTGTCAGTGGTTCAATTCCCTGGCTACATGTTGTAGGTGTCGGACAAGACACCAAAAGCCCACAGTAGCAGATATATAGCAGCTGTCTAACAAGAAAGTACGTTATTATTATGATCTAAAGTCAGGTTTACCCACTATATCAAATAAAATGTTTACTTGAGAATGATTCTATGTAAATTAAGTAAAGATGCATTTTAGTAGATAAAATAAAGTTTTCTATTATTGTCATTCAATTTACTGTATAAACATAAGTGAATACATGAGCTATTAATACCCCATTGTGAGATGATGCAATAAAAACAGACAAGGGCTTCAGAGGAAAGAAAAGAAAAAATGCCTTTGTGGTTTAAAAGAATTCATTTTGAAGTTAAAACAACAACAACTGCATTTCTGCAAGTTGCATCAGTAAAAGACACCATTCAAAGTTCAAAGTCGATTCCTAAAATTGAACAAGTAGGTGCCTTTTATGGCCTAACAGTTGTCATTTCAGTTTAAATCAAAAATCACACACAGCATGCACTGAAGAATCAAAGCAAATATATTTGCAGTGTTGGATGTAGCTGTAGGCGTCGTCATAAAGCCCCACTGACAAAGTTCTTTCTTACAGCTTCAGTTGTTGTTGAAGAAGATGTAAATGCTACACTCATAACTTCAAGTGACAGGAGACTACTTGATGGGAACAGTTCAGGCCCGTATTTCTGTGTATCAGTGTTTGCTGTACCTGTCCCCAGATCGGTGTGCTCCTGAGACGAATGCTGGTTCTGGTGGACCCATTCACCGTTGCACTTGAAGAAGATTTGGAGAGCGGGCCGAGCTTGACACCGGAGCTTGATGGGGTTACTCTTGACGATGTAGGCATCGACAGGTTCTTCCAGGAAGTGGGGCAGTGTCCCAGACTGGCCATGCTGCGGGGCTTCACCTCGGGGGCCTGAGGAATAAAATAAGAACAGAATGAGAACAGAACAGCCAAATATTATGGCTAAATGAAAGAGAGGATATATGCAGCACCGTCCTCAGCACGACACAAAACCTGAGCACCAGTGTTTAATATTTTACATAGACATAGATGTACACACAATAGTAGAGTGTGTTTTGCAGAAAGCTAGACCACACTTTGTTTTGTAGTGATGAAGAAAAATAGCATGTTGTTAAGATGTTAATAATTTATGTCGTTAGTGTTTTTGTTTACTAACTTCTTTCTCCCCTCATGTGGGTGATGTGTTTGGCTCTGCTGGGAAATGGGAGGTATTATCCGCTGTTGCCTCAGTATATGTTGTGTTTTTTGCCTCTGCGTGGTAACACGATGGAACAGCAGAAATACATCTTTGTTAGACGACGAATCTTGATTGCATGAGTTGGCTGCGCATCGGAACAGTATCTGATATATTTAGCTTTTTTTAATCTCAGTGCAATGCTGGAACAACAATAGTATGCAACTGCAAATGAAGACAGTGCTTGAGAACCGGCTGTTAAAAATATCAACAAACATAGTCTACAGGCGCCGTTTTCCCCCAAACAATACAAAAAAGTAATTTGTATAAATTATCCTTGAAATAAACAACATCATTTAAATTGAATAAGACAAAGACGTCAAACTTTGGATCAAGTAAATCTACAATAGTCCTGTGAGGATGGATTAGATCTCTCAGATGTTGGTGTTCACTAAAGACAGAGAATTCACTTGATGAATCCACACACAACTCACTGGCAACACATTAAGAGGCATTACTCCCTTCTTCTTCTGTCCGACTGAGGTGCGTTCCAGTCGGTGCACGTTTTGCTACTTCTGAGGCCCCGTAAGTGTAATTGCACTCCGACTAATCCCCTAGTTTGCTAGAACCTCTTTCATGCAAGTGTGAAGGGTTTAGAGAGGCAAACCGTCCCGCACCTGCCCCTCCAAACGTCCCACTGCACACACATCACCCATGATTCTCTACTGTGATGGGTATACCCCTGAAAAACCCCATTAGGATTATAGAACCCACTCTCTCTTTCTCTCTACCTCTCTAGTTAATCTAATCCTCCTACCTCTCCTGTTGGATGTCTCCTGATTGAGGGGAATAGATAAAAGAGTGTGTGATTCCCTGGCTGTGAAAATCACAGCTCCTGCTCAATGTTCCTTTCCCCTCTGTGCGACACATTCACATTCTCTCCCTCATTCCTGGAAGTGAGGCTGAACAAAGAGACATGCTTTTAATTTCAAAATGACTAGCCCCGGGCAAGCTTTTCTTGTACAGAGTGCTCCAATTTGTTTTGCACACAGAGCATTGACATGGCGTGTTTGTGTTTGGATAGATGCAAAACGTAGACGTGAGTGTGCATCCAAACGATGATAGATGGGCACATGAATACACAAACACACAGCTGTCAGACAAAGTCACAGCCCTTGACGTAATGACTCATTTGTTAATAGATCAGGTATTATACTAATGCTTACCAACATGACAGTTTAATGCCACTGCGACTAATTCCTCAAATTTCAACAGCAGCAAGCCTCAGTAAAGCATTACAGGCTTTATTTCACAGTTAGCTGTCCATTCACTTTTTGTATTTTCATTTTTTATTTAGGAGCTAAGATACTATTGCAGCAGACAGATTAGGGGAAACACAGGAAAGGAAACTCTGGTGTGATTTAACCTCAGGCTGGCAGCGGGACATGTGACTCTAGGGAGAAACACAAGCACTTAACTGTCTCTGGGCAAAGCGTATCGTCATCTTTGGTCTTGGAATAGCTGAACATAGATCACAAAGAGCAAGATTGGGAAGACTTGGGAAGAACTATAAGATGCTCCTCTGGCGATGCACCTTGTAGTAGGTAAACACATGGCGATGAGATAACTCATGCTGTTACAAGATGAGGCTCAAAGTAGCTGCAGAATGTGAACCGTCTCCACTCATTTACATTTTCTGGACAGTGCGTGGCTGCTATTCATTCATCTCCATGTTGCCAGGACATTGCCAAAGACCAATATCTCTCCACAGTATGCTTTACCGCTGTCATTCAGGAGCCTGCTGTGCCCTGTGCTTCACAGTTTTCACAGTGATCTACAACCAATGCTTCAGCCCGGCAATAACACATAAGGGGCACAGATACATCTAGACCAGTCTGAGAGGAAAACAAGATATCACTGCCAAAGGGCTGAGTGATGGCTCTGTCAGTCACCCTGTCTCTTTCTCACACAAACAAACTTCAATCCTAGAAACATGGACAGTCTGCTAATACTCCATCAGCTGTGATGTAACTTGTAAGAGAACTCTGAGACGTTTTAATTTCCTCAAGTGCGGCAAACACTCATCTCTTCACATGCAAAATTAAAAGCAGTGGTTAAGTGTGGTCTCTTAAGTCAGTGCAACATATTCATAGCTTTTAGTGAAAATCTAAAAGAAATGAGTGGGGAAAACAGCCCCTAGCTGACTGGACTAATTTGGTAAAGCCTTTGGGTGGTAGCACACAGAGAAAGATGACTCCAGCACACTAACAGTGACTTGGAGAGACTGAAAGCAGCACCCAGGATGATGTTTGCCAAATTCTGCTCCACGTTCAGCACACTGCAACCTCATACCTTGGCAGATAAATGGTCATCCTATTTCCATCTCAAGCATTAGCTGATTCAACAGATAACTGGCTTCTTGACACACACGGACCACAGAGCATCAGGGTCAAAGATAGGTACTCTAACTCCCTCTACAGAAGCACCGACAGGCATGCGTACTCTTACTTCTTATTGTTGTTTCATGTATCAGCAGCCAGATGATCATGGCCAAATACTGAAAGAGTTCATCCACTGATGCAACAACCCATGCCGGGATCACAAGAACACCGAAATGCTGTAGAAAATATTGCACACATCCACTGCTGGTGAACAAACAGATAGGTGCAACAAAAGAGTTGCTCAGGTTCTATTGTTGAAAGTGTAGTCACTACGATTGTTGTCAAGACAATTAAACTCATGTTAGATAAGCAAGAGCCTCATCACAGCTTCCTCTAACCTTTTCACTGTCAATTTTAAAAAAACAGAAATGCCTTGCAGGAGGATCCTCGTTGTTGCTTCTGAGTCTGAACCTTCTGCCTCTGCTGCCCTTTAAAGGAAATAACTGTAATATCTCTTTGATGAACAAACCCCCTGTTTGACACGGACTATTAAATGGAATACAAAGGCCTTCTGGCAATTTGTACAAAACAATTAGGTCTTGGTTTAAAACCTTCATTCATAACTGCAGCTTCATATCATTTGCCTAACATTATTGTCAGGTAATGTTTTAAGATTTGTTTGTGTAGTGTTTGCAGCTGCTTTCACTTCTTATCACTAAATTAAATACCTTACAGAACGGCACAAAGGGCAGGACATCAGTGCCAGTATCTGATTGTATTGTTAGAGTACTACGGTAGTAGTTACAGGGTTATGGGCTACCTGTTGTCAGAGAGTCAGACCTGCACCAAACCCTGACTGTGGGCACATTCTGGAAAACAAGCCTGATGAATTTGTTTTGATATATACAAAAGAAGCATGTTAGCGTCAGTGTGAAAGAGGTATAATGAATATAATAATAATGGATAGCCTGTATTTGCAGCTCCAATAGCCGCAACACCAACCACTCTCTACACTTTGCTGGGTTTCAATGCAAAGTGGTTTTTGTGCCTGTCATTTCTGTTGCTCTTCACAAATAACACCCATTGAAGCAGATTGAATTCAAATACCCGCTGCCACAATGACACACGGGTGAGCTCCGATTTCAAACGTCCAACAGGTATGAGGCACCAGAAAAACTAATCTCCCACTAATACTGAACGTAGATCACTGGTATCAACCCAGCCATCCTAATATACCAGAAACCGCTGTAGCTTAACGAAAATTACTAATACTGGAGAAAAAAAATACTGGACAGAAGCTCAAAAGGTTTTTCAACTGATTTCACTAACTAGCCAGCATTCAGTATTAATGAGCAGGAAGCAGCTGCCTAGCCATGAATTAACAAACAAATCTACTAATCAATGCTTACTTTGTTAATTAAGAGTTGGTGGCATAATTATTTGTTAATTACTTCACTATGTTGACATTTCAGTAACAGGTTTTAGAAATAAGGTGCATCATTAACTGGTGAATGAGGGAAAGCATTTGGTGGATTGTATTTGCCTTTGTGTAAACACTGATTTTCAGGCTAATGCGTTTGTGTAAATATATGAATAACTACAGCTTGGCAATGGACAATGCTGCATTAATTATATATGCCCAGTGTGAGGTATCTTCATAGGCAGTATTGATGCATATCCACGCAGCAGATGGACGGTCTAGATTGAGGATCAGAGGTGAAACTAGCAGAGGAGATGGGGGTGGAGGGAGATTGGTGAAGCAGATGATAGGTGGGTGTTGAGGATAGTGAGAAGCACTGGGGGAGCATCTGTTCAGGTCAACCGAGTGCACGGCAGGAAGTCAAAAAAATGTTCAGCTTTTTCAGGAAATGCTTCTAAACCTGTGAGTCCGAAAAAAGAAGGCACTTCTTTTTGGCTCCACAGCCAACTTTGGCCTACTGAAGGATCACAGCCCTAGCGATACACAGCCCCCACACCCACTTCCTCTCTGTCTGAAGAGATTTCTGAATGACAGGTATGCCACAGGGGAAGGATAGGCTGGCAAAGATTGGTTTTCTTGATCTCCCAGCATAACAGCAAATGGGGTGAGAAAGGCAGTAACATGTGAACGCCTGACTGTGTTCAGTGTTTTGCAGACTCTACCCACGATTCAGCCACATCAAAACACATCAGCGTACAGCTAGAGGTGCTCCTCTGACAAGCTGACAGGTAATGAACTGCTTAGGAACCATGAGTTATGCACACCAGCTGGATGGACACGGCTGCCGCTCACAAGATTTGACTCCACAGTGTAGCTGAAGTGCAGTTACATTTCCATGTTAATCCAAAAATTTGCCAAACTAAAGTAGGATTCAATTCAAGGTGGTAACCAGGCAATAGCCAGACGGTGTACTGTGTACACTGTAATTCTCTTTCCTGTCCCCAGGCAAGTCTCACAGTGACATCAGTCAGACTGCAGAAATGCCTGGAGCTCTAAATCTACAGTACTCTCCAACTTGTAATTTCTTTGCAATGGGAGTCACACGAGCAATACATTCCTCTTCTGCTTCTCTGACTCTTAAAAACAGCATGGCCTCCGCAGAAAGAGATGCCAGAGCGCTTTGTTCAAATATTAATGCAAACCTCTCATCTGTCATCTCAGGACACAAGAGCCACACACACACACCCACACCCCCTCCCATAATGTGTGTGCCACAACTGAAAAACTCCCAGGCAAAAACAAATTTCCTTACCCACATGTTCTGGTTTACGTTGTCCAACGTAAACCAGAACATGCAAATGTTGACTCTTTGCTCTGATCAAGCAGTTCACACTCTGTCACATCTATTAGACTTGTTGTTGATTCAATTAATTTTTTTGTTCAGATAAAGTCGTTTCTGTTTATGAGCAGTGCCCTGCTTCACACTCAAAGGCGCGCACACAAACACACACAAGGAAGTCGCTCAGCACGAGCCAATGTTCATCTGTTGGACAGCAGCTCCACTGGAGCAGTGAGGGTTTGGGTCCTCTTTTTTTTTTTTTTTTTTTTAAAGATACCTGGCTGGTTTCAAAGCAGAAACAATAGAAACACAAAGTCAATTGCTGATTCTTTCCTTTTGAGAGGTTTGTTGGTCATATTCTGTATTTGGTGTATTAATAATAAGACTACAGCATCATGTGCATTCGCTAATTTGGCACTTTGACAGAAGAAAAGACCTGGAGTCTAAAGTTTCGGGCTATCTTCTCGTTGCTGGGTCCTTATGCAGGGTATGCTGAGAGAAAGACCACAGTACCCAAAAAAATCAACATCACAGACAAAGGATCCAACATCATCACTGAGCTACTCGTATTATTGAGGACAGTTGGTTCAGTGTCTTGTCCAGGGACATTTTGACATGTGGCCAGGAGGAGGCACCAAACCAACCCTGCGATTAGTGGACAACCTGCCTTACCTATTGAACCATAGCCGACAACAGATTAGAGCTCTATCAATGGGACATTTTGGTACATTGGCCTTTACTGGATGGCTGACAGTACAAAGGGTGACATAAAACAAGGGGCGAGAGTCCAGAATACGACAAGCACCAACGGACTTTACTGGGAATCAAATCAAGGAATGAGCCTCATAACACGATTTAAAAATATTAATAATGCAGCATGTTACACAACTGTTATAACACTAAGCACAGGACCTGTTTTATTTTTTGCTAGATTAATATACATGTAGAAAAATATAAGAAATAATGCAGGTTGAATGATATGTGCTCTGATTGTGTTATAGTGCAGTGGAGATGTGCCATATATTAAGTTCTTCTGTTGTTCCATATAAAATACCTGTTTAGTAACTGTGCTCTGGTTTGCCGTTTTTATTACGACTTCTTAATTCCTTTAGATATATAGTGTTTTTCTAAAAGCACCGAGCGATATATTTTGTTGTCAGAACAAACTACCAATTTTAAAGTAGTAAATATGTGTGTGCGGCTTTGAACACGAGCTCAGACTAGAGTATTGCATATGCACAGTGTGTGTCTGTGTTTGTGTGTCACCTACCAACGCCCAGGTGGTATATGTGTCTTCATCGGTGTTGTGACAGCTTGCCAACCTGGTTTTGGCAGGCGGGAGATAGTGCTTCCCTCAGCTCTCTCGATAATCAAAGAGTAAACATGCTGAAGCAAAAGTGGGTTACCTGGATGTCAAACTGACAAAAAAAGTCTCCCATCTTTACCCCATCAACCAATTCTCTGTAAGATTTTGCTTATATACACTTTAATATTAGGAGAGAAAAAAACACATCTGAATGAAGGCCACACGCGTTTTAATGTGCCTTTCATATTTAGTATGTCGAAGAATTCACTGTAAGGCTTTTTCCCTCCACCAAAGAAATGAGGACTATAAACTAAAAATATGACAAACAAGCTTAAGACTTGTGTATATCAGTACAGAGAGCATGGATAATCCCAGAAAATCCACTCAAACTGGAGTCTCGACTTTTCAATGACTGGGCGTCAGTGATCGACAGGACCAATTTAAATAGAAAGTCATTTATTACAAACAGAGTCATATCTTTTTATACATCGGCTTTATAATTGCATATGGTTAAATATTTTACTTGAAATTTGACTATATTTGGTTTATAGCTTTCTTTATTTTGTAAGGTCACCTTCTTTTTATGGTGATTTTTGGAGACCCTCAGAAGAAACGTGCTGATTGGTCAGTTCTAGGCTTTGAGTGTTTCGAATTTCATCTCATTGATTTCAGAGTCAACATTTAATGTTCACTCTCCTACAGCTGTATCAGAGCTGTGCTGAATTGCTACTGCAAACATTCGACTGGCAAAACACAGGGTGCTTCTTATTGTGCAGGAGTCACGGTAAACACAGCATTTTTGTGTCACTGAGGTTAGTGGTGACAGTCATCGCTCACAAAGGAGGAGAACTAAAACAAGAAGCAGCAGCTAACAAGAGCTTTTAGGTGAAGGTGCAAGCGACAGGCTCCACGCCTCCAACTTCTCTGAAAGGCAACCATCTTGCTTTACTTTGATCTGATGTTGTGAGGAAACTACTTGTGCTGTGTGCAGCATGAAATCAGATTGTGTTTGCTCATGGCGTGATGGAAAAAAGGTCAGTTATTGACAGATTTATTCATTAAAACATGAGCTTTTTTGGTTGCTCCCAGAATTCAGGGACCCATAGAATTAAACCTTACTTGTTTACTTGTTAACCTAACCTGTCAATGGATGGACTGAAGTATGAGAACTACAACCAACAACTAAACCTAACTTTGAAGGGGAGACTTTACGTTAAGGTCAAAGTCTTTGTCTAAGTTATTTATTTATAAAGGAATTTTCCTTAAAGATGAAGCGTGCACGCTCTCGTGAGCAAATAAACCCTAGAATCAGTTCAATCAACTGCACCACTCAGTGGGTGGGGACAACATGAGGGAGCCTACAGACTACTGTAATATTTTTCCACTTAGTTTGACCTTATTGCACGACCAGTCAAGTCACTTTTGAGTAACGACAGATGCAAATATAGAGTGTCTTTGTTAACACGTTGTATGCAGCACCATTATTACCTCATCTATCAGCGTTCATTCTCTGCTTTTGCTCTGGTGTCATTTAGAAAGCAAGCCTCCGTTGACTGAAGAAGACTAAAGAAGATAATTGCTTACTTACTCTTTCCCATATAGCCTTTGATCCATTTAGTCTTTTGTGACAGGGAAAAGACAGCGACATAATTAAAGGCATTGTGTGGCGTATACAATCTCATCAGCAATCACGCTGGCAACCTGACAGCTCACTCTAATGTGAGTGTACTTTGTAGGAGGGCTTGATAAATAAGTTAAAGCCTAGAAAACAACCCTCTCGCTCTTTTTCTCACATTTTCTCTACATTTTTAACACAGACCATAAATAAGAATGGGATTCTATTATTGAGGGAATTTATGAATAAATTACTGAAGTGTGGCCAAATGTGAGAAAAGGTTTAAAGTCCCCAACTTCTCTTCACACGATGCTGTTTTTTTTTTTTTTTTAAATTATTAAATGTTTGGCAGGTACAAAAATTAGATTCATTAAAAAATTTATATCCTGCAGACGACTAGGTGCACAGCTTGTATATTAATATCATTAATCATCTGTCATTATGTACAAGGTTGATTACTGAGGGTGATATTCTTTTTTTCCCTCTTCATGCCATTAGTTGGTTTGCTTAGTTAAGAGTGTATCTGTCCTTATTACACACTGGGCACCACTGGCACATTTTCTAGAAGACGGCATAAATGGTTGTTGACACAGACTGGTAATCCTGGTACAAGCTGGTGGTGTAGAAGCAAAGCAGTGCTGACGGTTTACCAGCGTTATAACTACTGAGACACTACATGCTGTTTCAGCTCAGTAAGTGTCACTTTATCACTGAGATTCAACAGCCCACTGAAATTACATTCGTGCATGTTGATCAAAATCATTTCACTGCACTAGGTTCAACATCCTTTTACAAATAAGGAACCCTGTCTCATGCACTTAAATGGGCATATTTATAGTACTGTAAATAAATACATTTCTTTGTGCTCAATACCAAGACTCAACTCAAAATCCTGTTTGATTCTTATTTTTTCTAATTAAATAATGACTAATAAATGAAGGGCTGTGCAGAGACACAGCAGAGCAGGGAGAGGGAGGGCTGGGCAGAGGAGAGTGAACTGATCCTCATGATAAACCATTGGCTTATGTTGTATATTGTAGCTTTAGGAAATGATAATTAAATGTGAAAGTTGTCAACATGTGTGATGCATGTGGTGGGAGATACATCCTTAAAACAGTAGGTATGCCTGAAAAAAGACAATATTAACATACTGCCTGTTATCTGGATTACATTACCATCCAGGATGTAAGGAAGAAGCTTTAGCGGGTACAAATGAATAGGCAACTTTTGCAGCTGGCATTTTCCAGAGCACTACATTTACATTTATTATGTTACAGGGGCACTCGACCGATTTGACACAACACGATTAGTTTAGGCGTTCTTGACGAGCGCCACATATCTTATGAATTTGTTTGCCTAATGACTTCTAGATCTCTGGAGGGAGTTTTCTAAGGTCTGAGTAAGACAAGGATCTTCAGCCATGGTAGCAACTCCATGGAGCTACTGTACATCAACTTTAATGTCAGCATATTAGCTCACAGTGTCAGTGCTTATAAGTACATGCAGACGGAAGGAGCACTCAGCATTTTTATTTGATGTGGTAACATGCAACATTTTCTGAATAGAGCTAACTATTAAAATAATTATTATTATTACAATAAATATGTACCAAATTTGACAGGAATCCATTAATAGATGTCAAGACAACTGTATGTCTGTTGAAATTCTTTAGTCAATGCAAGTGTCAACCTCAAGGTGGTGCTACATAAAAGTCAGACATCACCAAACCAGTTGGCCAGCCCTGTCAGGTTCTGTTGGTCTTCGCATAGATCAGGCCAAGAGACTGCATTACGAGATTTAAAGATAGTTGCTGTATCAGTTATAAACATCAGGTGTTAAAGGACAACTTAATTTGTGAAGTACATGTACAAAATCTCCCTACTGCAGAATGGAACAGAAGGGAGTTTCAGAGACAGTTTCAGGATGAAAAACTCCTCCAGGTTATATAATCTGGAGGAGTTTTCCACTTCAGATGATGCCATCTGGTTGCTCATACTGTGGAGATGTCTTGGTTGACCTGTTCTTCTTACACGCCCCAAAATTAATGGAAAGCAAGTTGAGAGTTGGTGAAGCTGCCCTTTAATATGTGTTTTTATTAAAATCATAAGATTTTCAATCAAATACACTATTATTTGATTGACGTGTTATTGTATGCTGATTATTTTATTTATTTTATTTTGCCAACTCAGCCAGTACATCCTGTGCACTGAATATTCAAATTGAAAGTGAATTGTGCAGTATGAGAACATTTCATTGTTCAACCTGTGACAGTGGGATTGCAGAACAATTTATTCCACAATCTGACTTCTAGCTTTACAGAAGAGATTAAGAGTTGTCTGAGGTTTCAAGTTCAGCCTTAAGGCTTCGTGAAAGCCTTGGACATTTTCAAAGGCTTATCCATCATTTGAAAACACCCTTTTTACTATACAGGAAGGTGTTAACTTCTGCCAATATCACTCTGACTCATTCAGCTACACGAGCTTCACTTCCTTTTCGCTCTGAAGAATTAAGAAGACACAGCAGAAAAGATGGTCCGCATAATCCTCCACTATCCAGTAATGACTTACTCATGATATTATTCCTATATAATAAAATTCAAAATTAACTGATAAAAGAATCTACAATAACACTAAGGCTTGGTTTTTATAACGAAAGAACGGCCAACAGTCCATCAGGAAAGTAGTCAGTGATCTCTTGACATTTACACGTCGTGACAATCAAACACCTGCACAGTGCTTTTCTATGTCTCCAAGCATCCTTGCATACATCAAAAGGGATAGCTCTCTAATGGCCTCTGAAAAATGCAAGAAAGTGAGTAACTCTATCCTGCACCTTTTCTCTCACCAAGCACTATTCTCTCACCTCGTTTCTGATTTTCTTTAGCGAGCAGGGGCCAGCGGTTCAAAGCACAGCATAGGAGCCCAGTCTGCCTGCATTTTATGTCCCAGTGGACGTCTTCAAACATTACTTTTAACTGCCCCAGTAATGCAATCTGAGTGCATGGTGAATATGTGATCTAGCCAAAAAGCTCAGCGGTAACTGGCATGTGATCAAAATGAACATGAATAATAAACAAGGGAACAAAGTTGAGGTAAAGGTTTTATTTAAAAATGATTGTATACACAGTATTGTGCTGATGGGTTACTTTTAATTGGAAGAAACATTTAGCAAGATCATCTAATTGACAGAGAGATCTATTATATGATATCTGTAGAGCAAAGCGAATGAAAGTCTCTGCTTCACTGTGCAATACATTACTAATGAACAATTTCCCATTTTACTACTTAATAACTTACAAACCGCAGTGCACTGTGCCAAGGATTCAAAATGAATTTTTAAAGAAACTGAAAAAAAAAGTAGCAAAACAACAAGAACTGAGATATTTTAAGGCTGAACACACTCATTTGTCAAGCTCAGATGGACACGGCAAAAGCATGTCAACACAACCTCTTTGCTGTTGTCACACAAATGATGCTTCACTTCAAATAACCAAGCAAATGAGCAAGTGAGTGGGGTATGCTCAACACCTTGCGGCACATCCTCTGCATACTGTGTCCCAGATTCCACCTTATGTAACCTGGTTATTTGTGCACACTATACAAATACTCACGACAAACAGAAAATAAGGAGGCACATTCATTGCTCAGTGTCTCAGGTATTATGGCCTACTCAGCTGAGCAGGACCTGAGCATTGTAAAGGTTTGCTATCTCAGCACAACAATGTGTGAAAATCAAGAAAGAGAGTACTGAGTAAAGCTAGCTGAAAAACTATCGCATCCATAAGGAGGGCGCTGTGCCATCAGCTGTCCACATGGATACTCATGAGAATAACGTCTAACACACACGCTCAGACAGAAGCTCTCCTCATTAGGAATCCTATCGGACTTTAATTAACAGGTTAAGACCACTATAAACTCACTGCTAGAGCCCACCATCACAGGTAATAACGCCTTAATTAGAAGACTTTGACAGCCTGCAGCTTGAACCCCCCAGCAGAAACTACACCGCTTGCTGCCTCTATCACACATGAATACATAAACACCTTGTTTATGTGCCTGCTGTGTTGCCTTTGGGCAAAGCAAAAGCACAAAACCCCCAGCTGGACACATATTCTGCTCAGTGGACAGCAGTAAAAAGACTGGGGTTGAGTTGGACTGGGCAACGCTCCCATGCGTGTGTGTGTGTTCAGTGCTATGAATTTGAAGTAGTGATGGTGCGCATTCCCCCTGAATTAATCAATGGCTAAGCAATGTTTGGATAATGCCATGTAAGCTTGCAAATCCTAGCTGATCACAGATAACACCGAATTCAGAATTTTGAAACACAGCTCATTTGTGGAGGAGGCAACAATGATGCGGATAAATAAGTTTTTGCTCACGCAGGTGGCAGCATAGTTTAGAGGTTCTACACTGTGCGACTATTAAGCTGTCAGGAACGGAACGGTTTCATCTGGTAATGAATTTGATGAGAAATGTCAGGAAGCTGATCAGATTCACAAATGATTGTAATTAAATGTGGCAGTGGCTATCTAAAGGAAAATGGAAACCTGTTATGATCACAACAGAGGGGTGAAATTAATTTTGTTTTGATTGTCCTGGACGATCTATCTAATGGGATCCCAGAATGCAACAGTGGCATACAGAATCACAGTGAAGTCACAGGAGGTCAAGGTGAGGCTGCCACTTAATTTTAAAAACATGAGAAAGAGGTCCATGGTGTCCTGACCTGTGTGGTTCCTGTTTATGCAGCTTGTCAAATGTGTATGTATGTGCCGACAGTATGTGCATGTGCATGTATGTATGCATAATGTGCAGCCAAACAGAAGTGGGGAGGAATAACTGGTTTATTGAGCAGAGAGGGGCATACTGTGTTGAAGTACTGTATGTATGCATGAATTATTAATGTATGTACATCAGCAAAAGAGTGCATCCTCGTCTGAACGCGTTTCTTCGTTAATGAATGTATTCACCAAATACCCAGGATTATGGTTAATCCTGAACATCGACTGATCCCGCACTTCGGGGGTGGGGGGTGGGGGTAAAGGTCAAAAAGTTATTTAAATCAAATGTGACTCACGGACAAATTCGTCTTTAATTAAAGATTATTCTGTGACATTTGTGCGGCTGTACAGCAGAGTCTCCTGTCTGGAGAGAAGCGAGAGAGACGTGTCACACAGAAACCAGGATCATCTGGTAGATCAGTAGAAATTTCCTTGTGCTGTACATAAACATCAAACCACAACTTAAACTATAATCTTATCTATTATAAACTACAAAAAAAGAAAAAGATTCAAACACATTCCTCATTTAGTAAACCATTCTGGTTTCATATGACAGCAATTAGAATATTCATTTGATAATAATCTCTTTAGCCCAGTTGATGGGCTTTGGGCCAATGGGATCTCTGCCGATATCTGAGTCAAATCCATTTAATACAAAGGATCCAATTGCATGAGCTTTGTGACTTCTCCAACCATGCTATAAATCAATAGATCAGCCCCTCTGGCGGATTTAGCTGCTTGTTAGCAGGCCTGAAACAGCTGTCTTGCCCTGTGTCTTGTGATGTTCCACCCCATTCTATCTCGTCCAGTGTTTCAGCTCACTTTAGGTTCATTGGGGGCTTATCAGTGCAGTGTACTCAGGTGAGTGAACACAGCCCCACATCCACTTAGGCTTTTCAATCTCACTGTGACACGGTCAAATCAGGAGAGTGCACAAGATTAAATCGATGCCTGGCCAGTTGACTGCTTGACGCAGCATTCTCTTCCAGACCATTTCCTTAGCCATGCCATCTATCATTCACAGCCCAAACGGTCCTCTCCTATTGTCTCCATTCACTTGTTCTGCTTTCTGCCTTAATGCGATCATATCATCCACAACGGTGCCTGTTCTCAGGAGATGTGCCACACTCACTATTGTGGAGTTCATAATATCTGGATACCAGGCAATTCCTTTGCTGAATGTGGTGGGGGGTGGACAAACATTGGTGGCATAGCAACATAGTTTGTACTGGAAGAAAAAAAAAAAATCTAATTTACAGTTTCCCCCAGAGGTCAACCAACCAACCAGGTCCAAACATCTATCAGATAAATCGACTTTAGAGCGCCTGCAATCCACTTACCAGCTCCACCTTCTGCCTGCTGCCCAGTCAGTTAAGTGTCTAAATTGTACCACAGTTGAAATAGACAGTTCTCTACAAGTTCAAGCTTTTGAAATATTAAAAATTATGTCATGTAGTATAGACAGATGCATGCACAACACAGGCCCGCGGGTATTACCATGCTCCGGACTTTAAAAGGGAGGTTTGCATATTTTATTGGTTTCATAGCCCACCTACATGTGGACTTTTATGGTTTCTATCTTCTGGCTGCTGTTTATCAGTTTCAGCTAGTTGCACCCTCTAAGCATTCTCATCTCACTGATGTCCTTGTAAAGACACCCAAGATACAGAACTCCTCGAGTGCAAAGATATGAGACTCATATACCTTACATGCCTGGAAACAGTGCACGCTTGTTGCAGAATAATCGCCAAAGCTGAGGTAAAATGTTTGAGCTAATTGCTGTTGTTTTGCTGTAAGGCCATTTCTTTGCAATGGGAATCAATTTAACATCTGCTTAATGATCGAGGACGCTGACTTTTTAAAGAGTGCAGAAATCACTTAATGACTTTAGGACCTACAGTATGGCAGCTTTTCAAATCTGCAACTATGGGTGAGTAGATTTTCAAAACTGTTCTGTGAGCAGGAGACACACACACACACACACACACACACACACACACAGTGTATATCTTATTTATGTTGCAGAAGTCTGTAGAAATGTTTTTTATGTACAGTATATGTACTCTATCTTCAAATGTTGCCATTGCCAATAGCAACAGTTGAGTACAATTCTGCAAAGAACCCGTTTTCTGCAAACATCTCACCATCAGCTCTTGGGAATTACCCACACTTCCAATTAGAACCACAACCAATTTCTATTCAGATTCAAGCTCTGGGATATTATTTATGAGAGCAGTAATGTGAGTAACCATAATAAGGAGTATTCCATCCACATGTATTGTACAGTCATATCGTACACACTTCTTCTCATTAACAAATAACAATGTCTGGTAATGACACACACACACACACACACACGAACACACACACACACACACACAGCCTGTCATTAACTGGGCTCCTCCACTGAAACAAACCAAGCAAAAACGTGTCACATGTCCATGTTTCCAATCTCTCCTCAAACAAAGTAATTAGGAGCACTGTGCTGAGTGTCACTTCAGCGACCTCTCTGACCTTTCTGTGGCTCTGCAATATCTTCATTAGTACAACCTGACCACGAACGGTATGTGTGTCTGAGCGGGGCTGCACTGTACTGACACACACCTGATGTCCGTTGGTGCACACTTTGACAGCGAAGAAATAATCACTATCTTTAGCGAGGTGTTTGTTTGCAGCAGTATGTGTTGCCTGAAGAAATACAGCATTAGGTTTTGTTGTCTTCTAGACCAAATTCTTGCTAGCTAACCTTAACTGCCACATCTGTCGGGCTCCAGTGTTTCACTGTGTCAGACATATTCTCCCAGTTAAGCTACATATTTCCAACTGCAGCTGTGCAAATTAGCCGACTGTGACTCAGTTGGTACGGCAGCCATCTATGAACCCTAGGTTTGACTACCAGTTCTCCCCAATTCCTGCCAACATGTCGAACTCTCCCAGGACAACACACTGAACCCCAAACCAGGAAGAGGAAAAGAGAAAGAGGTATTTTGTGCACTAATATTAAAGGTAGATAGTGTGTGGTTGCCGAATTCCCTCATCAATATGCACACAAGCTGAACACATCTGTTTTACCTCCTTTTCACTTCCTGATTGATGAGGGAAAATTCCAGTGCTCGCTCAATCACTGGGTAGCAAACGATCTTGAACAAATATATTCACTGCTTTACAGGTAGCCTATTAGAACTCTTCCTTGCCAGTTCACAATGAGCAGCTCTTTAATTCATGCTGCAGTCGGCCTGTTCCGCTTCCACGCCAAAGTCAAAGAGAACCTTCTTTTTAATCTGTTGTTTGATTGACAGTTTTCATATTTATGGGTGGGTCAGTTTAGACACTACATTCAATGTGTGGTCAGAAGAAACAAATACACTGTGAGGTACTATATTATGTAGAAAGAGTTACTGGAAATTATGTATACTTCAACATAATAATGTTGGAAAAAAAACTACTTAAAACATATTGTTTGAATCCATTTATAGGATGATACAAGTATTATTTTATAATTCCAAAGGAATAAAAACACAGCCATATGAACATTTGTTTTTGTGATCTGTTTAGAAAAACAATATTCTCCACTGCTTTATTAATATTTCCTTTGGAGCCCTACCCTTGGCTTAAATAAATGCAACATCCTAAAATATCTCAAGGAAAGTTTTTTTTGGCAGCACAATATTGAATATTATCGCCACATGTTTCTTGAATAAAGAGCACCTAAATAGGCAATAATTACTGTTACTGAATGAACTGGGAACAAATGGCAGCTCTGTCTTCCCGCAGCCAGATGGCAAATAATGAAACTAATAAAAAAATAGTTAATAAATTATAGAAAAAATACCTTCCACTGTCACACTACCCTCCCATTAGCAAAGAATGGAAATAATGAAAACACATTACTGTGTCCCAATTCTGACCCGTGGTTCCCCTCTTATATTTCTGCCTGAGAAATAACATTACTCTATAAAATCCCCATGACAGACAAACTGAAAACTGCTCTGGACATGTTCAGCGGTTATTTTGTTTCCCTGACTCTTCTTGTGATATGCAGGGAAACCATTGTCACCGCAAACACACTGCAAACCCACACTAGAAATGCAGGGAAATGAAAACACGAGTGAGATGTTAATGTATCACTGCGTCTTTAGCGCCTGAGTGTTGGTGTGTGCATCACATGCCTCTATTTGTGAGCCTCTAACTCTATGCTGTGACAGTAGGCAGAATAAGAGAGTGTTTTATGGCATCTCATTGAGACACCCTTGACGGTGACACCTCCTCTATACTATTCCTGTTGCCAGCTCCTTAGCTGTCTTCCCCCCTTTCACAGCTTTTTGGCTCTATTTCTTTCTCGCCCTGTGATGTTGTCTCTAAATCATCCCCTTTTTTCCTGTCCTCATCTTTTCTTATCCATCTTTCTCAATCATCTTCTTACATATTGCCCTCTATCCCCACAAATCTTCCACTCTACCCATCCGAGCACTTCCCCTGTCCGCTTTCTCCCTCACTTCAGATCTGTTTCCCTCTTTGCCCCCTGCTAGTCTCTCTCTTTCCATTGGAGCACTTGGTACAGTAATGGTGCACTCTGCCACAGTGTTCATTTCAGCATCATTCCCAGAGTGGCTCTGTTTATATCTGAATATCAGAAATACATTTTTGGAAAAGCTGCAGAAAACAATAGTTTCACTTTTCGGGATGAGTAATGCTTTGTTCATCCTGTATGTGCTTTGCATTCACATAAACAGCATATACACATACAAAACCATATGTGCTGTGAATACCAATGCTCGAGAGAAAAACTACAGAAGCTACTTTTATGTTAATTTACTGAAAATACAAGCTGACAAAACCCACATCCCTCTTATCAGATGCTTGAAAATAAATACATATGTTTGAATGTACATTTAAGATGATAAAAAAAATGAACTAATACACAGAGAGAAGATTTCTGTGCACAGTAACACAGAAAGCAGACAAATCCCTTATATTTCTTCTCCTTCCTCTTTTCCTTGTTCTATCATTACATGCAGCAGTGGCTTTGGAGTCTGTCCATTTATTGATCAGCATGGCGACTGGAAGGGGTGGCTGCCTTTATGGCTTGTCTGACTATAGTGTAATTAAAGCTGAGGCAAAGGATGCATAGCACTGACAATGGCCATGACCTGCTTACAGAAAGCTTTTTGAGTAAATGCACCAACTCTGTATGATCATACTGGGGATTTAGCTGTGCAAGAAGATATTTGAACAGCTTCAGATTTTTTTAATGCCGCAACTTTTATGAAGTGGGGGGAACTGGTTCTAAAACAAGCAACATTCAAGGAGCATTAAAACGGGCTGTAAGAATGGGTTTTAAATAATAATAAAATCGAATTCAGTGCCCTCCTGGCATCTCTTTTGCTCTCTGGAACCCGTGTTAACGTTTATAAGACCATCTGTTTCAGGAAAGCAGGAGAAGGGAAGCTAAATCAGAATACAGTTCTAGCCACTGGAGTGTGTGTGTGTGTGTGTGTGTGTGTGTGTGTGTGTGTGTGTGTGTGTGTGTGTGTGTGTGTGTGTGTGTGTGTTTTATGGCAAACTCGTTCTTTTCTGTGAAGCCTGTGAAGAGAGTCAAAGTGTGATAGATACAGAACAAAATCCCGCTTAGGGATCACAACTATCAAGAAGCAGTGCATGCAGGATTTATATTTTTCTGGCTTAAAAAATGCTGACATCATTGCAAGAGGAATGCAGCTGCTATCACAAGTGTGGGTGAACGTTGGAAGTGATGGCAATGGGAAAATGAGCAGACCAGGGCGACCCCCTTTATGTTACACTACATTACCCCTGAATGCATCTGGGGGTGATTCACTCAGAAACTCTGATACAAGACGCACTGTGGTGGGCAGATGTCACAGACTGTTAGAAGTACAGCAGAGCGAACGCACAACAGGCATGCACACAGACACGCACACTGTAAAAGTACGTGCATACACAACAGCAGCTTCACACAAGCATACGTAGGCTTTTTTCATGGGCCATTTCATTTCACTTGATCTTGTGACATGGTGATGATCTCCATTTTGTGATTTTAAATTGTAATTGCCCTGAGTAGCCTGGAACATTGTCAGAGAGAGGGGAGGGAGAGGGAGGCAGACAGACCGATATGTAGACAGAAAGTGATAGAAAAGTCAAGGGGTCAGAGCAGAAAAAACAGGCAAATGAACAAGAAAAGATTAGAGCAACTCAGAGATAGAGGGAAGAAAGAAACGCCTCGCTCTTTGTTTCTTTTAATTTTTAACACAGAGAAAAAATATAGAAATGTTCCACTTTTCTTTCGTCCCTCCTCTCTGAGTGGTGGATGATATCTTTGATTTTCATTTTCTCCACCTACTCCTCTATCACTCAGTGACGGAGCTCACATAATTATTCCCTGGCTGTCTGGGCTGTAATTACAAGCCTTCAGAACAAAAACACTCCAAGTCCATCAGATTCCCCTCATCATAATTCTTCTCTGAAGCTGTGTCACTGGCCCGATGCTGTCCTCTGGGAGGCCTGCTGTTTGTCCACACTCTGGGGGTCATATGTGTCACTGGATTTTTCTGTTGACAGCATTATGTTATTGTGCATTAAGGGCTTTTAATAAACTGTACAAAATAAACTGTATCTTATGTACAGTGGGCTTTAGCTGCCTGGATACTTTAATTATGCCAGCGAGGCTCAGCCATCTCTCCCATGCCTGCCTTTTAACTAACAGAAAGCATCTTCAGAGAGCAGTACTTAACCTCAAAGGCCATGCATGTTATCCTTATGAAAAAACGTCATTCAGGTTGATGCCTTTGATTGAGTCTAAAAGTTGGAAAACTTCCACTCCTCTGACAGGTAATAATATACTGGAAGTGAAATGAGACTTGCACAGAATTGATATTACAACGGAAAAATCTCCGCAAAGTTTGTTGAATGGAGCCCCACAGACAACGTAAGAGCTTGAAAATGGTTGGTTTAAAATGATATAAGAGCAGATACTCAGGGTAAGATTTTTAAGGCTTTTGTGTCTCTTTTTTCGGACACAGATCTGACACATTCTGCACAAATATCGAGCTGCAACAGGCTGGAGTTGCACTTGGCCTGTCATTTTGTTGAGTGTTTGCAACGTGCACCTTTCTCCTTGTTTCAGGTCACTGGGTGAAGACCAGAGGTTGATCATCCCACTAGATTTGCCACAAGGAAGGTTGAAAGGCTGTAGTGTAAACGAAACAGGACTTTCTATGAATCTCAATGACAGATGGTAGATGGACACTTTTATGAATATGGAAGTATGGAGGAGAGGCACAGAGGTGCAGTGCTTAGCACTGATGCCTCACAGCAAGTCACCAGTTAGGTGAACTGGTGACTCTAAGCTGCCTCTAAACTCTAAATAAGCGGGGAGGATGATGGATGGATGGAAGTGTGGAGCTAGGATCTGCTAATCTTCCAACTATCAACCTTTGTCCTAGACAGCCCAAAATCACACAGTGTACTGCAACTGGGCCTTACTGGATATTTTGCTTTAGTGTCCTGTGTGCATGCATTCACATTTTTTAACATAACTTTCAAAGCAGCGTAAAGTTGGAAATACTGTAATTAAACAGAGGAAAAAGATGTATCGAAAGGCGACAAGCAAAGCTGGTGAAAATATATGTGTAGTAAAGCAGATAGACATAGTTAACAGGAGAAACACTCTGACTGCAGTCACACACTTGTAATGTATTGCTGACATCTAGGGCTTTCATTGAAGTTTAACAGCTCTTGATTGGGCAGCACATCTATAGATGGACAAAGTTCGCAACACACAGAAACATACTGTGACGTATGTGTTCTGACTGAGCTACATCTGACCTGCAATGGAGTGATGACATGTTACTCACAGAAAAATAAAAGGCCTCTTATCAGTTCACGTTGCATGCGACAGGAAATCAGAACACTGTGTAACTTCAGCATCACTTCACAGATTGCTGAAATGAAACTACTTATCACCTTAAACACATGTACACATTTAAATAAAAGAAGGATATTAGAAAAGGGATGGCTCGTGCCTAGAATGTCTTCTTTCATCTTGCTTTACACCTACAAATTCTTTCATCTGTTGGTTTTCATTTATTGTGTTGCGAAGCCTATTATTTCAGCATTTCTTTTCTCATCTGTGTTTATCTCGGTCACGAAAAATCCTCAGAGAGGGCCTCTTGTTTGTAATGAATAAAAATCAGTTAGATGTAGTTGAATTGCCTATAGAAGTAGAAACACAGTGGAGTCTTCAGTGTTTCCCTGATGATCAATTATGTTAAATTCAAGTCAATACAGGGGCGAAAAAACAACAACAAAAAAACCTATTTATGAGTCTACTGAGAGAAGTGTGTGAAACAGTGTAAATGACGGGTAATGGTTAAATAGTGAACAAAAGTGGGTGTTTGTTAGTCTGAAATATATAAAGTAGCTTTAGCTGTGTGACACTAAAGTGAAGAGGGTTCAAAAATAGTGCTTCTAAATGTGGTTAAAAGCTATATTGATATTCATAGTATTGTCAGTCAACGTGCTTAGCAATGTTCGGGCAGGCTGAGTATAAATCAAGACCTAACTGAATTAAGAGTTAATTAAAGCCTATCCATTAACGTTCCACTGTAGCATTTGGTTCAGATTGCAATCAGTAGAGGAATATAGGCCATCATTCACTGGAGGGAAGGTGCAAAACAACAGGATTTTGAGGAAACATTTATGCAAATGTATGCATAATTTCTAATTTTGCCACAAAGTGAATTCCTGATGCTTCCTATATGTGTCAATAAGATTTGAGAGGAAAAATGAGTAATGAAGATGAGCAGCTAGTTTGCTTGAAAATGTTTAGAAAATAGCTTTTGGATGTGACAGTATGTCCCATAAATATCTTCACATAATTAGTTTAACAATGTACCAGATGCATTGATCTCAGTGGTGTAGCATATGATCATGTCATGCTTACCATTTCAGCCTTTATTAGCGTTAAAGCAAAACTAAACTCTCAGTTATCGCTGAATGCTAATTTTGGTGTTCTAGCCAATAAGCATTTTACAGCATTCTGAGGTGTGTCAGGAATAACAGCTCACTGTTTCGTATAACAGGCTGCAGTGCAACATGTAAGTGAGCAAAAGCAGCACAGTTCTTATGTGCAATCAAATTGACAGCTTGAGGCGGTTCATTAACAGTCAGCATTAGTGCATCTGTCTTGTGTGACTAATGAGGCTGCAGACAAACACTTAACATAGTTAGCTTTCCAGTGGTATTTGGATACCGACGTAGAAGCTGAACACCCCATTGTAAAGAATAAACAGAAAAGGAAATTGTAGGAATATTAGGTTCTGACAGACATGAATATATTAAATGTTAAGTGTCATTTGGCTAAATTAGCTAGTTTGAAAATACAACATGCGAAACGTCACACCTCTCACTCAACTAAAGTAGCAGTGCTGGGCTGCACTAACCTGCACCAATGTGAAACTACAACAGTTGATTTACTGATCAAATAATAGCAGCTAATCATACACGAGATGAATATATCTGAACATTTATTTACACTGAAGAAATACAATGTTTTTTTAGTCCCACTGCAGGATTGATAATCCCCATCTTGAGTCCATCTGTACATTAAATTAGCAACTAGTTGACAGCTTCTAACATAGATTTTAGTTTACTAACAACTAAAACAACTCCTGCTTTTACTTAAGAATTTATATCTGCGGCCAATTCAAATGTTGTGGATTAAATGATGCTATGGTGATAAACGGATGATGAAATCAGGACAAAATGTAAGTAAACTCCAAACTTTAAAACACAGCTAGAGTAAAATAACATTTATGAGAAGTTACTGTATATGTGTATGTCTGTGCGTGGGTTGGTTGCAGCATCCATTAATGTACTCTGGTAGGTGGTAAATCTTTTTTCCCCTCATTTGTTTCCCCTTTCTTGTATTTCTTCTAGATGCAGAACTTGTATATTTTTCATTGTAACTTACATTGAGTTCACTTGAGTGTAAATGCCCTACATGAATAAAATTCCACTTTTGATTATACACACTGCGTTTTGATTGGATATTCTGTTGCATTTAGACTTGAATGCATCTTAAATCCTGTATACAGGCTCTGTATGTCTCAAAAATGCAAACAAGTCCAGTTGCTATTGAAAAACCTTTTCCGTGATAACCATGACCTGGATGACTTCACAGAGTATCTTGGTTGCATTTACCCTTTATTTAGCTATCTAAAACTGGTTCAAGCAAGTCTGCATAAATGATTACACCAGTGCTTTCATCTGTGAATCACTGTCTGTTTTACTATTTGCATAAGACAGAAGCTATTTAACAACCGTTTCACAACAGGACTGCCAGGCTGTACTTTGCACACTGCTTTAAATTAAACAAAACGAAGCAAAAAGATGCAACTGTGATTGCATAATTTACACTTTCCTATGTGTTATTGTCAATAAAATATGAGCATCAGCTTGCTCAGTGTTACTTATACTGCTCGCACAGTATAAACCTGGCAGTCGACCTCCTCTCTCCCCAGCAGCCCACAGGTCCAAAACCAGAGGCTGACCAGGACTTGCGTGTCGTGGGAGGCCAACAGGCAACCCTCACAAGTGGCACAGTTGACATCTGTAAAGTGTCATAATGAGCTCTTTTACTGTGCCAATGAGGTCCCAGAGAAGCTCAGTGAGAGATGCCCACAGACGGTCATTATCTGCTCCAGTCACTGCAGAATCATAAACAGCTCTTTAAAAGGCCCCCAAACCTCAGTCAGGTAGTCCTCTGCTATGTCCAAGCTGTTGACAGAAATCACAGTTATTCATTAAGGAATGTGCCGTTTCAAGGTCTACGCTGCGGGTGCTGCTTGAACGGACATTTGCTTTATTTACAAGAACATTTATGATGTGGTTCATAATATTACTGCTGATCCAGCCTGCAACCCGACATGGCTGCACAGACGCAGCCTTGAGTATCATATAAAAGGCACACGGCATGTCTGTATCATTACAAATTGCTGCTCATCTCTGCATGAACCTGTGGTCGTCAGTCATCAGGAGCAACTTTATCTCTCAGGTGCCAAGGATAACAATGCCAGGGAGACATTGGATGGTGAGCCACAGGGTGATGGTGGGAGGGCTGATGAGGGCAAAGACACATATGTGAGAGAGAGAAAAGGGAAAAAGGGCAAGAATGACAGAGTGATGGAGGAAATACTATTAAAGGTAATGAATGTCAGTCTGTCATTCCTGCTGTATGATCCAGGTGCCTTTGCCAATTATCCTGACAGCCAGAGGTCTGGTCCCGCTCTCCTTTCCACTGGGGAAAAGCTTGGTTCCAGCTTGGTCTTGTTATAGGATTCACCAGGGACACTGGCTCCAACTAAAGATCGTAACTTTTTAGATAAAGAGCTGCAGTTTGTGCACACCTGTAAGTGCAGAGATCAAGGGAGCGGTGAGCAGAGAATTTGATGGCCGTCCTATTGTACAGACCCCAGGTGTGTATAGAACAAATAGTCTTCTATCATGCATGTGATAGTTTTTCAGAATAATGCACAGAATACTGCCATAATACAGTTTTCAGTATTGTTAGAAATAAATAGGAGACAATTAAAACCTGATCTATCCCCTGTAATTTAATACAATTTCACCAACGCTGCATGAAAAGCTAATTGCACACAAAATATTCATAAACGTCTGCCCCCTAACAATTAAACTGGAAGTAAATTAATACACCTATACATCAAAACACTGATGAATAGTCTGAGCCCTGGGCCCTGAAAATAAATAAATGATTAAGGTTTCGCAACACTTTAGAAAATTAATCTCGAGAGAGCTTTTTTACCTAAAACACGCATTAAATTGGACTCCTAATGAAGCGTGGAAGAAGTGTAAAGCATACGGCAACTAATGTTTAATCACAATACGGACACTAGAAAAGCAGAACACAAACAAAATATGGCCTCACCCCTCTCCCCCCATTAGGAAAAAAAACTATTTCAGCCACGTCTGGGAAGAATTCACCGCGTTTTCCTGCAGCTAACATCACTGACTGACAGCTCTCAATCCCACAGATCTCAATTCAGAGTGTTTAAGGTGATAAGATAAAAATGAGTATATGTATACTTAAATGTTTGTGTCATTTACTCAAGTATTGAGCTAACAACTGTCTGAAATAGATATGAGGCAATCAAACGAGCCACGTTTGAAAAAACAAAATGGTGGCGTGACCTTTCTGTTAAAGTGGTGCTTCTGCTGTAGTATTTTGACAAAACCATACTTCACCAAACTTGAGCAAGGACTCATTACATCAAGGTGAGATTTATGCTTAATTTCATGTGTTTTCAAACTGAAAAATTCTAAATTTAGGAACGAGATGATTCAAAGATGAAGATGTGGCTTGGCAAATGTCCATGTGATGTATGCCTGGTTAAGAGCAGAACAAGGCTGCTTCACTAAGCTTTTCTACAGGAAGCTGACGACTGTCTCCCATGTGTTGATAAAATCACTATGACAAAAAAAAAACACATTTATTAAGTTTGCCAAAACCCCAATACAATACAATTTACCACTTGAGGAATTACAGCTGCAATAAAAGAAAGGAATCATCACTCTGCAGGTAGACGACAGAAGCTCGGATGGGCTTATTGATTATCTCTACTTATAAGTAAATACAAATGAAACACAATAGCACATTCAAACAACAGCTATACCGTTTAAAAAAATAATTATAAATCCAAAAAGAAAGCACTTCTCATATATACGCTAACCTATTTAAAAGAGAATGAAAATGTAACTTGTGGAAACTAATGTAAACCCCCAGAGTGAATCTGATACAGAATTGACCTCTGGCTGTGTAATGTTTAGGTGGATGGAGACTGGCTGATGAATAAAAAATTGAACAGGCTTGTAATTCTGACAAAGCATTTTGGCAGGAGTTATAACAAAATAACTTTTTCTGTTTCTATGACTCACATTTCAAAATGAATCACCTCCAATGTTTTTATTTACTGTTACGTTCGCTGAGGTGAGTCATTAGTCAACTTTCATTGTCAGTGTGATGAGATTATTGTCTCACTTGACATCGGTCAGGATTAAGTTTCTGTTACACTCTTATTCCAGCCCATCTTTCATACTGCATGAAGAATCAATTACACTGTTATTTCTCCTTTGTGTTAATAATCTGTTCCATCTCCACCTTGTTGTTTGTTGTTTGTTCCATACGGTCCTGAAGACTATAATTTGTGACGTGACGTTCAGTGAAACATCGCTTGAAATATTAAAACATCCAAACCAAAAGCTGATAAGAGGCAGTGAAGCTTATTTGTTGCACACTGCAATTCATAAGCACCAGAGGACATTTACTCTACAGTCTCATTTCCTAAAAGCCACACATTTGACATCCAGTGTTATTTTAATTAAATATTGTGCTATAACCCATAACAGTTAATAATCAATAAATCAACTATGTCTGTTTAATTAAATGCACCTGTTATTCGTCTTTTGCAGGAAAGAGTTATTTTCCATAGATATGAATTCAAGTCCAGTCCAAGCTATGATGCACATCGATTTGGAAAAGCAGAGGGCATAGAGGGAGTTTTGGCTTCCCCTGCTCTCTTTCTGGATGCTTTCAACTTAGTTTTGAGATAAAGTCACAGCTTTGATCTTCGGTCTGTAGGAGATGGAATTGGACCCTTTGGATATTACGACCACACAAGAAGTGGAAGTTTAATATATTTCTAATCTTTTATCTTGTTAAATTTTGAGTGCCACAGTATTACACAGAACTAGGAAGCTTCAATGATTCACTGCACAAAACTTGTTACTGATATGTTTTGTAAAGTGAAGTGAAAATAATGCAAACTAACTCAAGAAATAAATTAGGTGTATATGTATAATACTGGAATGATATTTACTGCGTAGCTTTGTGAATTATTGATGCATGAAAAACATTACTTCTGTCTTCCTCTGTGGGTGAAAGGTAGCTACATCAAACAACTCTGGATGTCAATTATTCTGAAAAGTACAAATATAAACAAATATGGGCCTAATGCAAATCAGCATTTAAATAATTTCATTGCTAATTTTAATAAATCAGAAATCCCCCTGATGTGACTCTGATTTGCTGCCATTCTGAGAGGCGCTCGATGAGGAGGGAGGCTAGTGCGAGAGCCAGACATGCAGTCGACCCCAACTGTATCCATCTGTGTGTCCACCCTGCAAGGACCCATGTGGAGCCCGCTGATAGCAGAAAGAGGACAACTGCATGGAGCCAAAACATGTGGGCAATACATGAATGACGGAGCTCTGGATGCTGAGGAAGCAAGTGAACAAAGTCCAGCCCCGTGGGTTGAGAGGTTCACTAGGTTCAGTGAGCGTAATAAGAAATGCACCCATCTGCCACGTTATTGTTGTTGTGGACTGTGGTGAATATAGAAAACAGTTGTTCAGAGCATTACAATTTGTGCATGCAGACCAGTCAGGATGCACATTGCTGACCCCTGTCTACCATTAACGGACTACTATGAGGATTTGTTGCTGAATATTAGACGTACAATGATTCTCCAAAACCATGGCTTGGACCTTAATTTTTAAGCCTGGGTTCAGTTCATACCTCGTTTTTTTTTTTTTATTCATTATTTTACTAAATCACCAACAATCTCGGACTCTAAATGCTTTTGAAATACAGATGACCTAGACTCTGTGCAGTCCTCCAAACTGCTACCCACTGGCGTATATGAGGAACTATAACACATATTAGAATTTAGTTTTTAATTGGGTATAATTTTATAAATCTAATTATAAAAAGTGTATTATAGGAATGATAAATGCATTTATCATTTTTTTTTAAATGTAAGCAATTGTGGAAATGTATTGCTCCTGTTACCTAATGGGTTTTTCATAATATTCTCATGTTTTATGGATTTAATAATTATTTAGTATTATTCTGGTGCTATACAGAGATTTCATGCACTGAATATTAATGTAACATAATATCAAACCTAGACATTTGGCCTTCACTTACTGGAAAGGTCACCCTACATAAAAATAGTTAAAAGCGTCAGCTTCACTTTAAACATCTCATCTCTGACAAATCTACAGTAATTTCTTATATTGTCCTTTGTCCTAGATCCTCGTTCCGGTCTATAAAACATACAGTCATAGTGCACATCAGTAAGTTGACTTTAGTGATGGATTTGTATAATCTCTGCATATTGACCCTGGATGTAAACTATATGGAGCTGTGTTGTGTTGTGCTCCACTGTTCCTTGGAGAAATTCATGCACTACAGGTTGGCATTGTCTAAAGCCGCTGCAACAAAGCTGATGCATGATGCAGGCACGTACTGAAATCACTGTAGAAATCAAAACATTTGAATACTGCCTTTTCATCCATTGTTACCCATTACATGTAATGAAACAACAACACAGGTATCATAGCAAAATACAATAAAACATCATATGGCAGGAAATAGTCATTTAGATGAAGAAACTCAGACCAATGCACTGATAATACGATACAAACACTATAAACCAGTTCTTAATGAACTCTTGCTGTTTGTCCCTTTCCTTCTATATTACAAGACAAGAGCTTCAGCTAACCACAGTAAAAGTACCTTGGCAGAAAAACAAGTTTCACGAAGGAACTAAAAGGAAAAAACTACCAATCACAGATGTCAGAAGTGCTCCTTGTATCTTTGAGTGCTCCGTAATAGAATAAAAGCCATGCTTTATGTGGTGAACAACATCAAATAAGACACACACTGCCAGGATACTTCATAGTTTCTTTTAGTAGAAACTCTTAAAAGAAACTAAAAGCAGAGGAACATTTTCTGTCTCATACACACAGAAAAACAGTAAATACGCTTTTCACGTTACGTCAGCTTGAAAATATAGAGGACATGGAATTCATAGGAACAGACAACCATAACAATTACAGTACAATAACAGTTATTATGTTAGATTACCCCCCTTTGCATTTCTTTTTCTTTATTTCAACTTGCTCTATTTTCTAGTAATTTTGGCTTTTCACTACTGTGCCCACGCCAGCGTTGGCTTTTGTGTGCTGAGCTTTCTCTCTAGATTGCTGGCTAGCATGAAGAGACTCAATAAATGTGGAAATGTTCTGTTTTAGGGTCTGGGTGGCCTAGCAGCGAGTGTTGTGAGGTAGGTATGACTTGTGTACACTGGCAGCAGGTTTCCGCACGGCTCTGCCAAGACCATCTGGATTCAGCCCCGCCACTGTCTACTACTGTCACTACTCTGCAGAGTAATTATTTCTCCTGAGCGTCGCCTCTAATGTTTGCCACAGAAAGCCTGCGACATGTGTGAAAACGTCTTTATGTAGGTGAAAGAATGCATTTGTGTGTGCGTGTGAGCATGTGTACGTTTGTTTTTGATTTCAGGTTGAACAGTGAACAGAAGCATTTAAGTGTTTGGCCTGGTGTGCAGCACTTCATCTCAATTTATGGAGGCAATTAGGACGTTTTTGTTTCCTTTCCTTTATGTAAGCACCACAGTTTAAAGGAGTGAAAATTCTGCCCGACAAAATTAATAGCATAAATTCTCAAGCGGCTATGATCAAGTGTCTTATTAGCCTGGACTGAATTAGTTATGTTTGACTTTTTTTTTCTTTCATGCTCAGTTCACTTTTAATGAGCAATTCTATTCCAATTTCAGTTGGCATGACATACACTAACCATTATCTTAAAAAAAACAGCAGTTTCTCTTGTGCGTTGCTCAATCATGAGATACACTACAGAACATTACAAAATACATGGACAGAACTACCTATTTTCCTGCACTAAATACAAATGAAACACAGATTTTTTCATAATTCAATATCTCAGCTGTGATCATCCTTCTTATCAGAGGTTGGAATACTGCCCTGTGTTAATGTGTAGGTGCGAAGACAGGAGATGTGTGTGCATATGCATTCAAACAGGTCATCCAAGCAGTTAAAAGTGCAAAAAAGGGCATTCTCTTTACCCATCAGAGCAAAAATTGTAAACATGCTGTCACTCATTTTGTCTTTAAAGCCAAACTCTTCCTCCCATTTCTCTCCACCCCTGAGGCTATTCCCCATCATGGGAGGAAACATGGGGGTTCCTCTATGCAAATGACTATAGTGAGTAGAGTAGCTGCTGCTCCTCCACAGGCTGACTCTCATTATTTCATACATCAATGAAGAGAAGGAGTACGTGTGAAAAAAAGAAGAGTCAAGGAGCAAGTCACTACTGAGCACCTCCTGTTGTCTGTACAGCTTTTGCCAAACTTGACAGAACGCTGGATTGGTGGGGTTGGGTACTGGCAAGGTCTCTCTTTCTCTCTCTTTCACTTTCTGAACTGGGGCCAGGGTCCTCTTGGGCCTGCTCTATTGTGCTGGAGGAAAATTGCCAATCCGGGGTAGTCTGATTGAACACTGAAGGCAGGAGTTTTATAAAGGAGCTGATTTGCTATTCATTACCTCTCACTCACTCCTTCTCTTTCTCCCACACTTTTCCGTTTTCCACTATTCACTGTGCCACACTCCAACTTCCTTTCTCTGTCTTTTCTCCAGCTCTCTTTATACTGTGTTCCTCTATCCTTCTCTGCTGATCCCCCCTCAGTCTCAAGGGGACTCCTATGGTTAGCCTGAATATAATGTGGCTTTCTCCTTTTTTTCCCAGAACTGTGTGTGAAATCACTGTTAGTCTGTTGATATGGCAAATAGTGTAATTACCTCCAGGTTTACCGAAGGATCAACAAACAACTGCCTAGATTTTCAAGTCAAAATTGTGTTTGGAATATTCAAGCTCTCAGAAAGATATGACAAAGATGTGATGCAGCAGTGACACAAATAAATAAATGTGAAAAAGAGTGTACATAGATGGATAACAAACACTTCTCCAATGCCGCTTTGTTCTCCTGACATTACATCAAATGACTGGATTTTAAGACAATTCAGCACATTTTTCTGTCAAGACAAATAAAATCAGTTTTAGAGATCACTGATTTAACTGATACCTGAGAAAGGTATCAGTTAAGAAATCGTTTTTTTTCTGTAGACATACAAAAATGAAGTCTACCAGTGGTCAGAGATGGGGGAAACCATTGCAGTACCTAAATAAACTGCACTTCTTTCTGCGCTAAATCTATGTGTAACCTACGCTGTAGGTGGTGGTGTAGTCGTAGACCTCACGCCATGTCATACACTGTAGCCTGATGTGCCCCTCACCAGAAATAATACTACACAGTTGCTGTGATCTGCATGTGCACTCTGTAGCATCACAGTGGTTGTAGAGACCATGGCCGCCCATGTCTTCTCTTTTTTATCCATTACAGTAATTTCAGCAAAAGTAACTGATGCTCAACATCCATTAGCTCCACACAGGGCCATAGAAACCCCACCACCAGCTAGCAGTTCGCAGAGCAACACAAACACCACATAAGTATAAATGTTCAGAACAGTGTAGGATACTTGCATAAGACATGACAGGAGAATAAATCAAGCATCCGTGACACGAGTGACCAACTTGTTGCTTGCTATACAAAGAGAAGAAGATGCAGCTTTAAAAAAATACACTTGTGTGGTCAGCACCATAAAGACAGCTTGCTGCTGGTCAACAGCACAAATCACGAGTTGAATAAACATTTAAGCAGATTTACTACCCCCTCATAAGAGAATCCACACTCTGAAAACTCTATTCACATCTATCTTTGACAATAAAAGGTATGGTACATGTAACCTAGCCTTTACAAATGATAGAGTGCAACATATTTAAGTAGCTTGTCTGTGCATCCACACAGGACACTGTGACAAATTCCTGTTCCTAAAAAATCCTGCTATGTTGAAGTTTAAAGGTTGGATGTGCAGTTCTCCCTGGAATTGCCCTCAGTCCAATGTTACATTAATGCATTTTTTCCTCCCAATTTCACATAAGTGCTACTGGAGATTCATTCAGACTGATGGATTGACTTTCAGCTTGCCACCTTAGGTCTGTCATCCCTCTTCCAGAAAGCCTCGGGGTTCAAGTCCCTTTGAGCACTGTCTAAAGCAATGAGAGGTTCTGTAGCATGTATCTATATGAAACTACCACTAAACAGATAAAGACTCAGTCGAGATAAATGTTGGTCTTTTAACTGAAGTACAGGGTTTTTGCCGTTTAATGGGAGGGAATTAAACATTTAAATTGCAGTGATGAGCAAAAATGTCATAATCATCCACAATCGTATAAATCTGACTATGTCCAGGATTCTGTGCATAGAAGCCTGTCCTTACACTACACTGAATTCAACAACACCCCAATTAAAGACAGTTTGTAATGTAATTAGCAAAACAGCACAATGAAAATAGCTTTTAATTAGAACAAAGATGGAAACCATATGCGTAAAGGGATATAATTTCTAATTATCATCTACGTTTGGAACACAAAGAAAAGCAGACTTCGCTTTTGAAAAGAAGAAAGACAAATACGCTGGAAGAAGTGTATAAAGCAGTGTTTAAGTATCATGGAAATGTCTTCATAACACAATTTGTGAAATGATGTTCTGTGTCTTGCTATTTCACTTTTTATTTAATTTTAATGACAGCCATGGTTTATTCTCTGACTCAAATATAATCTTCGATGCAAAGATCCCAAATATAGGTCATCCAGTACTTCAGCAACACACTTCTAACTGCTTTTAGTCACATCTCTTTTCTTTCCAATAAAAAAAACCAACAAAAATGAGACACATTAATAAAAACTAATAGCTCTTGAGTATAGTGTACAGAGTACTTTGTGATCATTTTAAACTAATTATGGGAGACCAACCTCATCAACATTATAAGCCGCAAATCTAGACATCTCTTAGTCAAAATGTCTAGGCAAAACAAGGAGCATATTAAAGCGGTACAGTACATTTAAATGAATTTAATGTTAGACCAATGTTTAATCACCCCACCAGGCTTGTACATCTATCAAAACAATGCAATTATGGAGTAAATCCATATTTCTAACTTGAAAAACTTTATATTGATTTTCTCATTTTATGTTCTGATTTTAATCTGTTTTTCATATTCTTCACTTCAGCATATGCTTTGCTTTTACTGAAATCACAGCACAGTATACAGTAGTCCACCGCGACATCAGTTCACATTGTACACTTAACAGCATCAAAGGACTTACTAAAAGATCTAATTGCAGAAGTTTTTGCTGTAAGAACTCAGTCTCTCCAAACAAGACATATATCATTCCCCACATTTTATCGCTGATCAGTTCTAGTGGATCATTTTTTAAACCATTTTCTAAACATGGTTGCAGATCCGTCTTGCACTTCCTCCAACAAGACAGTAGCGGACTTTGCAAAACCTCCTCATTAACTCGTCTAATCTCATTTCCCTCAGAAAGGTCATTTCTCAGATGAAACCTTCCTCCAGTGCTCTACCCACGACTAAAGGTATTTCATTTAGTCCAAATATTCTATCTGTCTTCAGTTTCACATTAATTAGTGATCTGTTGAAGCCTTCTTTTATAGCATTATTGATCAAAGTGTTGAATTAGCTGCATTTAGCAGTGATGATGAGAAGTTTGGTTTATGTTCATTTACATCTTGGTGCTGCATTTGATACTGTGAACTACTTCATTGTGCTGAAATTTCTCAAACTGTGGTTTGCATGATTCACTGGCTTTTATTTGTATGTGGTAATTTATGGTAATTGTATCTATTGGTAAATTTAGCTTCTCCCGTGTGAGTTTGTCCAGTGGGGTACTTACTTCTTAGAGCCATTTGCTTTTCCATTTATATGCTGCCCCTGCAGCAAAATATTTGTCGTCCTGGCAGCAGTTAGCATTGTCATTTACATGGCACACAGCTATTTCTCTCAGTTGAGATAAATGACAGAAAGCTGATTGACTCACTTTTAAAAAACCTTTACAAACATAAAAACTGCATCAAATGTAATTTCTTACAATTAAATGCTGACAAACCTAAAGTTATGATTTAAGGCCTTGATATTGCTGGTGAGCAACATTTCTCAGCCCATTATGTCCTAATTTCACCTCTCATCACCTCAGAGGTTGACATGATGTGTAGTGGTTCGTGACAGGTAGTGAGTATGATGACTGTGGGGTAGTGGGCCTTCTCTTCTCTTAGTAAATGATTTATTCCAGAAAGTTAGTTCTTCCCCATCTTAAATCTATGTTTTAAACACATCTTTTACAAATTGCCTTCCTATGTAATACATTTGATTTAAATTAATGAATTGGAGGATATGTTCTATTTATTTTGGTCTTTTCCTTATTTTAGATTAGTAAACAATGGTTTTAAAAACTTCATATTGATAAATTAACTTCATTAGTAACTATAATGAACTGCCTTATCTTTGAGTTACTTAATATTGCTAGTGTTCTTCTTTAAGTCTTCTACACAATTAATTGTCTCTGGTTTGCTTACTCATGTAGGGTAATGATGAGATATACAGCACGCTTTCCTCACTGGACCACAGGCTGGTCAGACCATTCTCATTCCCATTTTACTCTGCACATTCAAGGACGAACAGACTGCCAAAAGGTACCAAACTGGCATTGGGGGTCTGTGTCTATCCACCCCTCAGAGGCGAAAACGCTCCTCAGTCTATGTTAAAGGCCCGAGGTGGCACGGGTGTTGGCGGAAAAAGGGTGTGAAATGTTGAAGAAACTCAAACCACACGATTCAACCAACCAAGCGATTGTGAAAGTCACAACAAATCGGACTCACAGCCGCCATTATTCCCAATAGGGTCAAACAGTCTCACTCTTTGTCCATCAAATACTGATGCTGAACCTTTAGCAGGGGTATGAGTCGTCGAAGTACTAACATGTATCCAGACTGCTTGGGTTTTGCTCCCTGTGCTTGTGTAGTCTATCCACTTCCTATGTTCTCTTATTGGTGAGAGTGCTGTGAGGCTCGGGTCTGTTTTGTGTCACTTGGAACATTTCTGGATCTTTTTCTCCATATATCTTTACAATCTATAATTTCCTCCATTTGCCATAACGTAAATCTTTTGTATACTGTACACATCTATGCCTGTCTGTCCATCTTTCACTATCTGTCTGACGTCTTTTTATCTTTCAGGATGGACACACGTGTCAGACAGATATCGTTCCTCCTCCTGAATTTCCTCCCCTTTCCCCCATGTTATAGCTGGGACATTTTTTCGTTATAACTTAGAGGTTTTTCTTGTTGGGTTTGAGTGTCTGAGAACAGAAGGTGTCAGATGCTGTACAGATAGTAAAGCCCCCTGAGGCAAATTTGTGATTGCGATTCTAAAGCATCCTTTGAGAGGTCCCTTGAGAGGGAAACCAACACACGCTGAATAAAAAAAAAAAAAACCTTCCTGCCACACGTGTCTGAATCTTTACGCTGTGTGTGTACTTGTGGATGTGAAATAAAATACCTGAGATGAAACTGATATATGAAATCTCTGAAAATATGGGGAAAGTTAAATTACGAAGCCCAGAAGACCTCCTGCTCTGGTTTCCCCTGTATCAAATGCATCGCAGATCCACTGAATTAAAATTCAATAATATCAAGGCTGTTTCCCAAACTGTTATGCACCAATGAGCTGTGATATCTGCCCTATTCTCCAATCAAATCTGGGTACCACTTTCTAGCTGCCATTTCAGCCAATAAAAACAGCAGAAATTGAATAGTTAATTTCCAATGTAAAATAGTTATAACTGATCAGTGACTTAAACTTTGTAGAATGGAAGTTTTATCTACTTTTATTTCTACGGCCATAACATAAATGTTTAAAAGGGAATTAGCATGAAAACTATCTAATGAACACTCCACTAAATGAACAGCATTATGAGGTACTGCCTATGGCAGCCTTTACATTTTTTAGCTTTGTATTCTGCCTCTTCTCCAGATCTTTAGTCCACACTCACATCATTTAAATGGGATACAGTGAATGACTTTGTTCCAGGCACTCATTATGCAGACAGCAGAGATATGCACTCTTTGTCCCATGAAAACTATTAGATTAATTAATGGCTGAACATATTTCCCTCTCACCTCCATCCTTGCAATCAGCTTTCTAGGTCCATTCTCTGCTCAGCGAACTGATTCATTCCCTCTTTCATGACAGGCCTCTACTTCTTTTTTTTTTTTACAAAATAAGACCTGCAGCTAATTCTGATTGACTTGATAGATTTGTACAATTCAAATGGTGGCAGCTTAATGAGGGCAAGCTGTAATCAAACGGGGAGAGAAAAAGCAGAAAAGAGCAACTTTTCAAACCCATCATTTTCTCTGGAACATTTCACTCAAGGAGCTACTCCTTGTCATTTCTTTCCCCTAGATATCATCCAGTGAGCAATTACAGAGAATGCACAGCGAACAATGCGTCATCCATTCCTACACCCTGACACTCGGTGAAAAACAGGAGTGTTTACTGAGTAGGGGTTATCATTTACCATGGTAAATATGTGCGTCCCAGGCCAGTGAAGGGTTGATGGTTTTGCAGCGGCGTCACATCTGATATACGGCTCTATGTGGGGAGAGGGCTGATCAAGGCCACCTCTATCACTCAACCAGATAATCTCCGCACCCAGGAAAAACAAATGATGGTTGCTAGCTAGCCTGGATAGCCTGTCTCACATCTTCATCCTGTTCATTTACTGTAGAGCTATTCTCTCTCTCTCTCTCTCTCTCTCTGTCTCTCTCTCTCTCTCCTTTTAGCCATGTGCAAAGTTCTACCTTGAATTATATTATGGCATTTTAGTGTGATAAAATATTCCTTAATAATACCCCTAGTTTCAAACCACCTCTAATTATGTTTAAATCGCTATTATCTGCAGGGCTACTGAAATAGAGTGTGTGTCTGAAAGTTACCAGAGCTGTTTTATGCTTACTTTTAAAGAATGTTTAAATTGTGCCACAGAGACACAGGTGACAAAGAGGGTGAGACAGTGATTTAGGTGGAGGTGCCTCGAAAAGCAGAAAACACAAGCGGGTCAGGAATAGTTCCCTAGGGCAATTTATAGGCCTCTGTTATGGTTGGGAAATGAGAACAGAGGAGAAAATTGCTAGCTGGTGAGCCAAAGGATGAGAAAGAGCCTCACACTGTGTTCATACGGCAAAGAAGGAACGCTGGGATAGCCCGACAAAGCCGATTGCTGACCAGGGCAGCCGAGTGTCCTTTCTCAAATATAGAGCAGGTTGGTGTCTTTGATATTCATTAAGTGGTTTAAAAAAAAAAAAAAAAAAAGGTTGTGGAGTCAGATGGTATCTGTGATATATGACAGAGGAGTAGTGTGAGGTCTGACACTGGAATTTTGTTAACTGCAAAACATGAAAAAGAGATGAAGGAAGAAATACAAGGAGAAAGCAGTGGTTATCCTATAGTGTTTCAGGCATGCACAGAGGACATGCCTGCCCATAAACTGACTCACACTAACCAAATCAAACTTGGTTAGTGTGGTTTTTGAGTTGTACACAAACCAGGCAGGAAAACATCGGCTTCCTGAAATAAGCTGTCACGTAACATACTCATTTGCTCCAACATACTGAGAGCGTTTGTGTTTGCAGGGGGCTATGTTTATAGGATGTAATGAGTCAGAGATAAGGGAAAAACAGAACAACATGGGAAAAAAGTAAAACTGGGGGGGAAAGGAACAGAGTGAGTAAGAGTGAGAGAGACTCCCAAGTTCCCCCGCTGGCATAGGTTTCCATGTAATCTGTGCAAACATGAGGCCAGAAAGAAACTTTGATCAGAAATATTTTCTACAGTCCATTTGGAGCTCAGAGTCTGTTGTGCGACTGTGTGCATTTTTCTGTAATGTAATGTGGAGGACATAAGCAGGTCACACAGACACATGCCTCATTCCACTTGCAGCAGACCCAAAGGATTAATTTAACGAGCTGTCGGACGCTTGTCCTATGCGGCCCTCGTTAAGACCATCATGCAGAATCTCCTTTTGACTGCTGCCTGCCGTGACTAATTGACTTATTTTGCAGGCCTAAGCAGTACTGAAAGCTCTCATATTTCATATTTATCTCTTTTTGAAGCAATGTCAGGAAACTTCAGTGAGAACAGGGCACGGCATCTTCCCTTGAATACCAGAGAACCAAGGAGACGATACTTCCTAAACTACTCTGACCACACAGAAAACAAAACACACGTACCATTTCTGATTTCTATTTCATATATATATCTATATTTTTAAATGCAATAAAACAATATATTGACTAGTTTATTGTTTAAAGCATAATGTACAGCATGTCTGATCTGATCCCAACAGACACAATCCACTCTGACAGATATGTTTTCATGTCTTTCAACTAAGTATTTTATCAAGATTAAACAAGTATGCTGCTTCGAGCCAAGGAACAGTGGAGACTACATCAATCACGTTTTACTCTGCATTGGACTAATACCCAGACAAATTGAATTGTTTGTTTTTTCCACTGTCATCTTGTCATGATGAGTCTCCTTATTCCCTCCTCATACCATCCTGGCAGAGTATATACATTCAGGCTGGAAGTGTCACGACACACGAAACTCCCCAGGGCATACAGTCAGGCTTTTAAAAGCTATCTTATTGACTTAAGTGCCGTTTCATTCGTCTGCTGTACTGAAGAAGGTCGGTGTTAACAAAGGAGAGAAGTGTTGCACTTTCACATTTAACTTCGTTTGGATGTGAAACTTTAGAAACTCGTCTTTGTTAGCGGGTGAATTCAGCGCTGCTATCTGCTCTCACCCACACAAGTCACCTCCAGTGCCACACCATTTCTCTCTCTTGCACATACAAATGCAAACAAAATGCCCAAGGCTGCTGTACTTTACACTGCCACACTTCACTGTTGTTTCTACAGGGATTAATACATTTGTGTTGGGCTAGTGGCAAATAGCAAGAATGGATCTAAGAGCGTCTTTTATTAGACCAGTATTGTGTCTGAGAACATAAAATTTGACAAGTGATTGTAAAAACATGGATCATGTCTAGGGTAAAAAAAAATCAATAATAAAGATTAAGATGTAGCGACCATCGTCGTGTGGGAGCGGTAGGCTTTGTGTCTTGTCTCTCCTGGCAGATTATCACTACACATTTCTTATTGCTTTAATAGAGCCATGATCCAACATGTATCAAATACACAACATACATGTGCAATATTCCCCGTCTGCCTCTTCTCTCTACCTGTAAGATGTATTTATTGTCTAATTAAATGTAATATCAAACCCTTTTTCTTATTTATATTCCAATATCACACATGTGCCTCAAAGGACTTTACTGTAAAGCATATAAAGAAACGGAGATACGATAGGTGGTGTTTATACAGAATATAGCACAAAGCAGATTTACATTATGGTCAATCAAGATGACAATACACAAGCCATACTGCTCACTCTGTAGTGCAGACAGACCTGGTGCAGATGCAATGCAATCAAGGATAAAAAGTGTGAGTGGAGGGCAGGAGTGCTATCTGCACACCCACTCACACAGCAAACTGGCCTTAAGAGAAACACAAGAGGATGAAGAACAAGAGTGGAATGGAAAGGTGATTATGGAGTCTGCTGTGAGCTACGAAGGTTGGAGACGAGAGGAAGAAAATGTAGATGAGGTGAAGAGTGGCAGATGACAGGAGGCTGGCTAAAGAACAATAGCTATAGAGATGGAAAATCTGGACTGAGTGAGGGGAGGACTTTTATAGTGGTGGAGGCAAGTGATAATGGAGGAGGTTTGATGAGAGCCACATTCATGCAATGTGATAATTTAAATGATGCCTCACTGTGGATGTCCATCCAATTGGGTAATTATGCCAATACAGAAATTTCTAAGAAAAATCTAAATTTTCTACTCATAGTCAAGGTCCAACTGTTCCTACAGCCCACATACCGAGCAGCAAACACAGTAAAATACTGCGCTCTTGTTGATAGTGTCAGGTTGTTACTTTCTGCTCATCTGGTGTGTGCGCGACATGTTTTCATGCGTCTCCACAGTGAGTGAACCCTCTGCTACAGAATTAGACAGAAAGTGAATGTAATATTTCTGCTGTTCGCACCTTAAGCCTCTAAGAGATGTTTCTATGTGAGCTGCATATGCGGACAGCTCCTTCAGCCAAACTAAATGTTTTTGTGCAGCTGGCTGCCAGTGTCCCATAAAGGCTGAACAAAGTGTAACTTAGAGCCAAGCACACTAACATATTTGTCATAATAGTTGCATTTCCTCCACCTTGGATTTGCAGATTTCAAAAACATGCATAGATACATTTTGCTGTGTCACATCCTAGCACGACTCAGGCGAACTGGACCTGTTAGGAACTACCCTCACTGCTTCAGAGATTCTCGGTGCAGATCAAAAACGGATTAAAGAGACAATTTTATGATAAACCCGCAGTACCTCTTTGTGCCTCTAATGTTGTAATCCAGTTGTTCTTTTAGTTAACTTCACGGTGAATTAGAGTGAGATGTAAGATAATCATCTATCCCAGTCCTTCCTGTCAGTCCAGTACTTTCATCCTTCCTTTTCACTCATGTGTCCAATTTAAGGGCTCTACAACATAAATAGATGTTCATGCCTCAGGCTAGCTACTGGGTTGTTGTTGAGTTTCCTGTTTAATTAGTATTTTGACATTAGATCAATAATGTTAATTTTATTTGATATGTTGCCTGTTTGTGACCAGATCAAGTACTCAGATAGAACTGTTTTCCATATTTTTATCCTCTACCATAATTAAAATTTCTGTCTCACACTGAGAGCTTCACTGGCTATTTTCTTTTTTCCAAGGACCTCCAAAACAATGAGACTGCCACAGCTTCGGATTGGATCTGTTTCAATAGGTATCTGTTTCATCATTTCTCTGCGCATCCTTGTCATGATCTCATACTGGTTCAGTTGTATTGCCCTCCTTCAGTTTTTCCTTTCAAGTGTTTTGCCCATCTGTTTGTGAGTGTAGCTGTCAACCAAATGTGAGCCACTCTTTATCGCTTTTGCCTCTCTGCCTCGTGCTTTCAGACCTCTTTTCCTCTTCTCTTCTGCTGTCTTTAAGCTCGCAGAGTGTGACTGGTAGCTCCTGTGATTGCAGTATGTGTCCCCTTGGACTAAAGCAGACGCTGCCTTTGCTCCAGGAGGGGAAGCTCATTTAGGCTCTTCACTCATGAGAGAACAGTGGTCTGTCCTATTTGTGTGTCTGTGCGTGTGTGTGTGTTCATGCCTTTGTCTGTGCGCATATGATAAATGAGATGTACAGAAAGTTAAAAGCATGGAAACATTAGTGCAGGCATATAAAACACAGGTGGCGTACCAGTCATTTTCGTTCCTGTTAGCATCCTGCTTATGAGGAAGAGAACATGTCAGTTTAAAGACTCAGTGTGTAAGTGAGAAATGTAGAGAGAGACTAGAAAGATGGAGACTAGAAAGAGACTAGCAAAGGCTGGTAAAGGATTGCACTCCCCAGCATGTTGACAGTGAGCCTGACAGTTCATTAATCCAACCAAATCCCTCCAAAGTTACTCAAGTGTGGATTCTATTTTCAAATTTCCTATTAATTCCTCTTTGTGGATTAAGCACTGCAGTTCACGGTTGCGTGCCCAGCCCCAGCCATGGCCCAGCACATATAATTGGCTTGTAATGGATTTGGTGCCGTCTTTGCATCAGTGATATGGACAGATCCGAGGCAAAACGGCTACTTTCCAGTCTCTTCTCACCCACAGCCCATGCTGAGGCCTCTGGTTTTGTATAATTCCTTTCTTTGCTGCACATTGTCATTTCTATTTCTGTGTGTAGCTGTGGCATCCATAGCTCGAGGACTGTGGCAGGACAACGTGACACGGCTGGAGATGAAACATGTCAGGTGTCATGCAGCCTTAGGGCCCCTGTCACAGTCAAGACCCCTGATTCATATTCTGAAACCGCCCCACCATCCCTAACCCGGTGCTTCTTTTTCACCCCCTCTCTTCACCATTCTGACTTTCACTGTCTATTTTTAATGGTGTCTTTGAAGCACCTTTACTAATTATTTCACTGGCTTCAACATTAAGACATGTTTTAAAGCATACATTGTAAAACTAAAACACAGATCTGTGTCTGAACAATCTTACTTCTTATGCATTAATCTCAAAGGCAGGAATTATAACACAAACACACTTTTTGTGTTCAGATAATATTGTAACTGTTAAAGTAGGTATTCTACTCGATTAGGTATTTTACTGTAATTAAAACATTCTGCTTTTTATGATTAGTAGTATTATATTCCCAATCATTCTGCTATTCTAAAGTCATACATATAAGATGACAATTTTCTACAAATATTATTAGATTACAGCTTAATCTAGTGTTTTCAAACAGTATTGACATATTACCCAGTGAGGAAATAAGTATGGATTACTTTAGAGTAAATAATACAATATCATCACACAGTGACGTCTTTTTACTGTAATGTTCTACATGAATAACTCTGAAATTAACCTGATTTATGACATTTTCAAAATATAATTAACTCCTTATAAACAAATTATTTATAAAATGTAGCTTGAAGTTTGAAGGATGACATCGTTTTAAATGAATTTACTGCGTCATTTATTACTGAGATGCTAATTAAAGTTATAAAACGATTGACATATGAATTATTGCATGCTTGTATGGGATTGACTCAGGTTAAGGCCACGCCATAGGAAATCAATGTGATAATCAGACAAACTTTATCTTATCCATCATAACAAAGCGACATCCATATTTTGACCAATATGTCAGTCAGAGACTAGTGAGAGTTGTCTTCACATTTAGAAAAAGCAAATTGCTGTTTGGTAGTCACAGTCATCATATGGGAATTAGTGCCGACTCCCTGAGTCAATCCTCAGACTGGTAGTCTGCTGCTAGAGCGTCACCCCTGTTCCATCCCCTATAGCACATGATTTTTGATATAATAACACAACCATCCTGAGACTCCGCGTATCAGCTGATTGTTGTGCTCCGCTACTCTTGTGAGATATAGAAGGCTGGACGGGGACTTAGCCTTGCCCTGGCAATGAAAGTTGGACAGATTGGAGGGCACAAGGAGTAAATCAGAAACTTGTCATGAGCCATTCATTTGCCAGAGGCCAAAACTAGTACATCACTATTTGTACCTATTCTTATTTTTTCCACATTTCTACCACAGTTTGCATAAATGGGTGAACCACACTGACTTTTCATACATTAGTTTTATATTTAGAAACTGTGACTATTGAAGCTCATGGAGTGTTCCAGTGCACCACAGTAAGTCAAACAGATGCTTCTTCGAAAGTTTAAACTGTTGAACACCATCTCTACTATTAACACGTTAACTTACATTGTGTAATTGAAGTGAATCATTAGTATACTGCTGTGTGAGGTTGGTTAGTTTGCTGGCTTGTAGAGAAAAAGATAATGACATAAACACACACACACAAATTAAACTTACACACATGCACACCCGTGTAATGGAGGTACAATTCAAACTAACAAGGTTGGTGCCTGCCATCTCACAGTCTGATGGTCCCTAGCCAATTATCACATCATAATGAGCTGGTCAGCTAAGGATGGTTGTTTACATTCATTTAAGATGCACTGCCAAAGTGGGTATATGACTTTACGCGCTCAGTGTGTGTATGTGGACTCCAAGTGCAAATTTTCTCACTTACAAACTTAGCACAGGCGATACCAGTTACAGATAGCAGCAAAGTAATAAACTGTGCTGCAGTGTGAAATGTGTTTATTTGCATGTATAAAGAAGCGGGGTGTAAAGTGTATTCTTGCGGAGACAGTGAAAGACAACATGCTGTACAGATAGGTATTTGTGATAAAAGCAAGCCACAGGGCTTTAAAATTACATTAGTACTCCTCCACTGTGCACTCTAGTGGAGATAATTGCTCTTATTGGAAACTTTCTGTATTTGCTGTATGGTTAACAGCTAGTAAGACATTTGTTATCCATGCATCCGTCATTAAAGTTTGGTATTACTGGTTACATTCTGTCAGTAATATTTGGTGTGAATTTATTTCACTGAGCAAAAATAACACTCATGAAAACTAAGCAAATCCTACTAATGCTATTATTATACCATAAGTAGGTCAGCAAGTCTATCATATTCATCATCAGCTGAGATTTGCACTTATCTTTCCATGTGACCTCAAACGGACACACTGAACCGTGTCTTTATGGAAATGCTTTGTTGGTCTTACAGTAGAATGCGTCACAGGACAGTTTAAAGATATGCAGGAGACAAAGTAACCGTCCTTCAATGAGAGATCTATGCACATTACGGTGTGTAACAAAACATAAATAAGCAACCTCCAACCTTCAAAGTCATATAAATCAATGACAGTGTTGTAAACAATCACTGAATGAGTTCTACAGTGTTTTCTTGTCCTGTACCATGAGTAGAGCATTTTGTTTGATTCAATGATGGCTGGTGGAGTGGAAATGCTAGGTCAGGCACTTTTACCAATAACGATCCTGCACCTTGCTATAATTCATTATTATTTACTTTCATTTACATAAAGAAAATCCTGAAATGATAAAATTGCACACGTTTCAAGCAGTGAATTACTGCAGCTCGCAATACAATGAATAAATCAGTAAGTCTTCAAGAGGGCGCCCAAATGTGTCATTATTACAATGCTGCAAAATAAATAAAACTAGCTGAAAGGCACCTAGTCCGGACTTATTAAAGCTGTTCTATCCAGTGCTGTAACAATGAATCGTCTACCTACAGTACACCATAACACTTTAAATAAAACAGAGCAATATTAGCATTCAGGTAGAAGGTATGGTTTATGGCCACCTGATGATCTTTGAGGTCAGCAATGCCCTGATTTGAATCTCTACTTCTTAAACCTGCCTTTTGAGAAAAAGCACAGCATTTTTTTCCTGCGGTTTGGTGCAGGGAGAGAAACAATGATGATGAAACGATGAATGTGATTAGAATGCCTCAACCACAGCAAATGTGCCGGCCATGAAATTAAACGCTGCATAGTGAGACGTTACAGTATAGTGTATGTACCTGTAATTTTGACACTATAACTACCACTTTCTCAGGGGGAACGCATGCAAATTTATCAGACATATTGACAAAAGCTTTAAAATAGACATAGCCGTAGGCCTATAGCGTGTTTCAAGCTACTAACAAACTGAGAAAACAGCAACAGCTTTTTACCACATACACAGAACTAAGAAGCAATATGACCCCGAGGGCTCTCCGCTCTTCACCATTGAAGGGAATTGAGTCAGATCTGGTCAGAGCGCTGGATTTTAATGATGTGGCGAATGCCCTTGCCCAGAGACAGTGAGGTAAAACACACGTGGTTCAAGGTCAGACAGCTCTATTACCAGGTGCTACAGTAATGTTTACTGCTTTAATGAGTAGTCCAACAGGTTGTATGTATCAGTGATCAATGTTTTGTCGGTCCAGAGGCACAGCGACTTTGTTTGGCCATTCTCACAGTGTGAAAAGTGGTGTCTGCCAGTTACTCATAATTCTGATTTATTAGTGCCAGACATTTTTTGGGGTGGAAAATGTAAAACGCAAGAAGATGCAGAAGATTGTAAATGATTCACTTGGCTTATTTAGTTGATTCCAATTTTTAATCAAAATCATGTTTGAATCGTAAAGATACTAATAAAGGATCCCTCTACCTATACAACACAAATATGGGCTTCTACTGTGTTTTGGTACAATCCACAATTTTCCTAATCAATTCAATTCAATCTAAATTAATTAAACTTTGACTTCGGCTCATCTGGCTCAATTAAGCCTTAAAGCTATAAACTGGTAGCAGAAGGCATCACTGCAGAATTCCAGTTTTATTTGGAGCTGTACTAATAAAGCTAATGAGGAAACAGGATACTACAGATGTAAGTGTTCTCTCCTGTAGATCAAATGCTTATTAATTAATGGTCTTTCTCCCACCTTAACTAATGTGCCATTTGTAGCCTAAACCTGGGTTTGTGTTGCGACAGTAATGCGCTCTGTAGGTCCACCATCCATCCCATCCATGTCCTTGTCACTCTGTTTCATTTATCGTACGGAGCAATTCATTCAAAATTAAGTTATTTTTCAAGCATATTCATTTGTGTATATTGACGTAGGTAGAATTGTAATATGTGTCACCATTCAGCATGCATTTTTCTACACTACATATTGAACACGGTTTTCCTGTAACAATTCTAAATGCATCATTAAACACGTTTTTCGTCTGGTGAAATATATTGGTTTGACCCCGTCTGTCCTAGTGTATAGCTGTATCTTCTCATAAGTCACCCGCAGACTGAATTAAGCAGATTTCCATTTTTGAAAAAAAGAAGGAAAAAAAACATGTTTATCACAGCACAACATTTTGAGTTCCATTGAGGATCTTGGGTTTGCTGGGAAACGAGCCATTTCTATTTACAACAGTGGACCAACAGTCTGTCACAGTGCAGCATTTATAGGTTTATTTGTCCATATGTATACGTGCATGTTTGTTTGACTGTGTGCTTGCCAGGCCAGGAAGAACGATTGCATTTTGTTTATCCTGGCCCATCTCTGCTTTGTCTTATTGACCCATCTCAGAGTCTACACAGGCTGGCCCTTGCTCCCTGACACTACACAGATAATGGCTTTTTTGGAAACTCTAAGCATTAGGCATCTCAACTCAGCTGCAATTACACCACTAATGTGCCAATTTCTAATACATTCCTCATGGTATTCATTTTTATTATTTTAGCTTAATTGTGTTATGACCAGAAAAGGAAGGTAATTGAGAATATAAGGCTTTTTGTTCACTTTTTCTTTTATTCTCCATGTAATTTTAACATAAATAAAAAATAATTAAAGAAAATAAAATGTCACGGAGGACTGATGTACCTTCAGTCAGTCAGTCACATGTCTTGTCACTGTAATCACGAACATGGGATGATAAAATATCTTAGAGGTTCTTGCTCGTGATGCATCTTATTTTTCCCAATAAATAATGATATCCACTCTGGATCCACTGTGATGCAAAGCGTTCACAACTTTAATCTACGTTCTTACAGGTTTCGTGCAGGTAAGGAAAATTCTACCACCGACAAGGCAAATCTTTCTTTCTGCTTTTCTTTTCTGCAAATCTTTCTTTACCATTTTTCAAAAAACTTTACTTTATCTGAATAAATCTATAATGACATGCAAAACAACTCTGTCTCTCTCTGAATCCCTAATTACTGCTTTCACACACACTATGATTTTGGATGGCATCAATTTAGATTCCATTACGTTCTCCAGCTTGCCAGTCCCAGTGGTGGCGCTAATGTAGTCCTCCCAACGCGCACCAGTTGTAAATGAGGAAGGAACATTATGATGAATGGTCCATTTGTTACCAACTACATTAAACCAACATCCGCTAACACTGTCCAACACCCCCCACCCCCTCTCCCCAGCCTAAATGTACACACACCAACAACTCATTTAATTGATCGGTTATTCATTTTATCATTTGCACTTTTTTCCATTATTATTCAAATGTGCCGGATTGTCACCTCTCGCTCTGGGGATGTTTTCTCTCATCTATTTTTTCTCATCACTTTCCACCCACATATTTCTCTTATAACACTTTATTTTTTTCCCCCACTTACTCCTCCTTTCTTTGTTACTACCTTCTGTTGCCATTTTAACTTTTATCACTTTTTTCCTCTTCATCTTTTTTTTTGTTCCTTGCTGATGAAGAGAGTGCACTTAAGAGTAAATGAGTGTAACTCTATTCCTCAGTGAAGGTTTTTTTTTTTTTTGCAATGGTTATTACCATATGATTATTAGTGATGGACAATTGGCCTCAAAGATGTTTCATTATGAAAGAGCTCGCTGGGATCTCATTAGCGCACTCAGTGTAAGGGCTGCTGCTCAAGCCTTCTCTGCTCAGGGGAATTACATTTCGATCAGCGGGGCTAGAGTTAACAAGGCAATATTAAATTAATGTAAAAGGTGCAACAGTCTGACAGAAGCAAACTGGTAGCCTATAGAGGTCAGAGGTGCTCTGTTCTTATAAACAAGCAGAACCAGGATGGACCTAATAAGTATTACATTAACTTACAGTATAGCCTGTTTTATCTGCACAATCACTGTTTGTTAAGGAACTGCAACCCCTGATGCTGCAGGCATTTGTTTTTCTTTTTGTCTGACAGGAGCATCCATCAAAAAAATTTCATTTCATTTCTTTTCAGCTGTTGATAAAGTTGCTGACTTGTGCCAGTCCTCCCTCTGGATCAATAGCTGTTTATACAAATAACACTGGAAAGCACAATACACCCATCGTGTTGCTGGAGGTGACTCTCCAAGGGCAGCTGTAGCAGTTTACCAAGGCGGCCCTGTGGTAGGTTGTTTTCATTCTGTACTGTGGATACGCTGATATTAACCACATAAGGAAGGACTGTATGAGCCAGCAGCAGAGGTTATTACATACTCTGACTCAATAACTGAATGCAGAAATTGTTTACACCTAAACCTTGTCAGATTACACATCTTTTAGGTTGCAACTCAATTTATTATGCTTTAACACAACATACAGTACAGTGTGCCTGAGGATATTACATCTGTTAAAATCTTATTAACCTTTATTCACTTTTTAAATACACACTCTTCACTGTATGTTACCATGTTATATATGTCAGAGCCATTACCATCAGATACTAATTAGTTTTGGTAAGTTAACTTTTAAATCTGTAACACCTCACTTACTGTAGTTAGCGCTGCACTAACAGCACTAAACATCAGACGGTGCAAAACGCTTCCCTGCCAGACGTCCTCTTCCAAGGGAAAATACAATTTCTGCAACCCAATTTAAGACTTTGTCTCCTCTTTTGTTCTGAATGAAGTCACCTTAATCCTTGCTTTTTGGAAGGTGCTATAATTATCACCGATATGTTGCATTACCCAAAACAGTTTGAAGAGACAAACATAAAAGAACAAATGTTTCCAACATGACAGAGAAACATAAAAGGAGCACAAGTGAAGAGAGACAGAGTAAAACAGTAAGGTTAAAGTGATGGTGGAAAAGAGAGAAAAGGAAATAAGACAACAGGAGCAAACAAAAGTCAACATTCAATTGCAAGTTACTGTATGTTTTATATGATTTGCACTGTAGAAAATGTTTGGCTCTGAGACCATGACTTGTCTATACGTTTCTGTGTCTGATGCTGTTAACGTTCTGTGTTATTTCCCTTACAGTAATGTGTCAATCATGTCATCAGTAGCTACAGAATACTGTAGATCACATGTTGCTGCATTTATGCAGCTTGTTCTAGGACATTTCTAATTAGCTCTGAAAATTTTCAATGCTCATTAATGCTGGGCAGTGGAGTATTTTTTTTTTAAGATTCTGGCAGCCAATTTCATATTTTCTTTTTGACGCATACCTGGGCCATGTAATATACATGTAGAATATAAACGTAAGAAAGTATTTACAGAGATATTTCTCCAACATTCTGTTTTACAAGTAAAAAATTAAACTTAATATTCTTCATGCCAACGTGTTCAAGCATTAAAATGTGTAATAGATGTTAGTCACAATTCCCCTGGTTCTTCATTTAACAAAAACAACGTTCCAAACTCCAATTCAGTGTTTTAATCATCTTTTTTTTGACTGTCTGTAACTTGATGTCACTTCAAGCGATGTCTGAAGTGATGTCTTTGGCTTCCTTGTTTTCTTGGCAATATCAGACTCGGATCCAACTATAATCCACTGTAGGTTTTCTAACACATTTCATTCTGTAAATTAAATATCTTTGCACCTTAGAGTGTTGGTTGAACCAAACAAGCTATTTACAGTTTATCACCTTCAGTGTTCTCAGAACAATTATTTTACTTCAACAGGATAAAGGGTTAATTGTAAAATTCATCGGTTCATCGATAATGAAAACACTCACAGTATGCACACTTTACTCATACTCAAATGTTAAGTCTACATGTACGAGTAAAGATAAACTAGATAAAAAGTCTTTTTAGTGCTGCATTTTGAAGCTTTACTATTTAGCACAATAGTTTGGCATTCCTCTAAAAACAACATCCCACACGTTTCCTCTGAAATGTCTTCCAGTTCAGCACATAGAAAACAATTCCACCTGCATGAGAACTCCATGCCCCCTCTCCCACCTTTACCACAGCACCACCTCCTCCTCCCCCCGCTTTCTCATTTTCACAGTTCAAGCACATCAGCAGGCTGCTGAGACACAACCCTGGGGTTTGCGGTTCTCCACTCAATATTTCCTCATCAAAAAGAAGTGGCAGACCAACAGGAGTGAGGGGAGAGTGCAACGACAGGCAGGCAGACATTAATGACTGGCGGCTTGATGCGCTATGGTCCGCTGTATATCTTCAACTTTGAGCCCTAGACCTTAGCTCCACAGCAGTTCACATAAGCACTTACATTTGTTTGTCCACCACCCAGCTCCTGCATCTTTAGCACTATAGTAGAAAACATGATTAATTAATGGCATTGATTGAGTAGTGATTTCTTGCACCTTATTAAGGACACAGTGCACAGTTGATAGATAGGAATTGGCAAGCGATGGACCTTTGGAATACTGGGGATTCTTGGCTGACTCAATAGACTGTAATGGTGCAGCGGTACCCTGGAAACAGGGAGACTGGTTGAAATAATATCACAAGGCAGACAACACAGGAAAGCAGAGAACATTGTTATGATGAGAGAACACACTACAAAGCCTGCAAAAGCAAACCGGCTTCGCAGTGGAGGCTGATGAAGAGCACGTGATGCACTCACAGAGAAAAGTAATGCTGAAACACTCAAACTTTACATAGTTGTGTCTGTTCTAGTAACTGTTATTCAGTTCAACTGATAAGTCAGTCTGATGAGTAAACCACCGTCCTCACATTTGAACAGTCTTCTCGAGAGCACTCGTATGCAGCACAGAAGTGGATTCACCATTCATAAAACATTAAGGCAGCTTTTATTTATTTAATTATTAAACATGTTCCCGTTCACAAGAAAGGGATACAAAGCCTAGAGGAATGTGGGGAGCAGTTTCGAGCTTTGTTGAGGACAATAAAAGAAGCAACGGAAGAGAACAGATGGAAAAAGGACAATAGCTAAAACTCAAATTACATTTCTAGAGAATTCTTAACTCTGCTTCGGTGTTACTGTAGAAAATTGATTTTGTTCTCTTGTGCGATTCTTTTAAGCCTTCTCAATATTCCTCTCTGAAAACCAAAGTACAGCAGTCTGTAGGGTATTGAATATGCAACGCTCGATTGGACCTCGGATATGTCATTTAAATTTTATGATACCACCAATCATTTTGTCCAAAAATGTTTTCTTGTGCTAGCTTTATTTTTTTTTTTATATCAGCAGCATCAATCTCACATTTTCTATTTTGATAATTTAAAAAGTAGTAGCGAACATTTAGGACACTAGCTTTCATGTATTTCATAACCACACTGTGACGGTGAATTCATTTCCACCACTTTTTGACTGCTGCGTTCTTCATGATGACTCCTACACTCTTACGGACAGTTGTCATTAACTTTACTTTCCATCCCAACTGCCACTGATAGAATGAGTGACCAAATGTAATGCTTATGATAATTGTATAGGCTGCAGCGAGCGTGTGTGTGTGAATGTGTGTGAATGTGTGTGTCTGCTTGGTCCAGTCAGGGAGATGGCGGCCCAATTTCAGTAACTGATGAGAGTGGGAAAATAGAACGCTTGATTACCCCTGACACTGCTCGAACAGCGCTTCTGCCAATGAAGGTTATTGGGCCTCTATACACGAGTGGTCAAATATAGAAGGACACAATTATGATCTAGTTTCAAAGTCTCTGTCTGATCTCTTGCGATGAGGCCTCTGATATATATGGTCATGTTTGTGTCTGAGTGAGCTTCTGTGACCTCCATCACCGGCCCCACCAGCCTCATCAAAATCTACATCATTAGCATCAGGGTCATCGACAGCTTTAATTATTATCACCACTGTAAGTCATCAATATTGTCAATGTCTGCATTATCATAATTCTCACAGTTTCTGAATGCTACCAAATTTCCATTTAATATCCATCGGATTACCTCTCAGAATAACAAACAAAATGCAACTACAATTTACTCCCACTGTTTTACTTTTCAAAGAAGGATACCAGACATACAGTACACTGAAAACACTAGCAGCCCTGAACAAAACACTCCCCAGAGGACCTAGCACTGATGGTTTTTCTACTGTGTAATGAATAAAAAACACAGAGTGCTACAGCTGTCCCCCAGGCCAGTAAAACCCTCTATGAATCCCTCCAACTCCACTCCTCCCCACCACTGCCATCTCCAGCTCGAAAAAGACGTGGGAGCCAACACATACATTTTATAACTAACAACACCTGTCCAAGTCTGCAGCCATGACAATGCATCAACTAAATGAAATCCACTATAATTGGAAACATTGCCTTTGTTCTCTGAAGCATAAAGCCTGCCGCTGAAGACAAGTCAACAAACAATATGCAAACACAAATATACAGCGCAGCCTCCTGACCTGTTGTAAACACATGAGCACAGACAGACAGACAGACAAATGCACACATACACACGAAATGAAAAAGAACCTTTGCACCCCTGCCTTCTGAAGTAATGATGAATAGGATGGACGGTATTTTTTGGGCCTTAAGCTCTAACTGCTGCCTGCTCTTTGATACCAAAATGTAATTACCTTTGAAGCTCTGTCTCTCTCTTTTTACTGAAGGATGTAAGAGACACAGACTCAAATGTGCATTTCATGTGATTTCTTTCTCTACTGACACTCCAATTACCAAGAAACGTTGTATAAAACCTCAAATACCTGAGCTCTAAATCCTCCCTTACAAACCTGACTTTCCTTTCTGCTACTTTCCCTCCAAACACTTTGATATCTAACGTCTCTCTTAAACTTTAGATGCGACTCAAACTCCATTAATGTGTTAACACTTCGTTCTACTTTAGCTTCATAAAACTGCCAGATTTCCTCCGAGCCTGCAGTGAAGTCACAAAAGTCTCTACCCTCTGCTCTGAAGTGTTCACTGCATGTTTGTTGGTTTAAAACATCTTAATGATCTTCTTCTGAAAGTTGAAATATATAAAAACTTTTAGGAATATATAATAATCAATCAGATACACAATTCATTTTTTTTCTCCATTAGTCATGCTATAGTAAAGATTTTAATGCTGCACTGGCAGGTGAGTGTGCTCAGCAGGAGTGGGTGTAAAGCAGTATCTGAATCACTCCTTCATGCACCAGGTAGGCTGATCCATTTGCTGAGCTTGTTAATACTATGCAAATAATTTTGTTTTATATCCACTAACAAGGCAACAATTTTCACATAGCTATGAAAATCTCATTTTAACCTTATGAAAATTAGTTTTCAAGCTTTATTTAAAAAGCCGTTTCTGTTGCTGCATCAGATCTGTTGCCTTGCAGCTCCTTTAGGTCTTTCCACTGAATTTAGACTAAGCTAATGTTGATTCTCTTTTAATTGCACTGCTTATCATTCTCCTTTTTGTTTACAGACTTTCCAAAGATCTAAATCTTTCTTTCCTGGATAGAAAACAGAAGGAGTGAAGCCAATCCTGTTACGATTGTAATGTATTTTTCTTTTTTCCCCCTGCATAGACACCCTTAAAGGGCTGCTTAAGTTAAATAAGAAAAAAAGAGGTTTCAAGCAAGATGCACCTGGCTATGAGGCTGCTGGCCTACAGGAGCCTTTGCTTGAGTCTTTGCTCTGTGTCTGCATGGGTTTCCTCCCACAATCTAAAGCATGCGGGTTAGGTTAATTGATTACTAGATGTGAGCACAAATGGTTATCTGTCTGTATGTGTCAGGACTGTCAGACTGTACAGGATGTACTTTGTCTCTTGTCCAGTGACAGCTGGGATCAACTCCAGCCGCCTTGTGATCCTCTCAGGATAAGCTGCATAGCTAATGAATGGATAGATGGTTGCAGATCTACCAATAACAGATGCAGCCAATTCCAGATACACTTCACTGTATACACTACATTTTATTAGCTATGCTAATTACTTGGATGCACAGATGGCAATATTGGTCTGTCCATCTAGTGCCATTATCAGTATCTTTTTTAGCAATACTCTGGATTACGACCAAATACTTTAAAAAAATTACATTCCCATCAGTCTCACCTGTACCCGTTTGTGTTTAGTGCTAATTAGCAAAGATATTAGTATGCTAAAAAAACACTAGCTAATCTGGTTAGCTTTATATAAGCATTTAACATAAAACACCACTGTACAAATGCTCACATTTAGATCAATCCTCAGTTAAAGACAAACAAATTAAATCAATTTATGAAACTTTACAACACTTGAAAAGCAGTATGTATTGGGATAAGCTCTGGACTGGTTCAGAGGTGTGACCAATGTGGGCGACTGAATTTATTTAGAAGCAGGTTTCGTGCTGATACATATCGGAGTGAGACTGGTAGATGGAAGAGTGGGTGGCCATGATGATGAAAGGCCATGACACTCCCACAGGCATGATGATATCAAGATAGTAGTAGCAAAGAGACATGGAGAAAATGGCAAAACCATAAAGTTTAGGATGCTTACTGCATCTGAGGAATGGCTGAACCTCTAGGGCTGAGGAAGTGAAGGGTTAATGTGATATGCAGCTACATAACTGGATGGAAGTGGCTTGGAAGTTCAGATGTTGACAGTTTTAATGTGATTCCAGATTTTGCAGCAGTAATAATCTTCCATGTGATATATGGACACATATCCCATGGAAGTGATATATTTGCAATATCTAATTTGTATCTAGTAAAGATGAGCAGATTTGACCAAATAAAGTTTTGTTGAGTTAGTGCAAAATTATTATTAATTATTACTGCAACCAGTGTTTTCCAAGGCTTTAATTAATTAATTACGACACTTTCTTGTTGTCGTAATTAATCACTTAAATGAACTCTGGGTTGTTTTTTTGGAGCAGAACTAATGGTTGCACTACAGGGTTATTGAATTTTCACTCCATTTTAAGATTTGGCATTTCCCTTATTCCGATTGACTGTAATTATGGTATATTCTAATGCAGCAAGCAGAAAGTCAACAAATGCAGAAAAAAAGAGGGAATACATAAAGTAATGTTTGCTGGTTTCATTTGAGATTCTAAGGAATGAATTGATGTATCACTGGTCAAACTAACTGTGTTTGAAGCCTGCTGTGTTTGATTGCAGCATCAGGTGAATTCATATTTTTCTAGGCAGAGAGTTACACTTGAGAATTACCTTTTATACAAAATGAAGTGTTTTTAATGCTGATCATCCTAACAAAGAGTATAATACTGAGGAGTTTGTCGCAAAAGATTCAACAATATACCTGAGAAATGATCCTTAAAGAGCACTCTTCCTACGAAAATGATAACTAATATTTAATTACATTCCTAGGGTTACTGTTTTTTTCCCATGTGTGTTTTATTTGATCTTTGATCTCTGATTCAGAAGAATCAGAAATAAGCCAAAGCATGCAAATTGCTTTTGCCACATTTCTTTCTAACTTTGGCGACAGATGTAGCTCATGCATTTCTGTCCCATCTCCTGCTCCATAGCTACACGGCAATCCCAATCAGATGGTGAATAAGTCAGAACCTCTTTTTAAAAGATTCCCTGGGCCCCTTGTCGGTCAGATGGAAACGAGTATTTCCACAGCTGATCTGAAACTAAACTAAGCTTGTTGCTCTCTTCATCTTCAGCCAGTGAACCATATATCACAGTAACTCTTCTATTTCAGCTCAAACTGTTTCCACAGTGAAATATTACACATGGAGCAATGGTGCTTAAAACAGCAAATGAAATGCAGCAGAGCCTCATTGTATCTGAAATAATTAAAACCAACTAGTCGCTAATTATTTACATATCGCTTTACAGTTCGTTTAAAACTAACTCAACATCACACCTCCCTACATGTAACATTTCTCTTTGTGTTTTCGACATGTGGACGCACTTTACCTCCAGAAATGAAAAGCAATCTTAACAATCACCATGAAAAAGACATGGAAAACAAGAGGGATACATCTCTTAAATGTTTAATGTTGGTGTTAAACATGCCATTTTAAAACTAAGTGAAAAAGTCTCCCACTACACTGAAACCAAACAGCAGTTTGCTCAGGATCTGCTGATGCACACCTTGCATCATTTCCCCTTTTATCAGAGCTCCAGCGTTTTATTACTGAACATTGTATGACATGAATGCAAGCTTTTTAAAAAAAAAAAAACTATGTTGTCTGTGTATTTCCAAAGAACCTAATGGCAACACCGACTCCTAAAGATTAGGACTACATGATTATGTTTTTGTAGCAAACGACACAATGTGATGCAGTCGCAAAAAGAAGGAGAGTCCAGAGTCCAGTGTCAGATTGGGTTTATGCAAGAAAAGGGTTAGAGAAAGATTGCAATTTGTTCAATGAAGACATTGTGTGCGAAGTGACATTTTTCTTCATTAAGCCAGCCCACAATCTTTTCCTGACCTTAAGTGTTGTGCATGCCTGAACCCAACCAAAACGTTAACACTGTAGTTACAAAAGAGAATGCTGTAGGCTATTTACGCAGAAAACACAACTGCATGTTGTAGGTCGAATGTTTTAGTGGATATATGCTGTCTGGGTACATTTATATGATCTGCCATTTATGTTAAAAGTGAATATACAGTATTCTTTCTCAAGAGACTAAAACATAATTCTTGCAAAACTGAACAGTAGAGATTTTTTGTTTGGGTAAAGGTTTACTATCTGCATGGTCAGGAGAGAAGATCAGAATAGCTAGTGTACTCAAACACTAGTACTGACAACAACACAGTGGGGATTTGACAGAATATGCTAGTTGTGTAGTCCTTGTCAAGCATTCATTGTCAGCCCTCGACAGTCCTACATTCTCTACTCATACTCAGGCATGTAGATGTCACATACATATTTGGGCAGGTTCTGGAGAATGAGGCACTGCACAGCACCTGGCAACTTTTACCTGTACTAGAAAACAATCCAGTGCTCCAAAAAAACAACAACAACAAAAACTGACTCCTGTATTGCAAGATCTTTCTACAGTGAGACAAATGAGATCCTGATTTTTCAGCCGTAATTTTTTAAGTGGAGGGAAAAAAAAGGCAAAATGAAACTTTCTGTGTTTGGGAAGCTACTTGTAAGTCGAGTGGGAATGGTAAATTTATTGACTATTCAGAGACTATGGTGCAGTTCCTCACTATGATTTCAAGCGCTTTATCTATTGCATAGTTTTATAGGGCTTGTCCCATCCAACTTTATGATAAGAAGCATAATTAAAATCTCGTTCAGCATGTTTTAAATGCCATGGGACCACCACAGAGCTAGAATATTAATGATGAATAAATACAAGTGGGAATACTTTTATTATTATTTATTATTCAGGTACTGAAGTGACCAAGCTACTAAATCAGTTTCCCTGTTTTCCATCTTTGAGCTTTGAAAAATTGCTCAATCATACTCCTTTCTCCACATGTTCCTGTAACAACTGTAACCAATAAACAAGACTTCAAACAACAGAAATTAGATGTTATGTGGTGTAGGTGTAGAGCATCGAGATCTACAAAGCTGCTCTTTGCTCTCTGTGGTTCTTCGTATGGCAGGATGAAAACAGCACAGCTCAAATTAAGACAAAGTGCAAACCTGCCTAGAGAGGAGAGCTGAGAACTTTGACACTTTGAATTTTTAAAAAAAGAACAACTCACAAGCAGCAAGCAGAGAAAACAAGCAGAGAGGAGTAGAGGGCTGGGAGTGAAATGCCTCCAGGACAGAGCCCTTACTCATCCTTGCAACAGCAAGACAAACAGTACAGGAGTTGGAAAACTGGAAAATGAAGAGGGCACCTCATGGTCTCCCACACCCATCAGCTAGCTGTGGGATGCGGGGTTGTGTGTGGTTAGTCTGGGGAGATTTACATGCACGATCAATGCATGCCCTTAACACAGATCAGAGCTTGACAACTCCCCTTGGCATTGGCATTTCTGAGTGAACAGCAGTTTCCCACCTCCACACAAGTGAATAACATCAAAAGTAATGGAACTCAAATGTTTTGGTGTAAACGAGAAGTGTGAAGATCATAATTAAAACAAAGAAGAAAAAGCTTCAAAACGGTGCTTTGGGAATTCAGACGACGAGACACGAAGATACAGTACAGAAGACGCAGAGGTAGAAAAGTATAATAAAAGAAAATTATTTTTATGTGTTCTGTGCTATCTTGCAGTTTTTTTGCCTTATGCCACTCTAATTTTCCTTTTCCATTCCACGACCACATACTGTATGTTCTTAGTATTAGAGGCCACTGTGATGCACATATTGATGGTCGTCTGTCATGACAAGAGGAAGCCATTCATTCAGCAAACACTGGAACATCTCGCTAAACTCCAGGCACTGAGGTAAATGTGTTGAAATCAATAGAAACTGACCACAGTCAGTACAATGACAAACAGAAAACACAATGCCATCTGTCAAAACTATTCATTTACGAAACAAGCCCTGCGTGTAGTGACAATGTCTTTTCTACCTGATGACATTTTGCCATGCTGTGTCTCTCACTACAAATGCTTTTAAGCAAATAAAGAAAACATTTGTCATAACAGTACATGACAAGAAGTACTTATATTTTATTTTCCAACTCTGTTATGCACACAACATTTAAACACAATCACTTTATTCCATACATAGCCAATATATATTTATCCTTCAAGGGAGAACACAGTTGTTTTTAAGTCCATAATAAAGTCCAGCAAAAGATAAATCAAGCACTCTCCTTTAGGGCTCACACTGTCAATATCTGCTAAACTGGGGACGAATTAAACTATTGTTATGAGGGTCGACGGAACATTAGTGCCTTTCTATATAGTACACGACATAATAGGATGTCTGTAAAGGTTGACAAAATCCAGTACACCTGCACAAAAAACACAACAAAAAAACATGCCAGGTGGTATTTTAGGCCCAATTACCCATATGTTTGGGACAAGTGACCTTTCCCTGCTGGTGCACTGTCTGAATGTTCAGGTACTGTAGCAACAGCAACCAGCCATCAAAAATGGTTTATTGAAGTGTTTATTCTTAGCCTTTTCCCAAAGGTTAGACTGAGCACTCGCACTCACTACCCACTAGCTTTCTAATACATGTCAAAGAGGTTCATAATAAAATATGACAGATCAGATAGCTGATGAGCCCAATTCATAATTCCATCATTTACTATTTTATCTGAGATAAAATATTAGTGGGCTGCCATCCACCCATGACATAGTTATCCTGCTTTCCTTCACTTCTATTCCAAATGAGACTTTATAGCCGCATTTAATTCTTTGGTGGTTCATCAGGGTTTCAGAGGCAATTACACAGCAATGGAACACCCATCCTAAATCTGAACCATGCTACTTTTCATTAAATAGCATATAGTCTCCTGTGGCCAGTAAAATACACTAAGATGAAGCTACAGTCACACTGCAGTGGCATTACTTTCTCTTAGCATGATTCGGACTATTTTGTTTTGCGCTTGTGGCCCCAAAATGCATTAAATAACTTGGTTATATATCAGCTTTTCCACTAGCTGAGGCTCAATAACCCGTAGTGCAGTACAGTCACAAGACATTTACACAGCTCTGACTTACTCTTAACAAGAAAAACTCAATACTTTGCTCCTAGATTCACTGCTGGTTTTGTCTCTGGTCCTGCACATACAGGAATTGGCTTCCAAAACTCATAGAAGTCACAGTGGAAAAGTTTTTGTTTTATGGTGTAAAAGTGCTTCTGTTAAGGTATGGTTGGGCTTTTGCACAAACAATGTTTTAAAAGTTTAAGGAAACACCATAGTTTGGGTAATTTTTAGGTTTACATAAGCATTATGAACTTTGTCACCTTCATTTAAAATCCCTGATCACTGTTGTTTTTTTTGTAACAATTTATCCAGGTTTCACTTCCTCTGTTGTGTTTATAAAACTTTTTGCACTTGTGTTAAGCATGAAGAGCTATAGGGGAGAGAGAGCGCTCCTGATCAAAGCCAGCCACCTTTACTGAGGCTTCTATTTTGCATGAATGAGGAGGTTCACAGGGGCAAGAAGCACAGATGTTGGAGATCAGGGATGTACTGTAAGGGTACCAGACTCCCACCGCCCCAGTCCTCATTTTAGAAGCACTGGCTAAAGGTTAATGCCTCGCTACCTGCAGTGGAGAGACAGGCACAAGAAAATAGAGCAGGGGGATCAAAGCTTTTAGGCATGCATTTCTGTACATTTTAAATTCAAATACGGTATGTCTGGAAAATGATATCGCACACAACCACTTAGGATATGACATAATAAGCACAGAAGAAGGTGAACACATGCTTTTAACCTCAATGTGTTTTTTAGAAAATGTGACCATTTTGGTAAAAACATAGAAGTAAAAGTATATTTACCAAATTAAATCCATAATACTATATAAAACTAGAAACCCAGCATGAAATTTAATTAAAGGTCATTTATCAAGTATACAGCTTTGGGAGTGTGGGTATATTAGAGGACCAGCAGGGCAAACTTTGTTTGCATATTTAAGAAATATATATATTAATCATAAATACTGGTGTGCTACTCGAGCCACAGAAGTAATATAAGATTGTTTAATTAAGGAAGGAAAATTTCCTTGATGCCCCGCTCCATATTATAGTTATTTTGACTGTTATCACCCCATTAAATGGCCATTATCAGTTGTTATCATACCCATTATAAGGCTCCATTTGGGTAAACTGCAACTAGTAGGTCATATCATCGATATGCAGCCATAGTAATTATGACCAGAGGGTAAAACACCACTGGGTAATGGTATAAAGAGAAAGAAACATGGGATTTTAAAATGGTTAACAGCTGTTTGTTTATGGTTTTAAACTTGAATGTGCTTTTACTTTAGTCAGTCTTCATATTAACCCAAACAAAGGTCTTTCCCTAAATCTAACAAAGTAATTTTTGTGTCATATTACTTTAAGTTTTTAATATGTACACCATATATAGTAAATATGTGTAATAGGAACTTGCAAAAAAATGCCAAATGTAGGATGAAAAGCAATGAGTCTGGTTTTGTTAATATGGTTAACGTCTCCTTGATCCATTGGTTATCTACTTACCTACATTATTGCCCCAGACATGTGTCACTTCCAGGAGTGCGTCATGTTGATGCCTGCACTGCCTCCCTTTCTCTCAGGTCTCTGTCATTCCTCACCTGCCCATTTGTCACATCTGTTTTTTTTATCCCACCCTGACAAGCTTCAATTCTACCACCTGTTTATACACATGTTCCATGTCTCCCCATTAGGTCCCTATTACCTATTACCACTATAGGTTCCTGGCAGTTCTGTGTTTGCCTGGTGTTCTGTATGACGGCGTCTGTCTGCTAGACTGACTAAGCCTGTAACTCTAAACCCTTTTTTCTGTGTGCATAAGTTTTTTCTCCCCCGTTTGCCACTTGTCAGGGTGTAAAACAAAGTATTTGCCCCATCAGCTCTTTGGTTTACAACAGGGACCAGAATAGACTAAAGAACTCACACAGAGTTCGGGAGTGTGGGAGAATGTATGTATATCATTATCTCTGACCCACAAGCAAGGACAGCGGTGTTTGTCAGCCAGAACCACAACACATTTTTTGTGTTTCACCTTGTGTGTACAAAACCTCAAACCAAAGACAACAGATGGTTCTGCTCAGTGTAGTTCACCTCACCACTGGCTAGGAGCCCTGTAAATTGTGGTGGTCAGTCTAATAATGTCTGTATACACCACCAGAACCTCAGGATGGATGGTCCTGTGATGAGTGTGCTAACCATGTTCTCCCACCGCTAGTATCACCTTCCTTCCACAGCAGCAAACACTCACCTGTCACCTGACTTTCCAGCACTCCTGTTACCTGCCTTGCTGCTTACCTGTTTGCCCCTCAAACCTTTTTTGGATTGTCTGATCATCTCATGCATTAACTTCGTTTGCTCACCTGAACCTGGTTGTTGTGTTTGTCCCTGCCTAGTTTTATCTACCGTCAAATGCTAAACTAGTAACAATTGATGCACCGAACTGTAACTACCTCTCTAATCTGCTCCGTTTACCCAATTTCCTACCTATGAAGTTACCTGAGAGACTGCTGTTGTGTCTTCTAGCGGCTCTGCTTTCTATAAAACATTTTTTTACATCAAGCTGTACTGTTATTTAAACTTTCAAACCCCAATGTGTGCAACCATTTCTGTAACTTTATGCAATTGTGACTCATAAACTGCATGTGATCCCATGCTGTGTGGAAGTGAGAAGGGGGCTGAGGCTAAACTCTGCTGTACAAACCACTTTTTTATAACAGGGCAATTAGCTAATGCATCCACCTAACTGCTTCCACAATAGTTATCTGCCCCAGGGTGTGGATAACTTGACTGCAAACATGGTAAAATGCAGACTGGAAGATAACCCTCACTTTTGACTGGGCCACAAGAACCAGGTCATCTACATAAATAAAAGAATACCTAAATCCTGTTTTGGTCTAGCAGCTCTGAGGACCAACGGATGCAGATGTTGTTCCTTCAAAGATATGCAGGGATTTCACAGGGACATGAATATAAATGAGGAAGTGAAACAGCTAGTTACCTTTCTCAAGGTTTTGTGGAACAGTTTGTGGAAATTGGATGCATTTAATGACCGGCTCTCATTCCACTAACAAAAAGGCAGACACCACAATACTAGTAGTGACTGAAAAATAATTTACTGTTAATAGCTTTTTTTATTTCAGAAACACAAACTATGCCATATAAGGTGTAGCTTAATCCTTAATGATCACGTCTGCTTAATGCTGTTTGCCATGCCACCCCCAAAACGCACAAAAGCAGCACTTTCTTCAGTTGAATAGGTAAAATAAGGAACGATTCAGCTATTTTAGAAGCTGACTTTCTCTGGTTATCTCCAGCCAGGTAAAAGCTCAAGAGGATGACTGGGAAATGAACTTTGCTGTTTGACTTGCCAGCAGCTCTTTGCATGCAGCCAGGTTTAAAGGATGACAACAAGTTTGCAGTTTCAAATTCCGGGTGGGAAACCCTGGTTCTAGAGAGCTGCAGCCGCAGCCCGGCTCGTTTTCCCAACCATCCCTGCGCTTACAGCTTCCGATTGGCTGTGCACACCTGATCCAGGTAATCAACAGTGAGAAGGGCAGAGTGAGTTGGAAAACAAACATTAAAAACATCTGCATAAGAAGGATGCAAAAACAACAAGGATGTTTCAGGCAAGTTGTCTCCAAGTTTTAGTCACAATATGTTTTGCATTCTTCTGTATTCTATTTCAGTTTTTATCATGTACAGATAAATCTGTTTTAGGGCAAAATTATACTTTCTACATGGGTAGAAACACTGAGATAAGACCAAATACAGTGAAGCATTTTTTACTTGTAAAACTAATTACAGCTCTGAATGAATCGTCCAATCAATTTTTGCACTGTGGTATCATTAAGTCTTTGAAAACCATCAAAGATAATTGGCAAATGGGTAAAAGAGGAGCAAGTAATGCAATACAGTGTCAGACCTATTACTACACTGTCAGTCACAAACCTTGATTCTGGGATTTTTAACATTTTCATTTTCTACACTCTTAACATTTGTTCAGTCCCGTAAAATCATTTACAAACTGCCACTCAAACAAATAATGAAAGACTAAATAAATAAAGGGCAAGATATATCTATTTAAAGTTAACATCAGCCCTTTTGTCCAAAATTGTTCAACCTTTGAAAATGTGGCTTTGAATAGAGCTTTGTTACAGCATTCTATTTTGTCACAGGAGGAAAAAACACAGGTAAAGCTGATAACATTAACAATGGCTTTAGTCCACTTCAGTCTCCCAGGACAAGAAAATGAAAGTGTGTACATGGATCTGGACGTCTCGTGGTGACATGGTGATCCTTTTCCATTTGTGTGTCTTAGTGTCTTTTGTTGTCATGATTGGGCCTTTCATGCCACAGATGAGTCAGGTGATGCACTTCTGAGAGTCTGCTCACAATTTTTGTTATGCAAATTGATTTGTACAGATTCACTACGGATGGTGGTATTTTCCAGTGACCTTAGAAGGAAAAGGTATTTTTCAAATTAAAATTAACTGTTGCAAACAAAAATAAAATGAAAAGACCAAATTAAAAGAGCACTCGTCATACCCCTAACAGTGAAAATAATGGTAGAAAACTTAATAAAATACATATTTACTTGCTGTATGAATTAATTTGAGTGACATTATAGTCTATATATAGTTTTGGTCTACCACCAAAGGCATATTCAGTGGCCATTCAAATCACACGATTCATGTATGTTGTGGTTAATTAGCCAAGTCTGTTTGCATTGCACTGTGTTGTAATTGTTTTTTTATCTATAAAGCAACCTTTACCTACTCTTTTGCAATATTTCATGTTTTTTTTAATTTCCAGCATGTCCACTCTGTTTCACATGTGCATCCATGTCTGATAAACACAGAACTTTCCCATTTATCTTCTTGATTCTGGTGAATGGATTCCACAAGAATCAAAAAACTATTTTACATATGAAACCACTTTACCATGGAGATTAATGAAGGAAAGAAACATAAATTAAGATGAATTTGTGATAATATAGGATGGAAAGACAATAACGTAGAGAAACAGAAAAATCAATAGCAACAACAACAACCAGAGTGAGATGACTTGGTTTACAGAGAAGAGGTCAGAAACTCATAGTTAGAATCACTGAAATATAAATAAATCTCAATAGTACTGTGTGAATCAACACATACAGTGCTTAATCATGGCAGGTAGACTTAGTAATAAGTAACTTAATAATTTATCTTGCTTTATTAATTAAATTTAACAAAGCATTTAAAGAGGCACATTTACTCTGCAGTTTCTATTTTTATTCTGCCCTCGTAAAATATGTATGTCTGTCACTCCCTGTTTTAGACATGCACATAATCTTACAATGAAGTCACAATATTAGCGTGTGAGTGGGAGGTATACAGCCTCTACTGTCAGTTATCAAAACCACATAGTAATACAGGCAATAATTCCCAGAAAATGCTAATGGGCTTCTGTAATAAAATGACACAGCAAAAAGAACAATGGGCATGTAATATGTGTCTGTATTCAGTATTGTAAAAAGTGACAGGTGAAAATAATATTAAACCAATCATAAATGTCAGAGCAGTACTTCTTACAATCACATTGAAACCAGAGCTTCATGTTAATGATAAAAAAATAAAAGGTTACAAATAAATTTTAGAGGCACCTGTAAAACTGAAATAAAAGAAAGATTCCAAGTAAAAGCGCCACAAGCTCTTTTCACATGTCAGTCTTTGTTCTGAGTCACAGAAAAGCAATCAAATGTCACTCGCAGGTGGGCTAAGAAACAACAATTTTGAAATTGGTGAGAAGTAGTAACAACAGCAATTATTCTCCAGCATTCATCGAGCAGAAAATATTGCAGTATCCCAATTCAGCGCACATGACACAGTACTGAACACCCACCAAAGGAGCAGACATTTTCAGTACGAGTGAGTGTAGTGTATTCTAGTGTGCATATAAATATATATAAACTACATTTATATTAACTTATGGACTTCCTGACTCTAGCTCGTTCAAGACAGGTGCCAAAACACAAGAGTGAGAATCCCTTAGAGATGGGTTGCAACCTCACCAGTTTATATTCTGTCTTGGGAGTGTTCTCCATTAGCTCTGAAAAACAGCCATGCTGTTCCTGTAGGTTATCATACGCCTTGTAGGTCAGCAGAGAGGGAGCTGGATGACAGCAAACCCCTCTGTTCAGCAGACAACAACAGCATAAAACAGAGCAAATCCAACAAAGAAAAATGAAGATACACCTGTACTCATGCACTCACAGACAATGTACTCTTCTAATCTTTTGTAAAGGTCAAGAGTCCGCTGTGGTCTGTCTTACACACAGCAGTTATATAAAATATATCTAGTACTGTAAGGTGACTGTGAAAGCAACAATGCCAGTTCTACATATACAATTCTGACTTTACTGTTTTTACTGTTGGCATTCATTGGCTGAGCATAGGGAGCGCTATGTTATCGACTGACTATGGATCAGGACCAGTCCAGCCTGTTAGCTATTAGGAGAGCCAGCAGTTCAGGCTCCAGTCCTGCCGTCCCTTAATTGGTCCCCTCAGAAGCCCAGAGCACACAAACTTCACAGTCACTCTGGAAGATTATACCGAAGAGAAAAGAGAATCCCTGTGTGAAAGTCGCTTGGCATCGATTAGCTCACTCTATCACTTCAGTTTCTTAATTTTTTTATATTTCACCTAAAGATTATAATCAGCTGGGGTGGTCTTTGAGTAAACCATACAAGTCAAAATAAAGAGGAGTAGACAGAGGAGAAAATGGCTGAAACAAATGGGAGATGACTCAGGACTGCCTATTGGGTAATTGGGTTTTATCCTCTCATTTTATCAGGCCTTGCTTTGGATTACAGCTATACAACACACACACGCAGGAAAAAGAGAAGGATACCTAGACATTAGCAGATCTCAAGATAACTAGGAGTGGGAGAGTGAGATTGTTGTTGCAGTCTCATTATGATACTCCACCAAAGAAAAGCTTGACAATTTTCTGTGCAGCTTTTCACTCTTACCAAATCTGGTATCAAGGTATTGGATACAGTCAGTAAACACAACACAAAAAAAAATTGTCAACATGAGATGCTGCTGCACAATAGCTTGTCTTTTCCATTTCCACATTCTAATTCAAGCAGTGTTCATTTCAACCTGACATTTCAATTTCAGACGCTTCTACAATTCGGTGCTTTGAATATGGTTCTTGTCAGTACATGTGTAGGCTCTGTTTGGAGACCACGACAGGCTGACAATTGCAAGAGTCATCCAGCAGAAATACTGTAGGTATCTTACCTTCTAATACAAAGTGTTTCACACCTATATCTACTGTGACTGTTGTCAACAAAGTGATGCTTCTACAATAGGCATTTATGGCAAACTGAATCAGCCTAAAGGTTAGGTTAGGTTAAAGCAGGTAGATCATTACAGTGAATGTGGACCTAAAACATTAATTACATTTATATGTTAAGCTCATGTTCATTTATTGTGAACTTTTTTCTGTTACTTGTTTGATCTAATTTTAACATAAGTCTGAATTATCAGATAAATTCAACCGTGCGATGCAGTTTAAATCAGTAGCCATGTGCAGGGATGCTGTGTCGTAAAGTCGTTTCGGAAAAAACTATACTCACAGTGTTGATTGCAATAAAGTACAATTACCTCCTGGATTCCAGCGCAACAATATGGCTGTTTAATTAATATTAGAATAGATTAAAACATAGCTTGGAGGCATACCATAAGCTATTCAGACGGAGGCTACACAGCAATACTTGTTACGATGAATTCTCTATTGGTTTTGGCATATTTAGAGAAATTGTTCATTATAATAAAAATATCACATTAGCTTGAATTATTAAAATCTAAAAAAAACACACAAAAAATGCTGCACATGAGCCGCAGCTTTACACTGTAGACGCTGCATTTTCTTCATCTCCAGCTTTGACTTGGTCTAAACCAGCTAAGATGAAATGAAGCAGAGATAAGCAAAGCTATTTATTGATTCCTCCGTCTGTGAGGTGAAACAAAAGGAGTCTTTAAATGAATGTAGCCACATTGATGCATAGAATAGATGTTATCTATCTTAATGACAAAGGGGAGCCCTTGGCTGAGGGGGGGCCCTTGTCAAGGTTACACATGCATAACAGTGATCAAAGGACAGAGGAAAATGCACAACCATATATATGGATAAACATTTAAAGTCAATTACTAAACTGTGTTAAAATTCACTTTGTGGAGGAATAAAAATTCAACACTGACCTGAGAGAAGGTAAATATATTTTGTGTCTATATTTTTTTTTTAAGTTTTGTTAAAAAGAAAAAAGCCTAATTCATTCTCATTTAAATGTAAATCAGTAGCACAAACAGATTTTTGAGTTCCTCATACAAATTCATATAAAACAAATGTGACCAGACAGCAGGTAAAGGCCACAGGAGGTAGGTCATGCAGCTACAAATACACCAAGACGAATGTGGACAAGGGCAATGTGTGCACTAGAACAGGTGCCAAAGAAGAAATGTGATGGCTTCTCAACAGCGCAGAAGGACAGAATGCCTTTCATGTGACAGTCAGCTCAAAGCACCAAAAACAATGGTGCTAAATGTTCATGGGTTGAAGGAGGGCTGCAGCAAGGTGGAGACGGGGCATTAGAAAGAGCAGGGACTTAGAAGTTCTGCTTGATAACTGACATTTGACCACCGAGTAGGCCGAGTAGTGGGGGGAAACGAGCAACAACAGACAAAATGACGGCCAAGACAGTGAACCCGGTGAAGAGTACAACGTGGCAGTCAAGCTTGAAGACAAGCAGCCCAGATTGTGTAATGAACTTTGAACTACTGATTATTGAAGACTCTGCTCTTTCTCAAACAAGTCCTGCTTTTCACTGCTGAATAAGACTAAAAAGGAGAAGACGGCAGAGGTAAATAGAGAGGTGCAGTGAGTTATGGCGTAGTTTTAAACGCAGGTGTGCCTCTTTACATACTGATGACACTTCGTATTGAAGATGTTGCTGACTTGCAAACCTTCTACTGCTTCCCATCCAGAAATACAGTGGAAGGTCTTAGTGTGATAAGGTGAGGAGAGTTTTAAATATGAATGTACCTTCTTATTATTCCTGCTATGTGTAGTTTTGTTGTATCTGATTATCATCTATTTTAAACCAGCTCCTGATGTCTGCTGCAGTGTTTGATATGCAGAGGTAATAGAAATCTTTCTGACTTTGACTCTTTGACTTATTTATGTGACGATTAGTTTTGACTTGGGTTTTTTTTTTTGGAGTTCAACTTTGTATTTGATGCGTTTAGCTTTGCACTTCTCAAAGACACTGCTTCTGAATCTTCTGTCTTTGTCTGCAGGACTGAGGATTTCATCTGAAAAATCACAGGCTGCATCTTCAAAGGCCCGTGGAATGGAAAACCACTGTCTGCTTTATTTCATGAATGACAGTACTTTGTTGGTTTTACTACATACGGTCACACATGACTACAGTGAGATATTAGGTAGGCTTCATATACCAACAGGGACTGTTAAACCCTATCCTGAATCCCTGACACTCACAAAAGCACCAAATAGCCATTGAGGACAGACAGGGCTGCATGAAATATATACAGGCATAGTCCATTTCTGTAGCTTGGGGTGTCATTGGAATTTGTTTGCTGGAGGGAGAGCAAACCTCGCTTGAATTCACAAAATGACAAATGTCTAGATATAAGGAATGGGGGTGAGCTACCCACACCAACCTTTCTGTGCTTGTTCTATGGTTATGAGACAGAAACAAAACCAAAAGCCGTAATAATAGATGGACCATAATTCATCTTAAATGATGACCATTTGGAGCCTGCATGCATCCAAAAGTGTGTATGTGTACATGTGATTGCACATTTGGACGTGTACCACCATCCCTTACTGATCTCATTACAAACAACTACTTGTAAAAAGTATATGCTATGAGGTTTGTGTTAGTTATAAAGCAAACCAATAAGGAAATAAATGGATAGATTCCCTATAGCTTTCCTACATGCGTCATTTTTTTATGTGTTTCCGTATATTTCACATCAGTATTGTGATGTTCCGTGGTGGAAGGCTGCTATCCAGTAACTGATAAATCCTTTGAGATATAATATCAAAAAGATGGAGAGAGAAGAAGTCTGAATGTGTTCATTTAGATTTACTTTCATCATATTTTCCTCCACCAAAAATGCCAAAACTGATGTTCAGCAAAGTGTGTCAAAACACTGTAGCTCACGCACAACACACATAAACAAATACTGAACCTCTACTTTAATCCAAAGTCATTAAATATGTATTTGCTTTTCATTACTCTTAAAATTAATTCATCAGGGAGAGCAGTGACAGGTGCTTGCTATTACTGACAAACTGCTGTGGCACTATCTGATAACATGAGATACTTAAGCATTCTGCACTGTAACTCTGCTATCTGTCTTTCTCTCTCCGCTTTTTTCCCCCCTCCTCCTTCAAACATCCCCCCCCCCTCCCTTTCTCCGTCTCTTCAAGCACAGCTCTCCTTTCTCCTTTAGTCAGGTGAGTTGAGGAATGATACCAGAACTAAACATTTGTCACTGCAACAATCCACTGAAACTAAATTACACTGAAAGGAATTGCGGGGGAGGAGTGGTCGACAAGAAAGGCTGAAGGGACGGAGTATTTATGAAATAAAAGCGCTTTAGAGGAAATAAAAGTGCTACCCATAGGTACACACAGAGAGCAGCGTATGAGAGACGAGGGGTGGAGTGTGTTTGGCATTGAAGTGAATGGCGTATGGTGTGAATCTTGCCTTTGTGGTAATGCCCTTGAGCTAGCCATTGAGGCATTCAGTGGTGTATTGTGGATGGGCAGTTATCTTCAAGGCTTCCCTTTCAGTGTTATTACAAAACACATGACAGAAACGCTAGCTCTTATTGAACAGACGGCTTCAAGGCTGTGGAGACAAGGTTTGAAGGCAAATCTGCAGGAGATTACTGAAATGGCAACATTTGACATCCTGTCACTCGCTCAGCATTTGGCTTTACAGACCGTGTAGTAGTAGTAGGTCACTGCAGTACACGAATGCATGCAAAAACTAATGACAACTTATATCGAATAAATGTTTGACCACTATGTAGTATGATCCACTATATAAAAAGAAGATGTCAGAATAAGAATAATATTATTAATTAATACTATATCAGCTAGCATAAACCTGATCAAAAGCCAGTTTTTCCCAGCTGTACTCCACTGTGTTTTGTCCACCTCGACCTGTTAGTGCTGCAACACTGCTGTCTTTGCAAACATTTTACAGTATGTACTGTATGCAAGCGAATATTAGAGGGTGTAGATATGATAAATTGTGTTTCGGTGCACTTTTTCTACCTTCCGCATTTGGATAGGTTGCCAGATTTCTTATGTTAAAGCCATTTTTTGTAATGTTACAGATACCCTACAATATCCTAATTTTCAGACTGTAACATCTTAGCCCACAGCTTGTCTCTCTTATACATACATTTAAGTCACTGAGCTAACTCTCCCATTAACCTGGAAACTCGGTATGTGGTGACTCTGTCGGTTATGACAGCTTCTTCTCCACAAAGACAAAGATAGCGTCAGGAAATGACATTGTCTAGCTTGCTGTGGACAAACGACGAGCACAGCACCACCAGCAGTCAGCTGTGCTTTACATGAAGCATCTGTAAAACGAACTGATTTGTTTCAGAGCTTTAGTGGAAAAAAAAATAAAAAATTGTGATGCTGATGATGACGGCTGCATAAAATTATAGATAACTATAAAGGTCAATGTAAATAATAGAAAACCATTCCTATTTTGATTGATGATATAATTTCTCGTTGCGATCTTCTGTGGAGAGGAAATGATGATACCCGAGAAATGAACTGAAATTGCTTTTCCTGTGCTCAACTGGATTACTTCTGAATCCTGAGAGCTAGAAGAGTCTATAAGGATTCAGAATTTGGGTAAAGGTTGTCAAACAACTCTTCAGTTGGAAAACTGTCACCACCTACTGCATTTTGGGTTTATGGGATGAGTTACAGTGAATGTATTTAACACAAGACATAAGGCAAAGATGGGACTCTGTTGGAATATTAAATGAATTATGGGAAATATGAATCATTCCTAATGCGCTAATATAAGTGATGAAAGCGTCCAAACGGTACAAATATAACAATACCACAAAAAAGGAGAGGAGGCCATCAGTCTATACATAACCACAATGGAACTGAGCAGAAATATGAAGTTGCATCAACAGATTTATAATGGAAGCATTGTTTTTATTGGAGTGAACAAAAGGATTCTGTTCCAATCAATCCTACCTCTCCTGGGAATATAGTGTACAAAGGCTTGTCCATTGAGCAGATTCCAAAGTTTCAATATCCCATAGACAAAAAACAATAGTCATTTGATTACTACGGCTACCCTGTCCAATTCAATCTCTCACCACACTTTAATGTAATGAGTGTTTACTTCCAAGCTGAATTTATTTTCTTTGAATAACTATCCTGATCATTTCCCCATATTTAATTTAGGAGATATTTGCTTTTTTGGACAATATTTCCTCCCCTTGTTTGTCTGCTGCTGAGCTCAGTTCACTCTATGAATGTGGGGAGATGATAGAAACGAGTTTCCTTTGAATAATGCAAGAATGAAACTGGGCAGTATGACCACCATGCCATCTCCTGCGGAAAAGAAACAACTGGAGACCGGACACCAGACCAACTGTGCTGGTGAATTCATCTCATGCGAAATGTCAGTTAAATCAAAGTCTGAGCTTGAGAAAGAGTCTGGCACTCATTTTTGGGGGATAAATAAAACACGGCAGCGATGACTCCATTGCCCTTTATTCCTCTCTCTCTCTCTCTCTGTTTCTCTCCAGTTTTATCGCTGATGCCATGCTCGAGCTGGGATGCGTTTTTAGCAGCAGGAGGTACAATGAGCTGCATGGGCTGCAGCTCCAAGCCTTTGAGCTTTTCAAATTTTTATTAAACTAAAGAATAACTGATGTTACTTAAATGAAATTGTGCATGGTGCCAACATCTTACAGTGTGAATGTGTTATAGAGGCAAACCTGTCTTCCTATGCATGGTATTGTGATTGCAGTAAGTCTATAGGGGCAGTTTTCCCAACCTAACCTGCAATCATCTAAGGTCATGACAGGCTTATGCTTCTTTATATGTGGAGTGGAGTGGTGGCTTGCACCCATTTTAAAATTTGAGTAGTCTAACCAATTAGTTTATATCATTCAATCATTCAGTCTTAAGGAAAAAGGCTACTGTATTTTCTTTCTTTGCTGACAAATGCCACAAATATCACAACTAACAGACTGTTTGACCACCTCTTAATAAATTCCTACTTTGCTACACCGTATGTGGGACCTCTTGCCCAGAGAAAAAGCAGGTCACAAATATATTTTTATATTTCAAAAGAGCTGGGCACGATTTTAGGTTTTTATTTATTAGTACATGTATTTAATAGTTGCTGCAGCACTGTGCTCATAAAGACTGCAACACCATCATGCTTAATGTTTTTGTGACAATTTTTATTCAAGCTCTTTCTTTGACGCCTGTTATGTTCATTGCTGCAGCTCAACAATTTCATCAACCTGATCTCATCCCCGTATCCACCTGTAGTCACTGATTCTAGCCTTCTCCTCTGGGGTAAGTTTCTCATCTGCTCTCTGTGTGCTAAGCTCTAAATTGTCTGCTCGTAGGTGAGTGATGAGTCCTCCTTCCTCGCAAGATAAAAATAATACATTTTAATCACTGAATTATAACCTGGCTTCTAATTGACAAATAAATTACAACCTATATGACAGTATATCTATAGATAGATATAGATGTTAGTTAGGCTGTGCTCCATAACTGAGCCATGCCTACAGTTTTTACATTATTTAGTCTGTTTTTGAGCATTCTGTCTTTTCCATTTCAGCTAATTTAATTTCTGCATAAAGCATTTGACTGTTGACATCCATATTATTGCACAACATAAATATTTATTTTACAGCCTGGCAGAGAGGCATTGCAATGTGCCATTTAAAGCTTAGCAGCTGTATTACAAAATATACCTTTGCAATTTATGAGAACTACATATTGCACAAACAGGCATATTTTACATCCATACACTCACAGCATTATTGTTTTTTTTCTGCCAAGCATAGGTCAGTCCTTTCAAAAACCATACAACACTTCACATGGAAATGCTGGCTGTGTAAATACAGTGTACAGCCAGTTTTAAAAGGTTATATTCTGCTAACTTTAAAAGAATAACAAATAACCTCCTGATCCCTACATGCGAAGTTGCCCTGAAGATACATATTCTTAATCTAATATTTATAATATTCAACTTTCAAAGTTGAAGCCAATTTCAAAACTTTGAATGCAAAACTGAAAACCTTGGGGCTAGTTAACCAATTGAATTGCAAATGAATCATTGTTACACTGCCATGTGAGCTAAATGGATGTCAATAGGTCAGGTCAAATTCAGAAGAAAAAGAAAAGATTCCATGTTGATCCATTCACTGACCAGATAGAAACATTCGACATTAGACAGCGTATAACATCTGACATATATCTGTTCAGGCGTAGATCAAAAACATAACTCTCACATTTCTGCATCACAAATGAAACTGTTAACAGAACAGTTAGCCTGGCTTATAAACAGGTGGTGATGGATCATATATTAGACAACTCAGACCTCTTTACCCAGCAGATCAAATACTCTAAAGATTTTACACATGCTGAGAAATCTATAATAAAAAAAAAACACCCACAACTTACAAATCAACCAGCATCAATAGAAGCTGCACAAGTGAACATAGCTCTCAAACAAGCATCTCCATCCATCACCAAGCCTTTGAGACATGAGTGTCCAAAATAACAGGCACGCTACGTGCCAAAAGCCAAAGACCACTCCGCAAACATTTCATGCAACATTTCATGGGACTCTCAGTCTCTAGCAATCATCTAAAGGCAGGTGAAAATATGGGGGCTGACGCGTAAGAATGGGGCTGTAGTGAAAACGTGGCAAAGGCCAAACATCAGTTATTGTAGTGTGAACAAAGGTTCATCTCCATGCGTTCTAAGGAAGTCTGATCAGTTTGAACTTTTAAAGAAAAAGAAAACACTTTGATTTAGAGTCACAAACGCAACAAACAAGCTCTCCGCGTCACTTTTCAGGAGCGAGTTAATAAAAGCACATCTCAAAAAACGCTGTCTGCTGGCGCGCACACATATGGAAGAACATTCAGCTCATCACGGAGCCTGTGCACCGCTCACCTCTCGCTAGCGTGACCGGGACTTGCCAACCGAGGAGCACGGAGATGGCCAAACTCAAGTAGCATCCTCCCGAAAACTGTCCCATCACTGCTCTGATTTTCTCCCTCCCCGTCGGGTCTGGGGGCACCGGCCGCGGGTCTCGAGCATTTGTCGTCTCTCCGAAGCTCCTACAAACACGTTACCGTGTCCCGAGGCGCGCTCTGCCCCGCGCTTTGGGGCTAGTTAGTGTCCGCCAGGAGAGCCGTAACCTGAAGGATGCGCAGTGCGAGCTCGGAGACGGAAAGTGGCGCGGAGCTTTCAGCAGTCGGCACTCTGCTGCGCGAGAGTGGAATAATTAGAAAGCACGGGAGCCAACAGCTTTCAGGTTTTCGGAGGGGAGTGAGAGAGTGAGTAAGAGAGAGAGAGAGAGAGAGAAAGGTCCTGTCCAAACCCCTGTGGACCTGTTGAGAAATCAGAAAGGTGGATGTGAGCCTGTGCGCGCGTCCATGCGCTTCTGCCATGTGAGCGGATGAAAGAAACAGTGTCTTTCGATGATCTTTCTTTCTTCTGTTACATTTTCTGCTACACCCCAGCCCGTTTTCTGAAAGGCTGTGTGCTTATTGAAATCGACACCGCTGCCTTGGAGCTCTAACCGACGGCGGTTGTCTGGAAAATTACGTTTTTACTAATTAATGCCCGTGTTCAGCGTACAGTGTGAGCATATGGCCTCTGATTGGTGTCTTATTGCCAGTTAAGCAGACATTATCTCTGTTAAATCGGGCCACTGCTTTCCAAATGTCCACTTTCGTTTGATTTAATTCATCTCAGTGTTTGGAGTCATCAGCCTCACATTTTTGTCTTAAGGGAATATTCAAAAGCATTGGTGGGAAAAATATTTAGATACTAATTCAATTAGAGTAACAATAGAGAGCCAATGAAATTACATAAGTAGTATTAACAAAATGTATTTGAGTAAAACTTACTCCCTTAAGACACAGCCTCAGAAGAACTTAAGCACAGGTAGAAATTAATTATCTACATGGTCATTATTTAGGCCTAGTGAAGTAAAATTACCAACAATACTTGATGACCAGGGAGTCTAAGTTCAAATCAGCAAAAATGTACTTTAAATTTACAAGTAAAAAGTTAGATTCGTCCCAGTGGTCTATTGTTCTACACACTAACATCAGTGGTGGTTTAATATGGTTCTTGCCTGAGGTTGCCTTTTGCATCAAATCTCATTATACTCACAGTAGACGTACTTTATGCTGCCAAATTTATTTATACGACGTATTGTCTTTATCTCCCTCTGGAAGTAGTAGAGTTTTTGTTTTGAAAGAAAAATAGAAAAAAAATACAATATATCAGAAATATAAAGGATTAGAATGGTAATTTTATATGTACGCTACTGTATGAAGGTTAGGGGTCACATCACAGGCATGTCCTTAATTTTAACATCAGACTAATCAGAAACACAGTGAAGACACTGTTAATGATGCGTGCTATGTTTGCTAATGCAAGTTTATCAACGTAAAAGGCTAATTGATCATTGCTAAAGCCTTCTGCAGTTAGGGTAGCACAGCTGAAAACATGCATGTTATCATGGAAAACAATGTCGGGTAACCACAAGAGGACAGTACCTCAACATTTACCATAAAGCATAAAATTCCACCACTGTGAGCTACAGTCCTCACTTACTACAAGAATACTGTGATGACTCTGATTATCAGTAGCTACTGTATGTGCTTGAGTTGAGTTAGTATTTTAACATTAGGTGTAAATGATCCATTTCCACATAATCCTCCTCGTAGCTTCTGACCAGCAGTAAACGTTATGATATGCCATCATGTGTCATCACCAGAATGTGTGTCTATGTTCTTTTTATGTAAATCACTGCAGTTTGACCTTCTGACATAATTACCCTATTGACCAGAAATTCAGTGGTTCATTTCCCATAGTTGTAGCCAGAGGTCAGCCAGTGAGGCAAGGTTAACTACTTGATAATATTTCTAAGGGGAGCCATAAACTGTGCATTAAATATCTGAGGCCGCCTTACGGCTGTTGAGCTGTTTCATAGAGCGTGAACAGTACAAAGACACTACAAATGTTGAGTTAGTTTGATTTTTTTTTGTAAAATATCAAGTGTTGCACAGTGACACATTTACTTGTTTGAACACTTGAAACTTTAAACCTTTAATATCTTGAACTACAGCATTTCTTGTATTACTCCCTGAATGACTGAAGTAGCAGGATTAGTGACAGCAGTAAAACACTGGTAACTTGTTACATGCAGCACAGGCTCATGATTACAGATGAAATAAGAGTAAGTAAACTCTCCTTGGCAGCTGTATGGTGCTTCACGCTGTGCTATATCGTCCCTAAAACCCTCACAGGAATAACAGAAGTGCTCCAGCATGGGAAATAATGACCTGAACCATGCTGGTGTGTGGCTACAGAAACGGCAGCTTATGTGACCAAAACCACAAAACCAAGAAGTGGCTCTGAAACAGTTCTTGTATAGATTATAAATGTCAGGTGAGATACAAATACATGAACAGATGACTAAATGAATATATCATTTTCTGTGAATACAAGATGAAAGGGTTTTTTAAGCCTTTAAAGATGCATTTACTCCACCCAGTGTGAAGAGGAGAAAGGTCCAAATGGCTTCACTGTGGTGGGTTTTCAGGGTTTCTTAATGCAGATTTTTTTTCCCCTCTTAAACAGTGTATTTAGGCTGCAGTATCTAGTCACAGTTTGATGCAGTAGTGGACAGTATCTTGGTCTTAATTATGATTGCTGTACATTCCAATGAAGATGTGTAGCAAAGCTGAAATGCTGCATATACACAACAACATATTGTCCTTCACAGAAAACATGCAATGCACTAGCAACATTTTAATGCTGTCATTTAACAGCACTGAGGGGCACTGTAATGTAATGTAAATATAGTGAAATATCCTGTTAATGTGTTAACATAAATACAATTTATTCACAAATGCAGTGTTTCTATAAAGCAGGAGAGATTGCTGTACTCAATTCTGCCTTCAAGCTTTTGTTTTAGTTATTCGATGGTGGGATATCCACAGTATGAGAAAAATCTTTAATAAAAATGTGCAAAACAAGCAGTTTCTTCTGCCACACAAGGCATTTAAAAGTGAAAAATAAAAATTCACCACCACCAAGCTGCAGCAGCATCTGCTCACAACAGCAATGACTGACAAGCACAAATAATTCACCTTATTGCCTTCTGTATATTGAATTTTGTGTGTTTCATGGAGTCTCACTTCGTCCTTACTGTGTGTATTGTGCCAGGGTGTTTTTGTTTGTCAGAGCTTTTACAGTCTCCTCACAACTTTACAGAGTCTCCACAGAAGAAATGTCATGTTCTTACTCTCTCAGCTCAACTTCACGACAAAGCTGGAGTTGAACCAGCAACCTCCAGCTGTACGTTTCGCTGTCCTGCGATACGTTTTTCAGTACGTGTGGGCCAAAATAATGAGCTTCCCTTTTCAATTTACCAATTGTTCTTTGTTGATTCAGGGATACAAAGATGTGAATAGCCAGAAGGTGCAATTAAGCTACTGAAGACAAGAGTCTAATTCAATAGCATAGTTCGCATAATCCATATCAATCACTGAAATCAATGGAAGACCCAAGACTAAAGCACAGCATTCTTTATTAAACAAAGGACTCATATTGTGCATATTTACCCCAAGGAAAGTTTGTACGTCATTCTTTGTGGATTATATAACTACCCCTTTGTCCAGTTCAAGAGATATGTACAGTATTAATCATTTCACATATCATGTAGAATTCAAAGGAAAAAAAAACAAATCACATCTTGAATGCTAAATACGTAGAACAAATACTGTATAATACCTACATTTAATGATTCCTTTTCTGGGCAGGCTCTGCTGCAGTTGAGCTTTACTGTTGAGGGAGGCAAACGTAGAATAATCGATTCAAGATTAGATAAGGCCATAACTCCTTATGTCAAGGTGCACACAGGCGCAGTAGTGCATGCTCAGGAGTGAGAACAACTGGTGGTAATTTCTTGACCAGCGGCAGAGGATGAATGCCTCCAGTGAAGTGTATGTAGTAGGGAGCCGGTCAGTAAAAACCAGGTCATTTCATCAGTTGTAAAAGCAGGTGCACCTCCAACTAGTGTGTAATGACAAGTCATGTAATATGAAAAGAGTTGACACCAGCTTCTCCAGAGAGGTAAATCATGTTCTTGTGTAGGAGGTGCATAGCCACCTCCTATACATAAATAAATAAATACATATCCCAAGTACGGAAATACACACCCGGATATGCTGCCAGAGGCTATGTCTGTTGAGTTGCTACAGACAATGCTAGGTAAAGATCCAGTTATAAAATGCAAAAATACAAATATTACAGCTAACTGAAGGTTTATTCAAGTAGTCATTTGGGTGTTTGTAAAGTAGAGCAGAAATTATAAGTCCTCTGTTGCCAATGTATAAATTAATAGTCAGCAAATTACACATGATGTTCCATAGATTTCAGTGATGTCCAGTGATTATCTATTAATAAACACAAGCTGGACTATCACAAAAAATTTTCCACACCTCTGTTGTATACTGCTAAAATGTTTATTCCTACCTCATGCCGTATTTTGCACCAGCTACAATTTGTGTCTACAGTATGTGTGGTCTAACTAAATATCACCTGCACAACAACTACCAGCACATGTTCACTTTGTACTGTACAGTTACATTATTATTTATTTATGTGTATTTATATTGCATTTATGTATTTATGTATGTGTGTGTGTGTGGGGGGGGGGGGGGGTGAGACAGCATTTAAATACGCTTCACATTGTTGTATTGACAATAAACCTGTCTTGAAATCTTTGAGATCTAAATATTGAGTCTGAACATTGTGATTATGTGATTGCTGTCACAGCTTTATTTTTCCATAATTTTGTTCTATACAGTACAAAAGATTCAAAGATACACTGAATACCCAGTCAGAAACTTAAATTACAGTAATATAGCAAAGCTGTCATCTTATATTCACTATAGAGGAACTGTTTATTGGCTCTATTGGCTGTTTGGCTTTGCAGGCCTGCCACACAGGTACAGGCAGCAGCAGGTATTGTGTGGAGAAACAGTGGCATGTTTGCCGAATGTTGTGGGGACACTGCTTGAAGATAAGTTGCATTGCAAGTTTACTGCCAAACTTCCCCCGAACGTACATTTTTGAATGAAAGACGTTCGAAAATGTACATGACAGTAAAAGTATTTCTCTAATCTTTACTGTCCTTTGCATATGTTTGGCAAATGAAAGTTTGCAGAGAGCTGCCCATCTAGTCTAAACTGGCACCAAACTTCGCACAATCTTTTTGCAATTCTATAAAACCCCCAAAGGCAGAAACAAATAGCAAAGAGGGCTGTATCCTTTTAGCGGTTAAATGTGAACGCCTTGAAATGGAAGAAAACACTGCTAAGCAGTAACTCACAGATAAGTGATGTTATGACTTGCACTGTTCTTTCCCCACACAGGTATTACCACAGATAGTGTAAATATAAAACAGCTCTGACATTTCTGTTTATGCTAACGGGTGAATACCGTGGGGAGAGAGACCAGTCCTATTTTGATGAGACAGCAAACACACAGAGCGCAGCGGGTTATCTGTGACCGCTATGTCCTTATAAACACAAAGCGATTATGCTGAAGACGTGATAGAAACATTTAACCAACATGTCTTTGCTTCTCTCTGTTGTGCTCGGCTGGCCTTCGGGCAGCAGCAGTTGAACTAAATAATAGATAGAAAATTACACACAGGCATTGTGTGGGAGGTTTTACTGTAAGGAAGTTTTGTTTTTCTTGTGTGGTAAATACTAAGCTCTAAGTGCAAACTGGCTACGTCTTATAACACTAACAGCTTACATAACACCCATAATCTCTGAGAAGATTTATTTTATTTATTGTATTTTGGAACTTAAAGGTGGAAATACTGTTGTTCAAGTGATGTATCCCTTAAAGGAATTAATTTATTCCCATTTCTTGGGGGTTACTTAACACACAGAACTCTCCCATAATGTAATGATTATACTAGCTTATGGTGCAATCATCAGTTTTAATAATTTAAACTTAGTTTCTCAGAGTTCTGTCTGTCAGACTTGAATAGCAAATTCAGGTTTAAATACTACAATACCCCGTCTTTCCGTCTGTTGCTAAGGTGAAGAGTCCATTCAGAGGCCACAAATCAGAGCGGAAGCGAATTCAAAGAGCTTTGACATTGAATTTTGAACACATGCCACCATAGCTGCAGAATTCATCCATTGTATGTTTGAATGTGAAGAATGCCAGAAGAGGCTCACTTAAAAAAAAAAAAAATCTGTTACATCAAAACAGTGCACATTCTTTCCATTGTGTTCTCTCATACATTATCTGCTCAGACCTTGAGGAGAGAATGTAGCTTCTAAAAAGTATCTAGGTCTAAGATGCATGTGCACAAGAAGTGGAAATGTGGATTATGTGCATGAGTCTGTGTGGTTGTGTGTGGTAATAGAACCAGCACACACTAGGTACAAAACAAAGAGCCACTGCCCTGGAGCAATGGGCTCAAGCTTTAAAGCGCCATCCAAGTGACAGGGCCAGGGGTCCATGGAGCTAATCAGACCCCTGGGACATGGGTCTCAGGCAACAGTTTTTGTTGTTGATGCTTGGGGATTCTCTACACAGAAGGACAAAGAGGGATAAAGTCAATCTGAAGGTCTTTCTCTCCCACTGCTCATCGCCCACCTTTGACTTGTTGATGGCTTCAGGACAAGACTGAATTTCTGTCCTGTATGTGGGTGTAGATAAACTTGACATCCTTCTCTTAATTGCTAATCGCCTGACCTCTCTGAACAGATTCTGACTCTGTATAATATGCTGAAAAATAAAAATGACTACTAAGGCCATTAAAGCTAAATTTTAACAAAGAAATTGTTATTTTTTTTTAATAATCTGAGTGATTTAATTAAAAGAAATTTGCCTGCAATTTTTTAATGCAATGCTGGTTATGTTTAGAATCTGGACAATCATGTATCATCATCATCACTATTCAGAACCAAAGAACAAGACCCCTGGGACATGCTCTCAGGCAACCATTTCTGTTGTTGCTTCTCAACACACAAGGACACAGAGGGACGTAGCCAGTTTGAAGGTCCTCTCTCCCACGCTCATTGACTATATTTGAGTGCTGGCTAAAGCAGTACGTATGCTAATATAAAGCACTACTGTCAGCACACTGCTACCAGAATGTTTATAAGTGACTCAAGGTAAATGGATTTCCGATGTTTAAATAAAGAACTGAAATACAGAGAACAAGAAAAAGCATTTTTCCACATAATTAAATAATTGGGTGATCATCCAATCTCATTCATATAACTCCACCATTGTTATCTGTTATTTTTCTATTAAAGAAGTAAAAACTGAATTATATAATGTGAACTAATACTAAAGCATTTCAGCCATCTACAGTATCATTGTGTACAGGTGTAACTATAATTTACCACGTGTTACTGAGAAATGCTTGTGATCAGAACTAAAGGAAAATATGGAATTTGTTTTTGCTGATCACCTACAGATCCTCTCATTCATTCAATATATTGTAGTACAGTACACGTTTTCAATTATAAATTTGAAAAACTTTATAGATACAATATTCAGATGTGTTTGTCTTTGGTAATCTAATGAATTCATTGATATAATCTGTCCTGCACACTAAGCACAGGCAAATTAAAGACAATGGGGGGGGGGGGTAGCTGTGCTGCAAAAACATAACATCTTATGTATTGTCTTTCGTTTTCACTAAAAATAACTTTGCTATAGAATTTGTATGTGCTATGTTTAAGGGCCACTCATCCAGAAAGATCATAACATGACCAGAGAAAAACATACAATGTCTTACTGGAATAATCTTACCCATATCAGACACTGATTGGAAACATCTCCGCTCAGGTCAGTGTGCAGAGATATACCACTTCTTGCACTTCTTGTGTTTTATGGAAATGAAATGTCAAAATTGACTAAGTAGATTCCCCCAAAGCCTCTCAGTAATCTTGCCCTGAAGCTTCTGACATTAATGCAAAGGTGAAAACAAACTGTCTTTGGTGATTGGTGCAATATTGCCCTAGGGGTTAAACCAACTGCCAATCAGCGGCCTTGCAAAACAGCTAGAATTCTGATCCAGGATTTCTCTGTTGAATGTGCTACAGTATGTTCTCAGGAACCAGGAGGGAAAAGAATGCCAGGATAAATCCAGAATAGGAATGAACACATGCATCATTTGCCAAATCAAAGTCTATTTTACACTATGCAGTATTTCACTGTGTTGAGGATGAACGGCTTATTACATTGATATTATATATAAGTGCAAATGTAAAATTGCTGCAGAGCATGCCCACAGAAAAGTGGTTAATAATGCAGGTCAAGGATAAAATGCTATAACTGACAGATAGAAATTGCCTTGGAGAAATTCTCATACTCATACATTTCCTTGCTTGTGCCAATTAAAATAAGTAGAACTAAATTGTCTGTATTGCTGCGCTTCCTATACTCAAGTCAAACAATGCTATTTGAAACTCTATTTGTATGATATTAAAAACTGAGCTCTTAACATGTAACAAGAATATAAACCTGTATGTGATAATAAAAGCAAAGTGGTGCTAAAATACAGGAAGGCAGAGTAACTACATATCTACTAAAATTATGTTTATATGAGTCAGTCTTGACATACTTGAGTAGCTGTGGGTTTGTTAGTCGAAGTGTTTTAAAAAGTAAACTGTATATGGGAAGAAAAAAAAAAAAGCCAAACTGGGCTCGCTGCCAGCTGCGCCACTGGCAGCGTACATCTTAAAACAGCATAAAGATATTCAGTACAAAGTTCAGATCATGCATCACATCCTCTGAGACCAATTATCTGTTTTGCTTCTGAGCCGTGCAACTCTCAATTTCCCCTCATTTCAAAACAAAACACTATGACTTCTGTAGGAAGATGAGTGAGCGATATAAGGCAGCACAGAACGCGCCTTGTTTTGAAAAGTAATATCTAATAGCGGTGTTTATTACAAAAGGATGTTTGTTCATTTAAACGCCGCATATTTCCATGCCATTAAAGAAAGATCTATGACCTTCTTGAAGCTGCATTGTGTACGCTGCTATGTTTTGTGTCGCGCCGACATCAACAGTTATGATGTAGAGAAGTCCTTACTTTTAATAACTTTGTGACCCAATCTTAGGAGACAGACATGCAGTCTTCTTTCATTCTTTGTTGCTTCTTTGCTTTTGATGTCAAACAACAGAGACGCATCATAAGTGAGCCTGTCATGTGTGCTACAATCCCCGTTGAGTCCATATTGGGAGCACGAAAAAAAAAAAAAAAAAGCCTACACATCAACAATGTGTGACAATTACCTTTGAATGAAAGTTGTGAAAAAGTAAGGCAACTGCAAGATCCTAAATCAGAATCAGTGCTTGACAGAAAAGGTGTTTAGCTTGTCTGCCACTGTCAATTGCACCTCTGGGAGAAGGAATGACACCCTTTGCTCACCTTCCGCTGTCGACCTTGAGCGGGAAAACCAGAGAAGGGATTGGGATTGGCTCCAACCCAAACTTGAATAGTCATCTGTCCTCCTCAATCAGTCTGCCTTTGCCTCTTAAAACAAGGGCAAAGTTCCGAGTGAAAACAGAGGGGAGTAAGTGTAAAACAAAAGAGAAGTTAACCTTGCCCCCCACCCCAGCCCCCCCAAACAACCCAGGGGTTAAAAGGAAGCTTCTGACCTTGTTTATGCACCAACCCTGCAGAGATAAATGTAAAGACATTTTTGCTGAAGACATTTTGAGATATGAAGTAAGGGTTGTGCTGCCCATCCATGACAGTGGGTGATAAGTGCAAGACAGAAGTGTTTGGTAATGGAGAGATGTAGGAAGCAATTTCAAACTGGGCAGGAGTCCACCAGCACAACAGTACACAGTATGTACAGGTCAGCTCTGACATCAGTGCTTGTTAATTATCCACCCACCGACGACCACTGCGAACTGCACTAATGAAAACAATTTCTACATACACTCACTAACTTCGCTTTATTAGATACACCTGTACAGTCTGATGCAGCAGCTGTGCCTTGAATTCTACTGTTACAACGTTAGAATTTCTGTTATTTGTTGAATGTTTTTCACTGCTCATTTATATGTATTTGGTAGCCAAAAGATTAAAGACAAACAATCTTAATATTGCACTAATGTTAAGATTTGTTCTATTAGCCATTAGATTCCACAGGTGCACCCACTAAACTGGCCAGTGAGAGTATGTTTAATAGTAACCACAGAACAGCACTAACTCTGCAGTTCCTCAGCTCTACTGAATGTTTTGCCAGGTTTCTGCTTCTCATTTCAGTTTTGAGGACCATGATTCTGAAAGAACCAGTATTATTTTGAGGCAATGGTAAAGCAACAAGTGACCTTACTGGGTTAATTATCATATATTTAATACTCAGTGAGGAAATATGAAATATATTAATATAACAATGTATTAAAGAAAACCTTCACTATGAATTACTTATGCGAAGTACTAAATCCTGCTAAGATCACAGATTCTCTATTCCTTAGCAAAGAAAATTAAGGCTACCAGAGAAATTATTGATGAGTGCAAATTTATTAATACTGAAAAAATTTACTATACTGTTGAGAAATATGGAACACATGACAGAACAGATGTCGGGTTAAATCACACGGGCCCCCAAGTAATCCTACGTCAGTCCTAACACGCCAGTGTTAGGAAGGAAATATCTACAGAGTTTAGATACAATAAATCTCCAAAGATCCACAGCTCACAGCTTGTTTGTTCACTCATCTGTTGATTTTCCTGGCCATATTTAGACTGGCCCCTCTGGTGGTTATGAGAAGGCATGACTCTTTGTACACGTTTATTCACATGCATCTTCTGTGCAATGACAAGCAGCACAGGGGTTTTTCTTCGTGTCCTTATTAAAACAGAATATAATCTATTATAAGTAAACTGAATAAAAGTAAGATGTTTTTTGCCTTTCTGGCCTAATATAAGCTGCTATAATAACTCTCTGAATTCCCTTCTGTTCCCTGAATCATCCCATTTTATTCAGTTAATGTAATCCAAATAAATTTCTGCACATCGCTGCACTTGGTTTGATGCACATGCTTCCAGCTGAGCACCTGTATGTTTAATTCATGGAGTCTTACAGATCACTCAGAAGTCTTTTATTTTTTGACTACAGCTGGTTATACAAAGACAATGATGCCACATCTTCTCAGCCGACTGGAAACATGCAAAACAAAAGGCTGCTTCCTCATATGAAAGCTTCATCAAAGTCAAAGTGACAATGCCACAAATTAGCAGCTGAATGATGCAGGTGACACATTGTTTCTGAATTCATTGTGCCATTTTGCCTTTAATAGAAAGTAAATAAGGAAGATGTTCACAGGAAATTTTAAAAAGGGAATATACACTGCTCATGAACAGAAAGCATAAAATAACTTGACAGATTAAAAAAAAAAAAAAAAAAAAATCATAATTAACTCCCTCTCTCCTGCTCCATCAATAACTGAATCATCTTCAACCACTGACCAGAAAAATAAGACATTTAACACTGCAATGAATAATTCACCATAACCAAAATATAGGCTGCATGATCGTATGTCTGTATGTACTAACAATATAGCATTATACATAATAAATTTGAGTTTAATTACCTTAAGCAACGACTTCTGCTAAAATTCCAGGCACTCAGGCATCAGATATTTCAAAACTTTAGAAACATTTAGAAAAGGTTTCCTTTACAAAGAAAAAGTTGGAGGTTGACATCAATGGTATTTAAAAGTCAGAAACTGGTAACTAAAGTATCTAGTATGAAATCAGTGGATCCTAACTCATAACACTCAGAGCCTTTTGGAGGTTGCACACAGCCAGTGGGCTCTTACAAAAGGCTCATTACCCAGGAACATCTTATTTTCAGGGTAGGATTTAGGATAGCCACTTCAGAGCCCACCTTCATCCACAGAGAGCATCCAGATGGAGTCAGCAGTGATGCAACAAATCCTCACTGGTTTCCCCACCAACAAACAGCACCCATGCTACTACAAATACTAGCAAAAAGAAACCTCAGCCTGCCTTTTTCAAACCATTGTTGTTAATGACTGATACAATATAAGTCAAGGTCCACTTAATCATGAAGTAATCATTTGTTAAAATAAACCATAATATTTCTATGATGTGTAGTTCTTATTCATTTGTTATTTCGAAGTTGAAGAGTTATGTTCAGTTACTTACAGTTTTGAGGTACTTGTACTATACTTGAATATTTCCATTTTATGTTACTTTTATTCTACAAATCAGCCACAAATATGCATTTCTTCTAAAAACATAACTAATAAATTATGATGTATTATTAGTGTATCCATCTGGCAGGGCATAAATGAGTTTAAATGAGTTGCAGCTTTAACATCTGTGCCATTAATTATATTGGCATAATTTCACCTTACAGAATATGCCAATCAAGTGTGAACTAGACTCATTTATGTTATAAATCTAATTTCAGTACCATATACAATACATTGTTTTCCTATTGGAGTACCATTACTGATACTTTTCTAATAGGTATTAATTTACTGAAATATTGGTTATCACAATGTCCTCCACTGTAAAGCACATACTTTAGTAGAGTATCTAATCAGTCATTGAAAAATTCTTTATACTATTGAATTAAGCATAAACAAAACATTTGTCAGATCTCTCTTATTAGGAAGTAATAAGAACGCATACGCAATAACCTTGAAAAAGTATAACATGACAATCAGCTAGAATGATAGATGAACTCGACTGTGGAAGAAGTGCACAGTATAAATGCATTCCTCACAAGCTGAAGTTATTTGCTCTAGTGTTCACTCGGTTATTCAGTCAGTAAGGGGAACTGAGGCTTAAATCAATCCATTAGATCCATCCATCATCTTAGTATCTCAGCGAGAGACAAACACTGATGGATTTGCTCACATTGAGTGGCATTCTACCTTAAAAATGGGGCTTGCTCTTGTTTCTTCCATAAGCTCCAGTGTGTACAGTGTCTGTGTGAGACAGAAAAAGAATAGAACCGTTTGCGCTTAACTGTAACTGAAGCGTGCACTTCCATCATTATCTATTCCTTCACTTCATTAGTCCTGGCATGACAACACATAATGGAAAAAACAAACCCCCCCACACACACAAAAAGGATTCACTGTACATATTGCGGTGAAGCGAGCTCCCCAATCACTCATCGAGATGACGATATGAACACAGAGCCTGTCGGTTTTTCCTTGAAGTGAGTGGCTTTTGCCAGGTTTCATGAAAAAAAGATGATGTGATGTGCGAGTGAGGTTAAACTCCATCCGTTTCCATGCTAAATTCACTTATGCTGCATCGGATACATTAATATCTGAAAACATTCCTTGAGTTCATACCAACACTAAATGTTTTGTCATGGAGAAAAAGTTCAGACTGAAGGTGTCTAGTAACAAAATAAATTACATTATGCTCTGGTTGGAGCAACCTGAAATAGTACATTAAAATACTAAAAAACTCAGTGAACACTTAAATGAAATGGGCTTTACTTTCTGAAAGCTTTGCATCTGAACTCTTAAAACTCAAAATTAGATGAAATGCATTGTATAAATTATGATTGTGGTTTCACTTACATACTGGCAAATCACTACCTGAGCATAAGAGAAAAAATGTCCTGCACATAAACAGATGGGTTTTAGTAAACTAAAGTAATCAGTGTATTTTAGTTGGGCACCTGAGTTTTTTTTAGTTATATTATAAATATGTGATTTTATCTTATTTAATAGCTGCACTGTGTTAAAAAAAAAGAAAAGAAAAGAAAGAAACCTAGTGTCATAATTCTAATTTGCCTAAAGTGTGAAAGAAAAAATTGTACATATCTTTATTTGTCCATAAACCCACACAGTTTATTAAAAACTATATAGTTCATAAGTTTCAAAATATTTTAGCAAATTTGTTGCCATCTGACAGAAATTCCTAAAAAAAAAAAAAAAAAAAAGAAAAGCGATGAACCACGTGTGTCACTTCCTCTTCTTTTAAAACAATTGCTTCGCACATGTTGACACCACATGTCATTCATACTAAGATTAGCTTGGTGTTGGAACGCAACTGTGGGATTTAGATATAACTGGCAGGTGGCAAAAAAAATAAATAAAATAAAAATAAATTTTCCCAATTATAACACAAAAGAAATATGCAGCTGTGTGTTGTTATATCAACTATGTCAGGTGTCAACTCCAGTCTGACGCTAGTGACACAGGTGAGGTGTGGATAAATATCAGTACAACAGGTCTTTATTATATAATTTTTTATGTTACAACAAAACATTTAATTTAGTTTTTAAAAAATAATATCAGCTAATGTCATATTGTGCTTAATGTTCAGTTCTCAGTGTAAAGACAAATGCATTGTTGAGAAACACTTTCATATTTTAACAGCATTTTCTTTTCTAAATAAATTACGTGTGATTGTTTTGCAAATGAACAGAACATCAATTAAATAAGTTTAGCAAAAGTTTGATAAATGCTAAACTGAGCAGCACTGTAGTAGCTGTAGCCTTCTCACATTGCAGAAAATACTGGATCACATGCTCTGTAACTGCATCTAAAAAGGTCAGATGTAAGCAGTAACTATTTACTTTAAAGAAATATATGTATATGCAAGAAGGTGAGAAATTATAATGAAATATGGAATGAAGTTTGGCACATTTTCACCGTTATCCTATACTCACACACACACGATTTGTTTCTCATCACGTGTCCAGCTGCACAAGATAAAGTATGTGACCTTTTCACTGTTCAGTGTTATGCAGAGTGGGTGGTTATTAAAGTAGCTGAATCCAAGACTAACACTACAACAGCTGTTACCAGTAGGAGATGTACACTGAGCTGGGAGCTGGAGAACTGAAGCCCAGGCTTTGAAGGAAGGATAAGGATCAGTCAGCAATGAGACCACTGCCTATTGCCTCTGCATATCTAACTCTCCATCAGTCATTGTTGGGCAGCAGCTGCTGAGTAAAAATTGACTCTGTGCTTGCTCTCACTTGATATGATACTGGAAAGCCAGACGGGGCAAACTGAGGGTTTATGACATGAAACATTTGATTATTTTTCCTTAATTTAGTTAAACAGAAAAAAAAAAATCTAATTATGTCAACACAAAAAAACAAAGAAAAATAAGTATTTAAACCCATTCAAAAATCCAGTCACATTTTCTCTCTTATCTGGCTTCAGAAAGCCAAACTGGTTGAGTCAGATCAAGCCCGTAAGCATTAGTCATCCAGGCATCCCATGACTAATGGCATTGTTTTGAAGAATGCAGCATGCCGCCACAATGCTGCTCACCTTTATGGCATGAAGGAAGGTCCAGCCCTGTCGTTGATGGAGGAACGTAATTTAATTGCGAGGATGCCAATTTTACGCTCAACAATTCCCCTCACCTGTTACAGGAAAGGTTACAGCCATGTGCTGTTAACAGGGCGGAATTGTTTACAAGCCAAGAATCGACACAAGTCACATGTATACAAAACTGCCATTATGCCGCATGTGCAGCAAATAATACAAGCACAAGAGGTGAATAAGAGCATGTACATGTAAATTGTACCAACTAAAATGAACATAACACATCTAAAATACATTAATAATAAAATATATATCACCAGCTGCCAGTGGGTTCAGGTGCACGTCATAGAAACAGCTCCTATGACCGCTGCGTGTGAGATATCAGTTCAATACTGTTACGTAAACATGATTTTTTTTTTTTATAATGCCTCTAAGGGAGTTTAACATCAAGTCCTGGATACAGTAATGATTGTGAATCATCTCCACAGTTCTCACATTTGACTATCATTGCTTGTGTAAAATTTTATCTTTTGAAACTAAAATTGCATTTGCTACATCAATAAACATGGTAAAAATGCAGAGATCATGAAGTGTCTCAGAAACCTGAGTAAAACAGGTCATTTCCCCATGGTTGCATAGTTGTGGTCGAGGCTCCTCCTTGTTATGAATGTTATGTGCGACAAGTTTTCTTACTGGTAACATTGTTTTGCTTGATTATATCTCTAACTTATATGAAACATTACTGCTAATCTGTGTGCTGAGAAAGGGCGATTGCCAAAAACATCCTTGCAATGTATTCGTAAACAGTGTCAGAGGAGTGCTGTCCTACTTTTTTGTTACTGATTTCTGTCTTTAAGGATTTACCAAACACCTGCACACAAACCAGGTTGAGCATGTTAATTCATTACTATTGTTATTATAGTACTATATTGAGATGCTTAGCATATTTTACATCTTCATATACTGCACAACAGTTTGCGTTTTCTAATGCAACATTAAATATTTCAATTCCATGACCGAGACGTCACGACATTGCAGCATCTCTGCAAGCTTTTTTTATTGCTTTTCAGAAGCTATTGGGCATCTTCAGGCTTACAAAGTTTTGCTTCGTGAGCCTGAAGGCACAGTTATTCCAGTGTTCATTTACTTTGTAGATCAGTTGCAAACTTTGGGGCATGGAAGAAATGTGTAATTCGCAGACAATGTCATAATGTTGCCTGCCTATGAGGAGACTTACAGGTTTTAAGGGCACTGAGTCCAACCTTAGAAACACTTCTCCATACATTCTCTAATCACCCGCTTTCCTCTCTGCCATTACCTTCTCTTATCAGACAAACCTGGCAGGTTTCTTTGGGAAGTGATGGATGCGAGCACAAAGGACCAAAGGATGCGCCAGTGAATCGTGTTGAAATGGTTTGGAGCTATAGCTTATGTCAAATCACGTCAATTGCAATTACTGTAAATTGCATCAGTGTACCACTGTGCAACAGTTAAACTACCTCACTGACACTACTTGTAATACCTTGGACTATTATAGAAAAAGGCAGTAAACACAGACATGGCAAGAATGTATGGCAAGTGAGGACTGATGTCACAGTCTCAGGCTGCCAGATTTTTGATACAGCTTAAAAATGATGAGCATTACAAAAAAAGCAGACATAACTAGAGATATACTATTCAAACTTTCACTTCTGGTATAGTTACCTGGACTTTATGTACCAAATACTGTGAAGCCTTTTGTTTACATTAACAACAAGAACACACTGGAACTGAATGAAGTAATGACAGTGATTGAGATGAGCAAAATGTAAAAGGATTAAAAATTCTACCAGTAACAATTGTAGAATTTTTATGTTGGAGAAATTTAGTAACAATACAATACTCAAAAGATGACTCCATTCCCACAAAACAGATTAAAATAATATTTTCCAATATGACAGTGATCCTAAAAACACTGGAGAAAGAGAGGAGAAAAAAAAAAAAGTGACAACTATGACATGGCGAAGTATGTCCCCTGACTAGAACACGGCTCGGAAACTTTAAAGTGGAAGGTAGAGCAACAAAAGCCCTCCAGCAAAACAGCAGCCTGAAAAGACTCATCTATAAAGAATGGCAGAGCATCTCTCCACAGATTTGTCCAGGAATGGTCTCATTCACGACCAGTAGGATCAAATTTTCCATTAGAAGACTGACATTAATATTTACAATATAAAAGTGCTTAATGACTTGTGTTGTAGTTGATTCTAGAATCCAGACCTTTTATTGAAGTTTGTTAAGTTAAGCTTTATTGAGTCGGAATAAGTCAGATAAGACCACGTATTCAACCAAAGAAAGAAAGACCCAACTACCCCTGCCCTCTGCATCAGGTGAGTTCAGTTAGTGAGGAGCTGGAAGATATTGTCTCGCATAAAGTTTGGTACAATGTTAGTATAGGCTGGTAAAGATTATATAAAATCTCTTGCTGTGTTGTGCCAGAAATGATATTTTTAAGTATATAACCATGATGAGAAATTGTGATCTAATCAAACTGTAATTAGTTTAACATTTGTTTTTCCAAATCAACCGATTTCATTAATTTCTACACTCGGGCCCCACAAGTAATATTTGTAATTACATTTTAGTATTCTTGACCAGACACGTACCCACTTCAGTTGAATCCTATACCGTATTTTTCAAAAAAAGATTTACAAAGTCACTTTCTTATGCAAATACTGTTCCTTAGCAATTTCCCCTCTGTAGCAATATTCAGTGCCATTTGCTCTCATCTTCTGGTTGCGCAACAACTTCATCAACTACGCTTTTATCAGTGCTTCAGCAGCACAGGTTTCCCTGCTGCTATGACCTCCCAGTTTACCTCTCCTTGTTCCACAGCACTGCATTAACCAATCCAGCTTGCCACCTCGCCCGAATTGGTTTAATTAAATCCAGGGGTCTTAACACCGTCATGAATTTCAAAGTTTGTGGGGATGCGTGCAGGCATATGCCAAAAACCTATCCCAGCTTGGCCCTGCCAACTAAACGTTTGATCATCATTAGTTGATATTCATGCAGCGCAAACCAAAGGTCCTAAAACAGAATGTCACATTCTTTAACATACCTATGTTAATCATAGAATTTAAAATCATAATATATAGGAATAATTCTCATTTCTCTCTAATGGACTGTACAACACATCTTTATCAGTTTTCTTAATTCCTTTTCTCCTCTCAGGTGCTTAAGCTGACATGAGACTATGTAATTAATTCACTTAGTGTATAGAAGACAAGGCAATCAGTCAATGTGAGAGACAAATTAAGATTAATTCAGGCTTTTTATATTGATGACTGCCAGCTGAATATTATATACATTAATGAAATTGTTCATAAGCACTGAGAGAGCTATGATATTATAGATGACCACAGCACAGGGGGTGCATACATTGTATAATGCTTTTCAGAACACAAGGGAGGAATATGCTGTATATTGATACTAAATTAAAATTGAATGCAGGGGTCCAAGCTATGTGTTTCCAGTATAATCTCTATGGATTTCCTGGATCTTTAGGAAATGCCGGAAACTGAAAAACGACAAAGATAAGGTTGATCTTGAACCACAGTGTGTCAAATGTGATAAGCTTCCCCTCGTGAGAATCCAGAGTCTTTGATGTGTGCTCTAATTAAACTACCTGCAGTCTTTGATTAGTAATTTTCATTAATACCTCATATGCTCTTAATCTTTATATAACGCCTATTGACAACCTGTGTTGTAGAAAGCACGGCCGAGGCCACACACACTGTTATTAGCCTGTACTGTTCCATTTTGCATAGAATGATTAATGGCTTTCTCTGTCTCAGCATATTTCACATATAAACTGCAGCCTAAGACAACCACTGGTTACTAGCGCCAAGGACAACATGCATGTAAAATTCAGTGCTTTACATTTGTGAAGAAATGTAATTATGATAACTGATGAAGACAACTGATGTGGCTGACCAAATGAAATCTATCAAACATCTTTCCCTTTAAAAGGTATTTTAAAATATAAAGCTGGTTAGCAATTTTGACTACAGACTAACAGTGAAGTAAAAGAAAATTATGAAAAATGTAGTAACTTTAAGTACTGGTGATAATGGTACATGTATGACTGCTGCAAAAAAATGATTAGACTGACCCATTATCAAAGAACAGCATAACGCCAGTTACGTTCCTGAGTCAAAGCTTAGTGTGCGTCTCTGGGGAGTTTTCTGTTTACCAGTCCTATCAGTAATAAACCCTCGTGAATCCCAGCCCCAGTGGCCACGTTTATTAATAGACAGTCATCTCGACTACTAGCCAGTGAACTCCATTCCAAATGTGAGATGGGATTTGCCAAGTGGCTGCTGAAAGAGAATGTGGCATGATCAGACTGCACAGTGTTTTGCGGCAGTAGATTGAGAAGCGACAGAAAAAACAGAAAATTCTTGCATGGTCATCTTCATTTGCTGCACACGTGCTATGTAAAAAAAAAAAAAAAAAAAAAAAAACACACACTCCTAGATTAAGATTCTGACAAAATATGAACAAAAACTATATTCAGTAGCATAAATGATTGATTTCTATAACATTACATTTTTATATGCATTCGTTTCTATACAATACACATAGCACCATGTAGTACATTACAGTTTATGTTTAAGGGCTGCACTGCATGTGTCCACCCACTGGTGTGATACTGTATGTGATGAGTTTGTCTTGTTTTGATGTGCACACAGCATAATGTTGATGTTAGTCATTAATAAAAAATGGCACCATCTGCTCCCTGCCTGTGCCAGTGCTCTGTGCAGGATATCTGTCTACTCCACCACTGTTATGATGGACAGCTATTCAATAATCCACGTCAGAATAAGAGCATGCAGGCCAGCAACAGAAGGCGCTTTCTCCGACCATGAGCGGTACAGTGACACATTATGTTCCCAGAGGACCTTAGCTGACCCTTATACGATCAATAGCATCATGGTAGCAATACTAACATTTAATTCTGGTCTGCTAAGTTTGACTTAGCTTTTGATTAAACACAGCAGTTAACTGTTTGTCATAAACAGACGGCCTGTGCCGTGACAGTTGTTTAGAAAGGGATTTGGGGGAGTGATTCATTTGGAAAATTTCAGCTAGTTCAGCTATGAGGATACGTCTTTCCATCAGCATAGGCATCTCCACAGTAAATATCCTGAAATAGTCCCATAACTGGTGGCCTTAATCAAGATAAATGAGTTTATCTCAGACTCAAAATCCTGAACTCCTAGACCAGAATGAAGAAATAACTCTATAAAAGCTGCTTATTTTCCACACAGATTAAAGTGAGGAAAATGCATAGACAACTTCTATGTATGTTGCTGACACATTTAGCTTTATTTGCAAGACCAGGGTTCAAGTTAGCATTATTTTTTTTAAATGCCATTAAACTAATGGACAAAATTACTGTACAAAATTTAAAATTCACTTAAAACTTCTAAACCACAAACTTGCAGTTTCACATTTCTGGCAGGATAACTGACAAATCAAAAATGATTTAAAACTGGAATAAAACTAATGCACACATATATTTAAAATAAAGGAAATGATGCAGGTCTGAGTTTAGGACGATTAGAAATATTGCCTAAAACATGGAAATATAGCACATTCTGGGGTTTAATACTCACATGTTCCATGTGCAGTAGGCTGAAACAGCAGTTATTTGTATGGTGAGGGATTGTGAAACTGGGTGTGTGGAAATATCTGCTGCTAGTGGCAACAAACCACATGACACGACTCCTGAGCAGGGGAGATCCACTCTTCCAATGAGCCTAAGATCAAAAAGTGCTTTCTGGCGCTTCTCCTGTAGACACAACACATGACAGTGTTTCAATAACGTCATCTGAAACAAGTTCATTCTGAGCCCATTTGTCTTGTATTAGTTGACAAAAGCAACACATATTTGGATATAATGCACATGTGCTAATATTGTTAGCGTACTAATGGCAATTAACCCCTAACATAAGATAAAATTACAAAAAGTTATTTACCTAGATCTTAGTATCTGTAGAGCGTAAACAAACTTCACATTCACAATAGTAATAATTTATCTCCAGCAATCTCACAGCCTTTAAACTGGTCTGGTGCATATCTAAACAATGGTGGAGTCATGGTTCTTTTACATCTGGCAATTCAACCTTGCGACTGGATTCAAAATAAACAACTTGATACTCCATCATGCAGCTAGCAAAATACAATCATATATTGTATTTTAATCAACTATACAACAACATATGACCAGGATATTAACTTCTTAAATTCATGTTCAACTGTATTAAACTTCTCCAATATCATTTTGATATAACACTTTATTTGTGATTATATACCAATCTTGTTTATTTCAAATGGAATTTAAACTATATGCTTATTAAACTTCTCTACTAACTGCAGATAACCGTATTCGTAAGCACCTGTACATTATTATTTTGTAAATGAGGATTATCATGGAGAATGCCATGCTGTATTGGTGTGATTCATCATGTAGCATTCGATAAGTAGCTGTGAATATATGAGGTAAATAAATAGTGGAAGATTTTAGCATGTAGACTGTATAGAGAAACTTCCAGTTAACAGAAAATAATACTGATGTCATGATTTATCTGAACTTTGTTGCCTGTCAGTTGAAAAAAAAAAAAAAGAAGGTTCTGGAAAATTCACATTTCCCAAATAAATCCACAAAATGTCATATTTCACCCACCTCTAGTCTAAATGTGTTAGGTTGAACAGTTCAGGAGTAATGTGTCATGAAATCACAAACCATTTCCCCATAGCTCACTGATTATACAAACTTCCAGCTACAGCAGTTTCCAGATTGAAATCGCACAGCAAATACTGGGCTTCCAAGACTCAGACCTGCAGTCCAAGACATTAGTGACTATCATTCCAGATGATTTGCAGGTATGTGACTTTTATGTGAAACTAAATATGAATGATTACAGTGATGTTTAAACAATGAAATATTACTATTTTATGGTTTTGCAATGCAGTGGGATATGTGGAGGGTACACATTAGGATTTGTGTTGCAAGCATCATTTAGAAATCACATCACAATAATTATGTGCAATTAAACACCACATTTTTACACAAATTTAAACTCCAGCAGTTTTTAATATAGTTTGAACTCCAGTTAGTCTCATAGTTTAGGAAATACATTCTGTCATGTCATCTGAAGGGAACTATATAAATTCTGAGAAGATTATCCAGATGGTGTCAGGGTATTCTTGAACTGGATTTTGACATTGGCAGTTACCATGGAAGAAGGCTCTAATAAATAATGGAAGCAGCAAATGTAAAGACTGACAAACATTCATTTAAGTTTTACATGAGTTATTCACGCCACCTATGACTAGTATTGTCTCAGTGGATGAGCTGGCAGTTTAAAAAATGCCAATACAGAAGAATTTATTGTTTCACATCTCTGTGACAGTGTAAAAAAAAAAAAGAAAAAGAAAAACAGTGAGACTACTTTTTGTCCTCTCTAGTCTGTATTCCTCCCTCCAGTCTTCATTTCAGGCTAATGGCACATGGAGGTTAAGGACCATTAGTCCACTCCCTGGACTATAGCTGTGCCTATTATAGTGCTACAGCATAGCTTTCTTCAATGGGCCAACCCTACTTTATCACTGCTTACCCAAGACCTTTCCCAGAAGGTCAGGCTTTTCTAATGACTCGTGACTTGAGTCATGAGGAAGAGGAGAGGTAAAGTGAATGGGGAAAATTGCCAGTATAGAGAGAGAGAGACAGAAGTAATACAGCAAGAATGAAAAGCAAAGAAGGGAAGGGGAAAAAATGGCTAAGTGAAAATACAGGGTTGAGGCCTACAAACTTGATCAGGGTAACAAACAGAAGTAAAGGCTTGAGGCCTAAGTGTTGCAAATAACCAATGAGTGAAGTTTAAACTATAATTTTCTTCAGTAATAATTGCTTCTTGTAAAAGTTTAACTACTACAGATGTGGGTAAAATCCATGGTCAGTAGCTAGGTAGGCAGAAAGGCAAACAAACCATGCTGGAGAAGAGACAATGATTAAGTCTTTGATACAAACTAGACTCACTGATCTGATGACGCAGGCAACTGGGAGTCCAGAGGGCATCAAACCACAGGTGAAGATCCAGCGCAGCAGAACAAAGAGAATACTGAAGAGTTAATGTAAATCTAAAGCTTGACAAACAGTCTGGAAGTGCACATGTGGTCACCAGGGGTTTATGTAGTGTCCTTGATGAGCAAGAGCAGATCAGTGGGGTGTGGCTAGGTGGAAATGGAGGGAAAATAGAACAGAGGAAATGGGAGGGCTGAGTGAGTGACTGACAGAGAGGGAAACCAGTGACAGAGACAGGTGTGTGTTTGTGTATGAGGTACCTGAGATAGAGGCCTGACTAAGGACTGGACTGTGATAGGGAAGAAGGGAAAACAGGGGCAAGAAATAAACAAGTGGACGCATACTATTGATATGGTATAATTTCTTATTGAGTTATTCTCCATCACTGCCTGGTGACTGGGGACTTAGAAGTCCAAGCAGCTGGGAACACCAGAATATTTATTGTGTGCTCAGTGTCTGAAAAGTTCACCTTGATTAAAATTAGCTGAACTATGATTCAAGTCTTTCTTTAATGAGCATCACTGATTAATTACCAGGGAATATAAAAAAGAAAATGGACAGAAATGTTTGTACAATTTGTACTTTTCTAACTGACCTACTTAGAGGAGGTTTCCCCAGGTATTCTACATTGCACTGGAGAAGGGGCAGTTCTTGCCGTTTTGCAATGAAGTTAAAAGAAATTCGCAATGAGCAATGAGAAAGGGCATAATTGCTGGAAGATGGCAACATTCAAAAATGTGTAATCTTAGTAAGGCAACAGCACAACCCTTATATACGGGTTTTTCAAGAAGAACACTAAATTAAACGTTAAATAAAATTTTTACCAGTCCCAGCTTCAGGAAAATCCTCCTGCTGAGGTACATCAGAGGCTTTTTAATAATTTCCAAAACATCCCTTTGGGTGTCAAGGATACAGCTGCATCTGGACTTAAATTGATAGCCAGTAAAATGATTCCACCGAATCCAATCCACCAATAAAAACAGTATGGTTTAACTAACAAACAATGTCTATGTAGTTTAATTTTCATTTAATTTTTGAATAGCTTCTTCTATGAAAACCCCCAAAAAAGTGCAGCAAGCACCTGGCTCAGCATCTCCCACCTGTGCCTGGATGCCAAAGTTGATTCTTCCATAGACAGAAGAAGTCTGAATGGTCTTTGTAGAAGGAAAGCAGCCATGAAACCACTTTTTTTTCTTTCTTTCTGGACAAGGCTGCAGTATGGTTCAAAGACAGTTTAAAGACACATTAGGTTAGAGAATTGCCATTCAAGATAATTTAAGTTCATGGTCAGACAATGGTGTCACCTGTCACAGGACTCGTGAAGATTTATAACAGCACAGCTGGGTACCCACAGCAGAGCTTAATGATAGGTCATAACATCGTTTAACCATTTATCAGTACTGGTGTAGCAATGATCGCCCAATTTTCTGGCACATTTCACAGAGCGTTGATAAATGATATTGTATATGATCACAGTTTGATGAGATTAAACTTAGAATCACTATTGTCAGACCTGTTATGTTGTGCAATTATACCTACATCATCAAACAGAGTAAAAGCAAAATGTTCAAAATTTCCAAAGAGGCCAAAATGAAAATGAGTGGGCTGCAATGAAATATTGATTAACGATGCCCATACGAGATTCAAGCTTGGTTATTTTGGCTTGGAATCCAATGTGTATAAAAAGTACTGTTAAGGGAAATTGTGAAAATTCTGGAGAAAGCTGAGAGGCGAGTGAAATACTGGGCTCAGTGGAGAGCCGGCAGAGAGGAGCAACACAGACGAGAAGATGCATCATGACGAAGAGCTGCAGAAGGAGCAGCAGAGGTAAGAGGAGAGAAGGAAGCAAACCAATGTGTATGTACAAAACTTTACACGCTTATCAAGGTTTGAAAGAAAGAGGCACTGTAACATGGAATTACATAGCTTTAGAATATTTAAAGCTTCAAAGGTAAAGTAAAGTCAAAAAGTATTAGAGAGTTTTAAAATGTATAAAGCAGATTCACAAATATTGACTCTGCACGGTAAGGAGTTCAAATACCCATTAGGAGCTGCTCCTCCTTTAAGTTGAAAGGAGACGTTTGAGTGGTAGTGGCTAGTAGGGATCCAAATGAATAAATAAAATTGATCAAAATTTCTGCTTGACACCTTCTTGTGAAGGTATTCCAGAAATGCCCAGCGGACCATCAGGACAGACCAGCAACACATAGGCATCTCCCTGCAGGAGCTGGAGGATGTGGCTGGGGAGAGGGACGTCTGGATTAACTTGCTGCATCCACAACACAGACCCAGATAAGGTCTGTGGGAAATGGATGAATGGCCATATGGATGGAAAATAGTGAATCTGTAACAAAAAAAAAAGTAATGCTGGCCAGCTTTAGCTTATCAGCCACAAGGCATTGGACCACAATGTCTCATAACCTCTGCATTTGGGCAGCCAATGCACAAATGGTTGAACAAATGGAAGACAGATAAGCAAAAGAAATGTATATGAAAAAGATATGGTGTCACTGTAGGAATATTGCCTTCACAGGTACAGGACATAGTGACTTGATAATGTCAGCCAGTGATTGGAAAGTAATTGCTTTCTAATGAATTTCAGTTTTCCCTGAAATATCACCTGTTGGCTCTCTGTATGATAACATGTTGATGTGAAGACTTGCTCTCACTAAAATAATGGAAAAGCACCAGGCACATAATTTCTACCAGTCTGTGGTTTTGCAGTGATGCAGCTTCTGGCTCCACCTGTTTTTCCACAGATTTTATGGTCAGTTCTGGAGCATTATCTTCAAAACAGAGACGTAAATTCACCTGTGCTCAGACATAAAATTGTGCAAGAGGTGGAGAAAGTTGAAAAAGATGCCAGTTGGAAAAAAGTATGCCAAAGTTGAGTGAAAGTTTGACAGTTCTGGAAATAAACTAAGTTTAACAACCAAAGTTAGATGTGACTACACTACAAGCTAAACTAATGTGTTCTAGTATATATAATTTGTACTTTAATAATCAACCTGCATAATGTGCCAAGCGCTTAAGGACATGTGGTCACATGGAACTGGGAGTCGAACCACCACTCTTGTCTGGAGTCTTTATGCTAATTTAACTAGCTGCATACCAGCATTTGTCCTATATTAATAGTACTCACTTGAGATTGGTCTCAATCTTTCATTCTAACTCTCTGCAAGGAATAATATATGTACATATTTCCAAAAACTAACTATTCCTTTAAAACAGTTCATTTATAAACATAAATGTTATATTCTAGGTAAATTTCTAGTTTTCCAAATTATTGTTCTAGTTATCTTAGAAAGTGTTGAAAATATCCTACATTATCTATTTGATAACCAAAACGACTTTGAACGACCAATGATCCTCAAATTTTAATTTTAAATTCATCATGCCAGGTTGACGCTAATGAGAGCTGCTAATCTTATCACCAAAATGTATGCACTGTATATGATGTAAATCTTTTATATGTGCATTATGGTTACAGCGCTTTTTTTCATGTTAGCAACATAAAGATTTTGCTGTATCATCTGTACTCTGCCACACCAATCAGAATGCCATTCACTTGCAGTTAATTTGAGAAACTTCTACCCTGCTTTTCATAAGCACAGAGAAATCTGACATTCTCATTTATTATCCTACAGTTTTCCAAAAAGCAATTTATGTTGATGAATCCCAATATTTCAATTTATGATTTTGGAATCACTCTTCTATTTTGAGCCATTTATGGGAGTACTGGGAGTACTGGATCTCACAGGGGCACTGCAGGACAGGGGTTATTTGCTCGGTCAGATTCTGGAATTGTTTATTTCTTTTTCTTGGTCTCAGCCAGAGGGCAATGTCATACACCCAATACTCCACATCAAGAAACTGATACAAAAACAATTCTCCAGAGTCCTATACATGTGATGTGCACCGGTGCCTTAAACTACAAAATAAAACCACTAGCTCATGAAAGCATCAAATTGAAATATAAAACTCAATAGGGAAAGTTCGGGAAAGCAATCACACAACATGCATGTTCACGTAACATCAAAGGAACTCATATTTGAAAAACTGATAGCAGTGAACAATGTTTTTCTCTTTAAGGTAACCAAGTAAAAAGACTTTTATAAAATATGACAGCATGACGAAAATATCTGAAGTTTAGGAGGAAACAGAGAAGGCTTATAACACACTCTCTGTCCTTGTAGAGTGATGTTTGCATCAACAAATATGCTGCAGAATGGATTTTTGTTGTGTGTGGACATGCATGTACCAACACGCATTATTTGTGCAACGCTTTGGCAGAAAGCTGATTAAAGAGTGAATGAGGAAGTTGATTTCTGCCCCACAGTGGACCAACAATGTGCAGGATTAATCAGGCTCGGCTCCTATCCATGCAGGTTAATTAGGGTTAAATGATAATTAGGACACCATTAAAAAGGCAAACAACCACAAAGGAGCGTTAATCCGCACAATGCTGTGCTTCTGTGGGTAGGTTTGTTTGTTGGTTGGGGGTACGTGTATGCAGGAAAGGTGTTTTTGTGCATTCAATATGTATGGTCTGTCAATAGTATTTGTGTGTATGTGTGTAAGATGTGACCATACATACGGATTTGCAGGGTAAATCTTCACATCAGTGCACATTCTGTTTATGTTTATGTGTGTTTTGTTTTCGGCATGTATTTCCTCTGCTGTCGAGACCTGACCTAAAACCTGCAAGAATTTAGTTTGTTGTGACTTTAGTTTGTCAGAGGTACTAATACACTCTTAAATGACTAAAAATGCCCTTTACTCAAAGCCAGGGTTGAAGCATCTAAGCAAAACCCCAACTTATCACAGGAAAGCATCCGTATGTAAAATGTTTTTAGAAATATGCGAGCCACATCATATTAACAGCTGCTATACTTGACTGCTCCTGAAAAGTTCATTACAGTGAAAATGGAACTGACTAATATCCAGAATCCTTGCACATACCTGATGGGATGTAAATGTGTCAGGGTTGAGCTGGAACATCCTCTTTGTCCCTTTTCAAATACAATAATTTGCTCCCATTTTGTGCTCGCAAATGTGACACCAGGATGTTGCAGTGACAAATTGGAATTGATTGGAGCCTTGGCTAAAATGTCTCAGGTTGCGACCCCTGAAGCTCAAAAGCATTTTTCTATATTAGTATTCTGCACCTCACAGCTCCTACCTGGCAGCCAAGGTTTTAGAGCCTGAATAGAATCAATCTGCATTACTGTATCTTTTCAGTTTTCCTTAGTTAATCTCAAAATGTCAGTTACATGCATTATTATTAGTAGTTGTAGTAGTAGTAATAGTAGTAGTAGTAGTAGTATGGAATTTTTATTAACGAAGTTTAAAAGCAATATTTTAACCACCTAATAAAGTTGAATCTTTCCATTTTGATTTGTGATGATTTAGCTGATTCGCGGATGAAGTATTTTTTTATATGCAAAAAGCCTTTTTACTGCTGTTCAAATTTATTGTAGCTTTCATTCATTCATTCCTTGCTGTTAATGATGGATCATGGAGCCTGTGGACCTGACAAGGTTAGTGGTGGTGGTGGTGGTGGTGGTTTGTAATCCTCTTTAGGGTCTTCAAATCTCTAGGGCTGGAACTGAACTCCTTCCCTCTGCAGCACACAGATGTATACAGCGTAAATTTATCAGCACAAAACACCCTTGGCATGCCTGAGTGAAAGCGGGAGCTTAGCACTGATAGTATGGCTGTAAAGTAGCAGTGGGCATTTTATTCCATCTTATTTTTTATTTTATTTCTTTCTTGGAAGGGGATATCTGGAGGCCTCCTGTGATCTGACTGCAGCCTGACTGAGTAATACCTGAGCTACGATAAGGGCTTGGATAAGCATAATGACATTTGGAGGTGTGAAGTTTTTGCTCCCTTTAAATGGAGATGGTGATTCTCTTCTTACACCTCCGTGCTTATTTAGAGTGCACACTATGGCCAGGAATTTCAATGGGGGTTCTTATTCACAGACAGACTTTTCCAGTGTGTATCAGTGTGTGCATCAGCGTGTGCGTTCCTGTCTGTGTGACCTGCATTCCTTCCCTGTTTTACCACCCAAAAGGTATAGCTCCCCCCTGATGAATGTCGAGCAGGCGGTGTGTCATTTCTTTGTGGAGCTGAGGGGTCACTGTTTTTATCTGCTTGCCCAGCCCACTTTTTCAGAACTGACATGCACTCACATTTATATACATTTGCCATGGCGTGATGTAGGTACTTATCATTGTTTAGTGATGCTAAAGTGCACATAGTCAATACTCAAGTAAAAGTAAAAGTACAAGTACGTACTTGGCTAAAAAGTACTACACTACAAAGAAAAAGTACCACTTCATATTCCTTATCCATGCTGAAGTACATGCTCTTAAATTTACTTTGAGTACTGAAGTGCGAGTGCAAGTACTTCACTTAGAAATGTCTTGGGGGAGCTGCCTGACAGACAGACTGATTGATCAAGCCACCATTTTGGTACTCACGGACTGAATCCTAATTATTCTGGCAATTTTTCTCCTAGTTACCATCAGACCAAAATTTCAATTTGCCCAATATTTTTGTTCAAGGCCAAACACCTGTAAAGTTATAAAATGCAATAGAAATCAGACTTGTTCTTAGCAAAGGCTACAATGTACTGTGCACCTCATATAAAACCGATCTTGGTTCAATTTCAGTGGAATTGCCGCAATCAGGGTATTCACTAGTGGAACTGAAGTAAAATTGCAGAGTGCTTTTCTGTGGAGTTCAACTTGAGTGAAAATTGACGTGCAAATTGTACTTAATCTCCATAGCACCATCTATTACTATACATAAGAATACAAATTTCACTGAGATACATTCTGCTGCCACCACTACCTTTGACATAGGTTGTCTGATTATGTAGTGGAGCATTAGATAATTTAGATTATTAATTATAAGAACATTATCCTGAGACTTTCAATAGCAAAAGTAGAATGAGTGGAGACAGCTGGTCATGACCAATAACCATGGCTAGAGGTATTATGTTTTCAGATTGTTTGTCCAATTCTCATGACTACGATATATCACGCTGACACGATATCCCTTCTTAGGGATTTTATAAAATGTGGTAAAAACAATTCTTCATTCATTGCTGTTAATGATGGATCGCCTTACATTTTTTCATCTCAAACAAATGTGCACTTCACTCATGGATGAACTGATTACAATATAAGTCTGGAGAGACGTGCATGTAAAGTGCAACTTTGCTGATTGGTGGATTCTAGTTCTTATTGTGATCAAATGCCCCCTGATTTCACAAGTACTGACTGTAACTGAAACTCAAAAACACATATGAGCACACTGTTCCTTCATTATCATAAATGTGGACACTGCAGTTAATTTTTATCCCACAACTGTTCTCCTGTCAAAAATTCTAAGGCGAGCATCAAATGTGTGTTAATACGGATGAAAATAATCTTCAGCAAGTTCACAAATGACTCCAGGTTAAGAAACAGCCACCAAAAACTACAGTGCTTTTGAGCCTTTTTTGAAACCAAACTATATATTCATGTTTTGATTACATTTTCAGGAGGATGGCGCGTTGTTCCCCTTTAAAAAGTCATGTTGCAGCTTGTAATCCCCGGAGCAATATGGATTTCATAGGGAAAATTATTTGACATTGATAAAACATGTGAAGCAAATGAAAGAGGAAAAGGGGGAGTGAGTCAATAGCAGTAGTTTTATAGCTGAAGTGCAAAGAAAAACACAATAACTTGGGGAGGGGGGCTGGCGATCAACTGAGTGGTGTGCATGAGTGAGGATGTTTGGCCTCTCTCTGCATTGACTGTGGTTGAGATCCTACTACACAGGACTGATTACCACAACAGAAAATACAGTAAGCAACAACTGCAAGTTGCTGGCATTTCACTCAGATATTGTAATTGTCAATTTCCCTTTAGAGGTACAAACGGGCTAAATGGTCCTTGAGCCATTATGCAATTTGACTGTATGTCAAGCTTGTAACATGAAAAGTGTGCATGTCCCTTGGCATTCTGTGGTCTGCACAGTAGGGATCACTAACTCACTTAAGTTTGGTTGGGTAGAAATTGCTCAAATGATGGAAATATGTAATTGCTACAGTAGTTGAGGTGGGAGATGCATTGCATATTAATCAGCAGAAGTGTGGATTTGAAGGTGCATGTGTTAAAGGGAGAGAGGGAAGCAATAATCAACAAATAAAAGAAACTGCAGAGTGGAGTAAATCCTCAACAACACAGCATGCAAACAATAAAAGAGTATATATTGTATACTGACGCATCGCCACCACACAAAAACAGTATGAAGGTTTCTTTTTATGGAAAAAATAAACACAGAGTCGTAATGAGAATGCATGAATTCACATCAAGGATAGATGGCTGGTTATTGCATCGCTTCAACATTTTGTGTTGTTTAATGTATTCCTGTAATACTACAAGACAATACTGCACAGATGGCTTATTTCAGGAGATTGGAAGACTCTGAAATGAAACACTTGTTAATATTAAAACTAAAACTTTTGTTTTATTTAAACCTTCAATGCCTTGATGCATATCTGTGCATATTAGATCCAGCGTGGTTCAGAACCATAACATTTAATATATTAAAGATACAATCTCTTTGTCTTGGTTGGACCTTTGGCCAGTTGTCATTCATGCCTGACAATAATTTGTGTTACATGTCTTGGCAAGTTAAATAGAGTCAGGTGAGATTCACACAAACTGTTAAATTCTGTTGCAGCTTAATATAATGCAAAATCCACCTGCATATCTCCAAATCATATTACTGTGCCTGACAGGCAGTTACAGTTTCCTCAGTGTAGTGTAGGGATTGTTCTAGCAGCATTGTTTTCAGGAAATACTGTTGTCCAGATGCTTTCCTTTTTTTGTTTCTGAGTAGATTGTCACTCACTTTTTGTGAGTAAAACATTCCAGCATTTTCGTGCGTTTCTCTAAATGAAACCACAGGTTGAACCGACTGCATTTTCTGTCTGAATCACTTTGCTTTGATTCACCTCATTCAGAGCATCCACTCAGAGTGCATTGAATGTCCTGAAGTAGTGATTGAATTAGACAAAGAACCCTCATGAGGAGAAAAAAAAAGACGGAATGCAATCATATTCCCATTAGTGCTAGGCTGGATGGGAGAAGCGTGTGCTGGTCTTTTCTTCTATAGCCTTCCTTATTCAGCATTAATTACTGTCCATTTCACACATTCTGTTCTTTCATTCTCCCCACTTTCCAGCGCTACATACAATTTCAGCCCTGCTCATCAGGTTAGTTTCCCCCAACTCTTTTGAATTAAACACAGAATAAGGTATCAGTTAGTGGTCGGAGCAGAGGCCGTTTTTAAAGGAAGAGCCAGATATTACTTTCATACGTGTGAGATTAATTCGATGACTGCTGTGCTCATAAATCAAACATTGCAGAGATGGAGTGGTTTCAGTCAGCGACTGAAGAGGACTAAGGTGAGGAATACTGTACATTGTGTTCTATGAATGCTTATGTAAGAACTGTGTCTTTTTGATTCTGCCAGTGGCACCTAAAGCTTTTGTCTCTGAGAAACTGTCTGGGTGTGTTTTCATCACTGTCACACACCCTCTAGATTTCACTTCAGCTCCTTTCTTAACATTTGTGACTCATATTCCAAATGTTGCAGTGGAACTCTTTGTCTCGTTGGTGTAACCTTGGCAGAGTGCTGATATGCTTGAGGTTTATTTAGCTAGAAGGATGAGGTGCAAACGAGCATGAACAGTGGGCGAATGCAAGATGAAGTCCAGAAATGTGCAGCTTCCATCCACAATTAACTTGTTTCAGTAGGATGGCATTATCTAAAGGGAAACTCCACTATTTTTTCACATCACAGTGAACAGATCTCAGGGTGTACTGCTGCATAATATGTGGGAGAAGCTAAAGCCTCATGCGGCTCAGAATGGAGCTGTGCTAAATCTGATATAGTGAGACTACATCGGCTGCTTTTAGCTTACGCACCCAAATCCCCAGATGAACAGTTTGCAGTCAAGTTGCATTGTGTGTAATGCAGATGCCCAGTTGTGACATGGAAGAAAGTTCGAGGAATAGCAAATATGGTATCTCTTTTCCTACTGCATTAATTTTTTATCCCATCCATCATCATGACTTCAGCAGTTTTATGGGAGTGCAATGAGGGGAGCACGCTGTACCTTTAAGACTTAGATTTTTCCTTATAGAGGCACCTTTTTTTTCTTTACGAATCCACTTGCATCAAAATGTGTATGTATTCTGAAAGTCAGAGTGTAATACGATGATAGAATGAAGTCATAAGAGGGAACACTGAAACATTACTCTACTGCGCCACTTGTTCTCCTCGAGTCTTAAATGGTATTTTATTTTGTAGCACATTTGCTTTGAAATGTTGACCACACTGTCTATTGTACCATTGTATTATACTGGACATGAAGAGATCCCTCCTGATGCAATTCTGGTGTAAGACAGCGAGGACAGAAAAAAACACATTGACCTGGCTTACAATGACTCTGAACCAAACACACCAGCTTCCTTCAAAAGCTTCACTGATCACGCAGGCAGTCACATGCATGTCTGTGTCGGAGGATGTTAATGTGCAGTGACTGAAAACCTTCCTGACAGTTTGCAAGCACCTGTCTCCTTATGGACCATTTACTTGTTGTTATGATAATTCAGGAACTGGCATCTATAACCCCTCTACAACAACCAGAAGGAGCTAACCACCTTCAAAATAGATTTAGTGTGTGTTTATATATTTTTTCCCCTGGATTTACCTTCATTATCATCGCCATGAGGTTTTTCATCTCGGGAACGAAACATCTGCTGTTTGGGCTTTTTGTTCAACTGACAATTAACCACTCAAAGATGTTTGGTACATTTTTCTTACTAATCCTTTTTCCCATCACTGCACATTTTTCATTCCTAGGAGTCTGCCTTCGCAATATTTCAGCGTGATGCCAAAAATGGCACCGTTATAATGCATATGTGTGTTTGATCGTTTTTTGAACTATTTGGCGCTGTTCCACAACTTAAACAGCTCTGATGCTTTGTGTGACATTTTTATGGTAAACAACAGAATGATTTGCAGCAGACTTAAATGACTGAGAGCTCCATAACAGTAAACTATGACTGGCACAAGCAAAGAAGGACAGACCCACAATTACATCATTAGTTTGTATGACTCAGGGAATAATAAAAAAAAAAACTATACTCTGCAATGTGTCACAGTTTATTGTGAGCAGCCAGATGGAGAGGAGAGATATGGTACCAAAGAGAGTTAGTGTTTCTAAGTTTATAAAGTAGTTTTGAATTTTTTTAAAGATGACGTGTGTCAGACACACATCCAACATATCACATACCAGAAATCTTGTTGTATTGTTTTAAAGAAGAAAAGTGTTGCTTTAACTGTTGATAAGAAGTGAATTACTTTCTTTTTCAGTCAGCGCTTTGAGAGGAGTGTGACTTTTCCTAATGAGCACAGCTTAGGTCTTACACAGCAGGGTAGCACTGGGCAGACGCTCTTTGAAGAGGTTTCTGCTTAAGAGCCTGCATCACAGTTTTGCCTACAGCAGCAGCAGAAACCTGGGCTGGTATATCCCATGAGGTAAAGTACTCTCGTGACAAGAGGATTGCTGTTTGGAATACTTTAAAGAGAATGTGAGAAACCCATTTGAATGTGTGTCAGGTGGGCTTTAGATAATTCAGCACAGAACAATATTTTCACATATTAAACAAATTCTGTGAACTTGAAATACATGTAAGCCAAGACATGACAAACCATTTTCATCTGTTAAGCATTACTGCTACAGATAACTTACATCTCTCTTTACATATATATTTAGCATTCAACGCTTTTAAATTGGAATAAAGATGTATGATATGATGTCTTATGTAATTCCTGTATCGGTTACCACAATCCTAAAAATCTCTTTTTATTTTAAAAGGGGTCTAACTGAATAAGTACATTTTATAAATCATCATCATCTTGCTAAACTCTAAATCCAAGGATGCAAGTTGAGAGTTCAAGTTTAAAGAAAGTTTAAGAAAGATGCGATGGGAGAGATAAAGTTAAGAGGTCGGTGAGTCAGGTCGCGATGACAGTAAAAGTAGTGGACAGCATATTTAAGAAAAACCATTCACTGATGCTAAAGAATGTGTGGCAGCTGAAAGAGAAGCTAAGCCATCAATTATTTATGGAAAACACTGTGACCATGCAGTTTCAAAACCCCATGGTCCACCTACGTAGATGTTTTCCTTATTTTCTTCTACTGATTACACTGCAGTCCTCTCAGGGGTGTGTGGGTGTGTACAGATTGAGCTTGATTAACATTTCTGTCACTTACTTGTCAGTTTTGTGGCACCTGTTAAGGTGGGACAAATTATACCTTTATCATGCTTCATGTAATTCCCCACATAGCTTCTCCATTTAAACTCTGCAGTAATTTAATCAACCAGATTACTGTCAACTATAACACCTGTGTAGTGGTGCGGTGTCTTAATAAATTGTTTAGTTTCATCATCGTGGAATGTACTAAGACACAGGTATGCTTAAGTCGCATTAAGAAAATGTTAAAAGAGTTCTGAACAACAGTTGTTATTGCACGTTAGATTAACACAGACATTTATACTTGTATCACAGTGTATTTTAATGGATCATATTAAGTCTTATATACCTAAAACCATATTTGGAGACATTACTATTTTTAGCTTGTTTTAAAAATACCTTGAATTAAAAGTGGCTCATCTCTCTGAACTCTGGCCTGCACCCTCCCTTCTGACAAAGTGCCAGAGCCGAAAGCCAAAACTGATGGATCTTATAATGTAATTTCTCGCAAGGTAAAAGCTTATAATGCATCCTCATACTCACTGAGGTAAGTTTAACACAATAGAGTTTTTCATTTGCACTCTTCTGTGTTTCAGCTGAGTAATAGCCTCTGAAACTGCATGTGATGGAGCCACATTAAATAATTTGTAATGCACAAGCATTGGCTTTGGGTCACTGTATTTCAGAGGTGGTCAACAATAATGGTATAAAAGGTCTCCATTGTACATTTAGATTGCTTGCTATTTATTCTGTTTATATGTTTTAAAAATGATTACTAATTGTTTTAAATGTACTGTTTAGCTTTTTTATTTTCATATCTATTTGTAATATCCTGCATTCACTAGGGCTACTGATTTAATTTAACATCATTTTCAGCATCAACCATGTGTGCAGCTTACTAAATATCACATTTTTTACAGAAGCCCTTACCTTACCTTAACACTCTTAGACTGACGGATCTTTTATCATCGATAAAAATATAATAACATTCTTTAAAAACAAAAAAATATCCTTGGCAAAGAAACACGTTGACATGAACTCTTCACAAAGCTGAATGACATAAAAACCAAATTTGTAATTTTGACAAAAATGTAACCTGGCACAAAGCATAAGCTACAAGGACACCATTAAAAATTCACACAAAAGAAACAGTTATGGGGAAAGATGGTGCTGAATGTATGCTGTAATTCCGATCTGAGCTAGATTTGCGATAAGCTTCAACACATTTTTGTTTCTCTGCTGGTGTTTTCTATCAACCGCCCCGAGTATAATCCAGTGACGGTGACGGATGACAGTGAAGATTAAAGACTAGCTGTCAGAGCATCCATCCAGTGTTTTGCTTTTTTTTTTGTCTCGGCCGATTCCACAGGTTAGAGCGAATCAAACCTCTAATTGACTTCAGTTAGTGCAGGGACATGTTCAGACCGTGTTTCATCATAAGAAGGCTGACAGCACTCTGACACACAGAGAATTACAGTGCAGTAAAATATTCAGACGGGGTTCAGAAAGAGGTCATTCTCAGGCCCCATGTAGTTGGCTAACAGTCAGACAGCTGTGACTAGACGTTCAAAGAGAATCATGCATTTAATTTACCTACAAAACTCTCCATATGCAAAAACACTGGAACGATGTAGCAGAAAATTCAGAAAGGAGCAGTGTGTGGTGGGTACAAAGAACTGTCTACAGGTAGGAAGTTATTAGAATTTAATCCATGACAAGCTGTGCACTAAAGGTATGCACTATGTTTGAGCAGGGTTTACACCCACAGAGTGACATTTGAATTTTATCATGACCAGCAGTAGCATGCTATCGTTAGGCGATCTCTAACTGCCATAGTAATTATGACCCAAGCAAATAAGATCATTAGGTGCATTTCTAAAGCACGGAAGTCCTTGGTAGAAGGATAGATGGATCTCAGAACAGTGGATTCTCCCACAGGAGAACGATGTTGACTTCCAGTGTGAAATCTGTGTGTTTTTTATCCATGACAGTTCCATTACATTAAGCCTTTCAAGAATATTTGACTCTTCCTGCAGTTTTAAATTCTGTCTTGGTTTTAGTAAGAACAGAAAATGCAAAAGAGGAAAATTGTTATTGTTACACAGACACAGATTTGAAGTTGTCTTGTTGCAGTGAACAGACATAGCACTGACTGAATAAAAGAAATGCATTGAAATGCACTTTTATCATCCTGTGAGTGTTTGCTGAATGATTGCTTCGGCATTTGGGGAAATAAGGTATTCCCTTTCTTCCAAAGAGGTTGGTGGGAAGATCGATAACACTGTGCAATAAATATGAAGTCACAACTATTGCTTAGTTTAGCATAAAACTGAAAATGTGGTAAGTAAAAGATAACACATAGACTGTAGCCAGCAATGAGGTAAAAATATCCCCCAGTCATGAATAATAGTTTCTAAAGCATGACTATAATCATAAAATTATCTGTCACATTGGTTAAAAAAATTATGCACTGTTTTCTGTATTGTTAGCATTTTTGTAATTGTTCAGTTTAAGCAGTAAAATAATAATAATTGAACTGCTAAATTTGAGAGTTGTTTTAAATTTGACAGTAAAAACTGAAAATGCCAGTTACTGTTTATCTCAGGAAAAATACTGTGCTTAATATTACTGTAACTTACTACTACTACTTACTTACTGTATACTGCATACATCCCCGTGGAGGTGTGTGTGTACACAGCGTGTTCAAGCAACATCACTTTTTGATTGATTATTTCTCACCATTTTTTCAAGGGAGTAATAAAAACAGGTGGACACAGCTAGCCTGGCTTGGTCTAAAGGCAACAAACACTGCCTACCAGCACCTCTAAAGCTCAAAAGAGTTTTTTATTTTTTACCTTTGGATAGTGCAAGACTGTTTCTCCCTGTTTCCACTATCTGTTCAGAGATATGGGAGTGGTATTGATCCTCTTTCACTCTCAGCAAGAAAGCAAATAAGGGTGTTTCCTTTCACATTTCTTCTATAGACAGGTTTCTGAAATATGTGAATTTATTTTGATAAAGTCCACAACAAGGTTCAACAGGTACAATGTCTATATATTTTATGTGTTGTTTGTTTCTCTGATGGCAGTCTGTGAAATATGTGAATATTTTGTTTTTGAGACAATTTCCAGTCAACCAAGAGAATACTTGAGATTGTCCCCAGTGAAGTATAGCATACCAGCCTATTGGCCAACAAAATCACATTCTCCTACAGAGAAAATAATAATGCCTAGCCTCAGGGCAGACTGGAGCAAACTCTGTAGGTAATTTGAGATGGCTGCCAAGCAGCAAAACAATATGGCGGGACACAGCTAAGCACCAGAATGACATTGAGCCTTGAAACACCCAACATTATTATATACAGCTTCTAGACAGCTTAAAATGCTAAGTAATGAGCATTGTCTGCCACAAGGCAAAGCTTTTGTACAAGTGGCAGTCAGTGGTTTCTGATCCTTTTAGGGAGCAAAGTGGCTTAATGTGTCATATTGGAGCCTGGAAACGTGACCATTGGTTTTCTTTAAGCTGTGCAGGAGCTGGCTGGTGACACGCAGGTTCACTGAGATTTTTGAATGAATGTAAGAGTAACTTTCAGGCAAGCAGGGTTCAAGGAACAGTCAGGGAATATGAATGTTAGTGTGATTCAGAGTTGACTTATTGTGCATTTTCATCAGTCAATCAAAAATACAAAGAAAACATATCCAGTATTTTCCCTGACCAACTAAAATGCATTTTGTCAATATAAGCAAATGTAGAGTTCGGTAACTGCAACACACAAATGTTGGGACAGAGGCCAAAAGAAAAACACCAGTCCAGTTTTATAAAATGTTCAAGTAAGACGTCCCTGGATGATTGAAAATTAGCAGGTTAATACATGACAGGTAAGAGTATGATTATTTGGTATAACAGACTTTAAGACTGTAAAAGACTAAGTCTTAAAACACAATTGAAAGGAATTAAAGTTGTTCAAGATCTAGAGTCATTTAATAACAATGTGAAGAGATTCAGAGGAACTCCAGGGGAACAGCCGTGTGTAAATTCCATATATGTGACCTTTGAGCTAGTTCTACTTTTACCCAACATCTAAAACTGTTATCAGCAAAAAGTGCTAAAGCCAACAACACAGGGTGCATGAGTGTCCAACGCATGGGTGACTCGCAAATGTGTGAAGGTACCATTGACGTGGAGGTGTATATATTGGGGTTTGAGACATATGCTGCCATCAAGACAATGTTTGTTCCTCATTCTGCACACGTTACAACAGTATGGCTTCATAAACAAGGAGCGCACGTCCTTGAGTGGCCTGCCAGGGGTCCAGCGCCGTCTCCCCTTGAAAATGTATGGCACATCATGAAGACGAGAATCAGACAACACTGTCTGTTTAGCATTGGGGTTTGTATTTTGTTACAAATTACATATGTGGCTTGAATATTAATAAATTAATACAAATTATATCAGATTATATAAAATTATTTACATAAATATCCTTCTTAAATAATTATTTCAACAATTACTTCCAAATCTAGTTATTGTATATATATTCAGTTCTGACACTGCAGAACAAATTGCAACTTATTACCTTGATTTTTGTTTTACTTCTTGTTGCCAATCTTCTTCCACAGTGTGAGCTAATTCTTTATATGATTTGAAGGCAGACATTGGTGGGTCAACACGAGGATATTTGAATTAGTATGCAGTAAATCAAGCATTGTAAATTCATTTGTTCATCATCATTTTAAGATGTGAATACATGTATGCACAAGCCTATAAATAATAGCTGTCTACAGCTTTGAGTGTGCTTTAACATGTTTTAAGTAAATGATTTAGCAACAAAAGAAGAAATGTCTTCACTGAGTGTACAATAACATGAGATACTGAATCATGTATGGTGCATCATTGTAATTTAATTGTCTGTGTGAAGACTCTTCATCACTTTCTTTAAACTGAAGTCTACTTCTTTCTTCAATCATCCTTCTGTTTACCTTTTGTGCTAAAGATGCAGGTGTCCACTAAAATCTGTCATCAGTGGCACCAAGAGTCTAAAAAGCATATCAGCAATTTTTTTGTCAGCTAAAACAGAAGCTGTCATGGAAGCTGTGTTCTCTTAGCTGTCATGGACTTATAGTAACATAGTCTATACATAGTCCCCCTGCTCCCCCCCATTCTCTTGAATGTTATATTCCAGGAAGGCCTTGAGAGGTTTTCTCCAAATATGGCACAAATGTCCACTTGGACTGATGAGTAAATCACATAAAATAATGCATTAAGAAAGTTGTACTGATGATTCAGAAGCTGGACCTCAGGGTACCCTGCTTTGCATTTCTACAAGAGTCTATGAAGCAAAGTTGCAGTATTATAGTATGTTTAACATGCTGTTTTCACTGTACTGACCATAACGAATCACCTCCCATATGATTCAAATATGCTGAACATGCTTTATTTATGTATACATGCGCAGGCCTATTTTCTGATTGCATTGCATTCAGCATGTGGTAGAAGTGAAATTGACTGGATGCTACATTTTTATGTGCAGCCATAAGGAAAGTAATAGGAATTAGCTGATCGCTTTCTATACCACATATGTAAACTCCTACATATTCATTACGTCTGACAAACAGCAATAATCCTATCTTCTTACCATATCTTATATAGAAGAAAAATTAAGTAAGTAATATTATTTAAAGCATTAAAGATCATGCTGGTGCACTGGTGAGTGATATCTCTTCACCAAGCATGCACATACAGCACTCTGTTGGTTTTATTACTCCACGCAGTAAGCAAAGGGAGATTTTCCTGTTCTGTATATGCATGAGGCACATCTCAGCATGTGTGTTTCTGCAGATTTTCCTTCTCACAAGAGCAGAGCGAATGTGCACTCTCATTACAGCTTATATTTGCTTATAATTAATGTTGTCGGCCTTTCGTATTTCTAAAAATTCCATTAAACTGTGACTGCAGCACATATAGACATGGCTGATTGGTCATATTATCAGATACCTGAAATCCTGAGTGCCATAATATGACAGTAGGAATGTTGATGTGCTTGATTCAGGGATGTGAGCTTGACATTGATGTTATGCTAATGCAGTGCCACTCTCCTGCCTGTGTCCACACACACACTGAGCGGCTTCTAGCATTAGCCGTGAATTTTCATATGATCCACCGATAATGGCAACTCGTTTTATTCAGGGGAAGCGGTGGAGGACACCAGGCATAATCATCGCTATGTAAATAATAAGCTTATACCTATTCATCTCTGTCTCTTACCTTTGTCTCTTCTAACTCATCCACAAAAACATGCAGCAGTCTCCCTGAAACAGATTACGCGTTGTTTTACAAAGGACAATATATGACCTTTGATTTTGTACACAGAACCCAACATAATGCATTATGAACCCAGCTCACGAATATAAAATATAAATCATGTGTGGTTAATTTTTAAAGTGCAAAGACTAGATTAACCCTGTCCTCACCAGGGTTGGTGGTGGTAGGTCAATATTACAGAGACAAACAATTGTAATCATTGTGACAGAGGCCTCACTAGAGCGACCAGAGTGAGCATCACTGTAAGTTTTATTTTAAAAATCAATTTATCTTTCATGCATGAAGCTTCAGCCAAACAAACACAGCACTTGAGCAGAAGTGACAGCCTGCTGGTCAGAACATGCTGTGTCTCATGTCCTGATGGAAGACTGTGTGTGTGTGTGTGCGCGCGCTTAAGTTTGGACCTTTGTGTAGTCTTAAATCCAGCTGCAATTATATTCCCATAAAATATACACTTTATTTGTTATTTACATATGTGACCTGTGAAACGTCAACGAGACTGAACCCCAAGTTGCTCCCAGTGGGTCAGGCCAGAGCAGAGTGTGAATGACTGAATGAGACCCTGCATCTACCAGTAAGGTAGAACAGCAAATACAGTCTAATATAGAAAACAGAAAAAAGTAGCTGCATAAGAGAACATAGGCAGATCAATGAATAAAACAGTTTTTGAAATATGTTAGATAGAATTGTCACGGGGGAGTTTCTCCATTGTGCCAGAACAGCAAGTCTGTCTGATGTTAACTAGCCTCTGAGATAAACCATCAAAGTTTTCTCCTCTGGCCTTTCCCCTTGCACGCTGAACGAAGCAGGTGATGTGAAGATAACATTTGCATTAGCTTCCTTGAAGAGGGTTACAAAAATGCAATTTTGCAAATGTTACAGCAAGGTGAAAACATCTTTGAGTAAACAAGTCTTTGTGCTTTCTTCCTGCTTTATTTGTAGATTAACACTGACAAGGTACTTTAAAAGCTATAGGTTCAACACTTTTATTGTGTTAAGTAAAATTAATAACTTTATTAAATTAGTAGCAAGGTCATGTCTAACCTTCTTTATCAGTCCTGGCTTCACCCATACTATTGGTCCTCGAATTGTGTATATAGCTTAACTTGCTGACTCTGAATTTGCATCAAGTACATGTGTAAGGTCAGTGGAATTCCTTTTTATGGTCTTAAAACCAGATTTAGAAACAAGCCCAGCACTTTAAAAACCAACATTAGGCTGTAATTTGCAAATAATCTAATTGCCAAAAGCCGAACGACACAGAAAACTGCTCAGGGGAACTGCTCACTTTGCCCAGTTAAACCAGGCTTGATGGCATGACTGATCCCTTCATTAGTCAGTAACTGATGCGCTATTGCCCATCTGCTTCATAAAAACTACCTGGAAGAAAAAAGGGTACAAAGTAGAAATAGAGTATCTGTTGGGACATTCTTCAGAAAATAGTTTTCTACACAAAGAAGAAAAATGGTGGTATGGACAAGTTTTCTGGGGCAAAAACAGTTAGTAAAGTCTTTTCATTTGCATAGACAGATTTATACTTTGTTAATTGCTCTTGCTTGGTAGCATGCCCATGAAAACTGCAACATGAAAATCAGCATAATCAAATAAGAGAACTTTAATATTAAATGTAGTAAAAATTTAGGTCGAACTTCAGCTTCTTACTTTGTGAAGAAAAAGAAAGTGTTTCTCTGATTATTACTATTGATGCACGGTCTTCAAACAGTACTTCTATCTGACAGGGATCAGGAGACGGAGAATTGTCGATAACAATGTAGAATGTGTGGGGGGAATGTGTGCACAGTTTCTAAAGGTAACTGTTGCTGCAATAAATATAAGATGAGAGACATAACTTCACAGGCTTACGTGTATTGTCAGATTTTTTTTACATTTGTTTAAATCTACACAACAGTTGGTTTTGTTCAATGGTTCATTTATAGGTTTTAATAACTGTTGATGAGTGGGCAACTTTTTTCTTTATATTTACATTTGAACCATTATTTCCTCATTAGTAATTTAAAAATTTGAAGCTCAGCCTACTTTGTAAACATAAGAGGTGTGAGTCAATCACTGATCATGTTTCATACATTTAATAATGATTGTTTACAGATACATGTAATAAATGAGTATTGTGGGCTCTAGTCATGCGGAGCAGTCATATGAGATAACAGCTCCTCTGGTGTTGGATAATCTTGCCTATGCAACACAATCAATAAAACAGCATTTCCTTTTGTTGCCATTCTTGAGCAGACTCATTGATATGGAAACTGATGTTGAGCGGCATTTCTACATCTTATTCATGGCAAATTGTGATGGGGCTTTGTGTGTGCTTCCAGTTCCATAACGACCAGTTTCGCTCAGAAATATTCAACCCCCACTGGAAATGACAGTATGTGTACTGGCAAAAGGTAAAAGTTTCAGCTCTTTGCAATGAACAGATCACGCAAGAACAATTTCAATAGCTCACATTGTGCCAGACTAGAAAATGCTGAAAGAAAGTCAGATCAGGAGAGCAACAGCCACAAAACGTGTGAGGACGAGATGGATAGAAATGTGTTTAAGAGGGACAGGCATTCCAACGGAGCTCATTTCCTTATAACCACTGACACACATTCAATGATGGACCACATAGCTTACCTCTAGATAATCTAATAACTGCATCATGGGAAAAGATATCTTCAGGGCAGCCATGTTGCTCCCCCAGCCAGGCCCTGGCTAAGTGCCTGGGAACCCCAATTCTGGCTATGAGCAGAGAGACGTCTTGCATTACTCCTGCAGTTTGCTGAGTGTATAAAAAATAAACATATATTTAAAGTTTAGGGTTATTTTTCAGATAATTGCCTGGAATCCCTGAAATGAAACGTGTTCATAAAGAGTGTGTGTGTATAATCAAGAAACATCTTGTATTACATAAGTAAAGTTGCCACTCAAATAGCCTCTGGTACACTTAATTAAGAATCTGCAAAAGCTGCTTGGTTAACACAACAATTTTCATGCATCATACTGTTGCTTGTTCATTTTGCCATCTACTCTGGCACACTCTTAACTGACACTGACACTTAAACATCTATTTTTCATCGCACATGTGATCTGTGATGCGCCACACTTTGATCCATTTGTAAAGATCACACCTGGCAAAAATTCTTGATTTTCTAAAATAAAAAATAGGTGTGGATTACCTACGTACTGGAAAACATGTAGATTAAATGCAGTATAATTAGAGCTCCTGCCTGAAACTATATCAAAACTCTAATTAGATGTATATGCACATATAACAAACAGTATGCCATGTATTGTGGTGCATGCACATTGCCTTAAGCAATTGTTATAATGAGTCAATCAACAAATCCAACAACAATTTAAGATGCGAAATAACGATGAAGTATAAGTGTCATAAGTATTTATGATCCACAATTTACCTTAAGTGCAAATAGAAATAGTTCACAGGATGTAATAGGTCATGTTGTCATTTGGAATGTATCCTAAAGGCTTCTGCTTTCTTTAACACAAGGCTTTTAAAGATGTACCAAGGGATTCTGTGCCTTTCTTGCCTGACATGTTTGTGAAGAGAAAGAGGTGAAGGTTTCTTGCAGTTTCGATGTTTGATGACAAAATAGTAAATAATTTGTTTTTTGTAAAGCTCAGTAAGACTGATCTACGTTCAAAGGCAACTTGTACAATAAAGCTAAAAAAGGTAAAGAAAGTTTAACTGATGCTCATTTGTCACTAAATCGCTCTTTTTCTAGATGTTTATGAGTCAAAGACAAACTGAATAATTCTGAGTTAAAAAGCCTAATGTACCTCCACCAGTTATCTCCAGCATATATTTCCTTCTTGATAGAACTAGACAGAACTTTGAAATGTATTCTCTCTTTTTTTGATCTTTGCTTATGACAGGAGACGTCATGCGAGTGTCAGTAGTCACAGCAGAAACCTATTTCAACTCACCAGGATGCCACGATTCTTTCAAATGAAAACAAGACATTTTTAGCCAGTGTCAAACTACCTGGAATCCCTCCGCTTCTCGTGGTAACCAGCAGCCAACAAACATATCAGCAGAGGGCACCAACAGTGAAGTGCCAGGCCATCTGCTACTCTGCTCCCCAACTGTGACTGAGCCGTTAATTCTATGAGTCCTTTCCCTCTGCTGGCAGTCGGGTCCCCCTTGGTGGTCAGACTCGACCTTCCACAGAGGAAGACTCTGCAGGTAGAGTCAGATTGTTTGTCAGCAACAAAAGTCCCACACAAAGCCCACCCATAATGTACACATGACCTCTGAGGTCAAAGAGACAAACTGTAGATAAGACAAAAAGCAATGCTCAGCTGAACACCCGACTCAAGGTCACTGTGATCACTGTGAGTCTTTTTTTTCCCTTTAAAGCTGTCTTCCCAAAAAAAATATCTTCATAAGTGGATTTTCTACCTTACACCATATTTTTTGTTGCATTTCAAAATAGCAAACATATAAATAGTTGTGATTAATAAATGACTCCAGACAGCTTGTCTAAAGTGTCTCCTCTATGCATATGTTTAGATTTGGTGCGGTGGTAAAGCAGGTGCTAAGCAGAGGCTCCCATAGCACGTTCAGCATTAACTTTTAATTTCTCTTCTGGATTTTCTGCAACACTGGTCATCCTTGTGAGTGTCAGTTTAGGTACACAACTAAATCAATACACAATTTTGTTGACAAGAGACCCCTGATAAATCCTAAATACATTTAGATTTCAGAACCCAAATAGATATTTAGTTAGTTTCAATCACGGCATAGCCTCCAGGCAAAGTTCACATTAGTTTTCATTACTTTTTTTTTTTTTTCATTTTTCATGTCACCACTCAGCGTGTGTGTTGCTTATAACCTCACAATGACTCCCTTTAATGGTAAATAACTTTATGATAAAAAAAGAATTTGCTTTTGTTTGCGAATAACCCACATAAAATATAAAATATGTCATATTGTGTGTTAGGATCAATTGAATCTCCTTTTGTCTCCTTCATCAACTGTGCATGCTCAGTTTGAAGCAAACAGAAGAGCTACCACTTCATTACATTTCTACATACTGGGTTTTAATAAAGTCTGAAGAACAAAGGGAGAAAAAAAGCAATTTAGAGGAAAGTAATGTTTGATGTTCCAAATACCATTATTATTTTTTAAGATGCATCAACAGGCTCTGTGGGATTCCAAAAGCACAGAAGCAAAGCTAATGCCATAGCTTTATTTAATTTAAGGCAAAAAAAGAGAAACTGTGATCATCTGGAAAAAAAAGCTAGAATCATTTGCATCGTTACCACGAAGTACTTGTCATTCAAGTGTTTTAGCTTTGACTCAGTTTTTTCCCACAACTTCCATCAGCATAACAGGAAGTCATTATTATTGATGGTTTCACAGGCACTAAATATCAGCAAAAGGTAAGCTGGCATTTATCTGAAGTGCAGTATTTACCACACTGATGTGTTTGCCAGACGGATGACAGCTCGCGTCAGTGGCGGAGGAGGCAGGAGGCAGTAGGCAGAAGAATGCAAAGTTTAAAAGCAATACACACAAAGGCAGGAGCCACTTACCCCTTAATTACAAACTATGTGGTCTGTAATTGAAAGAAAAGTGAGCAAGTCAGTCCTCAATCCTAGTATCTTCTGTCAAATGCAGTAGCAACGCTACAAAGGGTTCTGCAGTTCACTCATGCACACTTCTTCAGTGCCTTTATAATGAGGCTGTCCCCCTCTAACACACATTGTAGCTGAGAAAATAAGCTCTTATAATTAGATATCTCCTACCCTGATACAATTAAGGTGTGAATACAGGTGTAGCACCCACATGAGTGTGCCATCAGAGCAGTTCCTTACCCCTTCAAGGTTAAGAAAAAAGATACTTTTTTGAGTCTTTTCATCCCTCCAATTTAATTTGTGTCACAGAGAACTTCCATTCTTACAGGACTTTACTGGGGCCACAGTTATCGAATACACAGTATGTTCAGAACTCTCTTCGATATCACTGAGAGAGGGGTGGGGGTGTCTGTTGTATGCACCAGAGATAAAGGAGGCTCAGTGTGTTTCTTCTCTCAGGCTGAATCACAAAAAATCTGTTTGTAGGTATCTGTATAAAATATAGCAAAGTTTTTGTAAGTAAATCATGCAAATCAACTGTCCTACAGAAATCTACCAACTATATCTAATATTTTCAGGACTTACAGCTGCGTAACATGACTTTTCATTTCACACAGTGAAATGTTTGGACACACATAGAAATGAGCGTGTTTGTGAAAGAAAAGCAGATTTCATAACATCTAATTGATCAGAATGAATGTGCAGACATTGTTCTTATAGTAATGTCTCTTTTCATGAAAAACATGGTTATTCCTATGTGTGTCCAAACTTTTGACTGGTAGAGTAATTAACTAATAGAGAAGTTTCTGAAAAAAATTTGACGGTGCCTGCAGCTTTGCGTGCTTTTGTATGGGCCACGCTCCTTTCAAGGAGCTGTCTTTTCAAGCGTACTGCTTCCTAGATGCCCATTTCTTTCAAAAACACCTACAATTTGCAATGCAGGCTTTTTAAAACTCCTCTCTAGAGCCACTGAAGGAATCGTGCAACTGATTTTATGAGATGATAAGTACTTCTTGTGATGAGTGAATTTAATTTCATATGTAAAATGGTTGGAGTACTCCTTTCCTACAGTGGTTAAACATATTAAAACATTGTCACAATATATTACAATGTCATTCTCAGTACTGGCGAAGCAATGTAATTTAAAAAACCACACAAGGCACATTTTTAATTCTTTAGGGCTGTACAAATAACATTTTATTTATTTATTTATTTTTGCATATAATTTTAAGTAACACCACTTTTTGATAACATATAAGCCATTAATTAAAGATCATTAGGACATCTGTTTCTATAAGATCTCAACATAGGCAGAAAACACTTTCTTAGGAAATAAGGACACTTGTTGAATTCATTTCCATTTCGCTCCGGTAAGTGTTTTCATTTCTACTTGAAGCACAAAACTATATCCTTCATGCTGTGTCTCTGACAAAACAAATATCAACTCACAGAAAGAAAAAGTTAAAGAGGGGTTTTAAAGGTGGCTTGTTTATTTCTCTATAAGGTAGAAACCTTCAATCAGTTTTGGACCTGGCTGATGCTGAAAGGAAAAGAGTAACAAAACTCAAGTCTTCCACTTATGCTCAAGACCGAATTCAATACTACTTCTTTAAAAATGCTTTTCCTGCAACTGGGTATTTTTCCTACAGCATCTGAAACTCCACATGTGAGGCCTCACATGATCCATCAATGTGCATCATGGCGCTATATAAATAAAATTGAATTGAATTGAATCAATACTCAACAGCTACTGGACTCCTGTTTTTAATAAATAATTAATGAATTAGTTACTTACATGAACTACATTATTTTAGTAAGGAAAACAATAAATAGTAAATGTTTGCTCTTGGTTTTCAACCTAACCACATCACCAGTAAAAGTTGTTGAACTTGCTACTTGAGCTGACTTCAGGTTTTGTTACAGTCAAACACATTTCTTTTAAATAAACAGAAGGATTATATTGGATTATATATTTGGCTGATTTCTCTTTCATAGCTATGCTGCACGTTTTATGTGGTTGTGTCAGTTAACCCTCCTGTTGTCTTTGGGTCATTTTTGACCCGAAACTCTGTTTAACAGCAGAGAAAACCCCTTAAATGTTGTTTTTCCAGCCTGAAATTTTATGACTTTTCCTAAAGTGACCCCA
>JAUYWH010000004.1:3339269-3408266 GCA_034779795.1 Ctenopoma multispine
ACGAGTGGTGTCCACTGAATGAATGCAGTCTTTCTGCACTGTAAAAAGGAAAAACTCTGACATTCATACAGTTTCTGGTGAATGACAAGTTGTTCCTTCATACAAAATAGATTTGTGGTTTAAAATTTCTTTGGCCACTGTATTTGGATTCAGATTCAGAAGAACAACATATGTGGGAGAGAAATCCATATCTTATATATATGATATCTTATATATAAAATTATTCTCCTTACATAAAAAGCACTTCATTAATAAGTTCCATCATATCTTAAAGACCTCATAGTACGCTAGTATCCCACCACTTCACTGAGTGCTGGCCTACCTGTGGTTCATAGACGTTTCAAATGTAGAATGGGAAGCAGAGCCTTTAGCTATTATTAATAATAGATACTTTATTAAAATCCCTTGGGGAAATTGTTGTTTGGACAGCTGCCAGACAGTACATACCAGGGCTAGTACAGGTTTTCGGTGCCTCGTCCAAGGACACCTCAACATGTAGTCTGGCAGGACTGGAAATTGAACCCTGGCTGAATTGTATTGAGATCTTAGTAGAAATCTCAATTTACTTACCATCCGAACAACCATTTACCTAATTTTATTGTGTGAGAGATTATTAGGGTTAATCTCTGTGAAATCTCTGCTTTATGTAAATAATAATAAACATTTGATTCGCCTTTACACCAATTCATACAGGCTTTACCACATTATTTGGAGTAAACAAGCTTTGCTGGCAGCATTGGCTAGATATTGAATGAATCCAAGCCATCAATTGACTTGGTTTGTCAAGATCATCAGTAGCTCAGGTGGTAGAGCAGTCGACTAAAAACCCCGGGGTAGGCGATCTGGTTCCTGCTTCCTCTTGGCTACATGTCAATGTAGACAAGTCACTGAAACCCAGATGTAGCGTCTGGCAGCTGTCCAACAACAATTTTCCATTATTATTACAATCAGCTTCCACATATTTTAATCTCTAACTTTGGCAATACTTAGTAGTAGCTTCAGATAGGACACTGTGGCAGACCATACTGTGAGCAGTTACTCAACCCCTGAAACCCGCAGAAGCCCAGAGGTTTTTCTACATGGGAAACCTTAACTCCAACATGCTATTCAAATGCAGTTACCTAAAACACTGCCATGATGTTAGAAGCACACAACTCTTTCCAACACATTCGCTTCTCATTTTCCAGCATACTCCTGGTACACAAAGGTTGCATGCTCTATCCTGGAGGCACTGGTTGTCTTTTTATAGGCCTAACTTAAAAATTGTTTATTCTTGCTCCAAGCTCAGAAAGATGTCATCAAAACAGCCAGATTAAAAATGAGGTAAGATAGTAAACACCTGTTCCTATGGTTTAGTCATTTTTATGCCTGAATGACTGCATCATTGCCCCAATTAGGCAAGAAAGACTATATTACCAAAAATAGAAAAGGTTTGGTATATGTTCTACTGAAAACCTCAAAAATTTAATTTTATTGGTTTAGTTGGTGAGCAGACATTTAACTTGGAGATTGACTGGCATGCAAATAGTGACATTTGCTACATAACAAATGCCCTTCAAACTGTCAGTATGCACCTTTTGGTTGATAGTGCCTCAGGTGGTTATCACTGTTAGAAATTTGATCTTGGTTTAAAAGGGCACTAAGGGTAAAAAAGGTCAGCGGTATTTGCTGAGAATAACACTGCCAATACCATTTTACAACAAAACACACATATGCATGTCAGATGTTCATATCATTGAATCTAAGTCTTCCACACATTCCCAGTGCTTAATTATGATTATTGGAGAAACAAAAGCATATTATACATTAAAATATCAGTAATGACATTTTTTGAGTCTGGAAAAGAATATCAATCCATCACATTATACAAAGGCCTAAACTTCAGAGACGGGTATTTGACATTTGGAGTCCCTCTATGGCATGACCTTTGCAGCAGTTCACCAAACATGTCTAGTGTCAATCTAACCATTTGCCTCTGAAATTATAATTTACCTTCCTGATGCAGGAGAGAAGCACAGCAAGTAACAACATTTTGATTTTGCTTTTAAAGATGTCACAAAAAAAACATTCAACTACCTTTGAAAAATTACATTTTAAACTTTTAATTTGAAATATCAAAAATCCAAAAATGGTCCATATTTCCCATGTCCTAGATGCTGGAACAGAAACATGTGACACGAATGAAAAATGTTATCTATGACTAATAAATAAAATCAGCAACATAAACTCTAAGAGTAATAAGAACCCTCACTACATTGGTTTGTTGACTACCTCAGATCCCTGTCTACTTATCCATACAGTCCATACAGGATACAAAATGAATTATAACATGTATACACATGGCTAACAGGTTTTCAGATAATATTATATGAATTATTTTGAATATTATATTCCACATGCAGCCATGTCACATGCGTTTCAGTGCAGGCAAAGCAAAATGAAATCTTGAACCACAGCTCCACTGTGTGGTGAAGTAGTGAATCTTCCACATTTATACAGTTCAATAAGAGGATCCAGCCTATTTATTAATGTCCTCCAGTGGACATTTATTTTTGGTCTATATCTTTTGACTTGTTTGAGCTACTCTACTAGTCCTAATGTGCTCAGTAGAGGACATCCTAGCAATATTATCTCATGTGTTTGGGTGGAATGAAAAGAACTTGGTTTCCTTGCAGAGACAAAATGAACAAAAGAGACAAAAATGTTTTTTCCTTTGTTTTCAGGAGGATATAAAATTCCAAACACTAACAACACCAGTAGAAGAGTCGAAGTACCATAAAACACAAAATTCAGTGCATGTCTCTCTCAGTGGATTTGTAGAATAAAACAAAAAATGAAACAAATTTTAAATCTTTACCTATTGCAATAACCTAACCATATTAAATTAATTACTTTAATTACTCGCTTAAAGTTTAATTCATGTTCAGTCATGAATACTGACAATGTTGTGCACACCCCCACAAAATTGCTATCCAAACAAATATCTGTGTTTCGCTGCTATTTACCTTTGGTCCAAATCAGTTTAGGATCCTGAGCAACAGGTTTTCCCAGCAACTGACTGCACAGGTGGATGAGCAGACAGTAAATGACAGTAATAAAAAGAAATGAAAAGAATGGCTCATTGTCTTCATATCATCATTCAGTGTGACATTCTCAGATGCACTACACCCTCCGCTGCCTTCCAATACAACAGGGCTATCGTGTTGCACAGACGGCTGCAGCACACAGACATTCCTTCCAAATGACCTTGTTAAACACATCTTATGCACCAGGAAGTTGTGCTTTAGAATTACCCTTAAAAACATTTTCTGATTATATCCTTCTGTGTGGTTTTCTGTGTATGTGCCACACACATGATTCAGATATAGTTGTCTACCTCTCTAGCACTCCTTTTGGAGTGAGAATAAGTGACTCACACTCAGGTCAGGCGGACTCTCACTTCTAACAATTGCAAAACTGCAAATCAAACACAGCAAGACACCTTTCAAGACTAAAATACGAGATCAGCATTCCTTAGCAATGAAGACATATGGACAAGATTGCAATCGTGTTTGAATGGGTTGATAGTATCTACAAATCCATATGATAAGCACCGTAGAACAGAACACCTTTTGTTTAGTTCAAATTTAAAAAGTATTGTGTGACTGAAAGTTGAGTCATGGTAACTGGACTTTCTTGTAGGGCAAAACATTTCACTACTCATCTAAATAGCTTCTTCAGTCTGAAGAAAATTGGTAGAATATTTAAAATTTATTCTCCAGGAGTAGATGTAGATTCATGCCTCTTACAAACCCTCCTAACTCCATAAACAAGATAGCTGTCTATGAGAAAAAATAATCTGAGAACCAATCAGAGGCATTTGACAAAGAATGAAAAAAGCCAATACAATGATTTAGAATGTCCTGGAAAAGAAAGAAACCGGTGATGTACTGAGCAACATACAGAACAGGCTGGCCAAAGAAAATAACAGCAACTGATGACAGAAGCACTGTGAGAGCTGTAAAGACAAAGCCAAACTACAATATGCAAAGTTGGAATTAGCAAAAAAGTGCAGAGATAAGCCACAACATTTTTGGGCTGATGAGACAAAGATTAACCTCTACCCAAGTAATGGGAAGGACACATTTTGAAAGACTGCTCAAGATCATTTGTGAAGTATGGTATGGAGCTGACTGGGATTTGCAGGCTCACACGTTTTTACTGATTGGCCTGCCAACCTACAGAGAAATGCATTTCTTTGGGAGAACATTCATAATGCATTGAGATAATGCCCCAAAACACATAGATCAACATCTAACTTCATCACATAAAAAAAAAAAGTAAAGTTTTAAACTGGTTAAGGGATCAATGACCAGACCTCAATCCAACTGAACATGTGTTTCATCCGCTAAGGAGGAGACAATTTTAGTATTAATTAATTTAATTAATTTATAAGTATTAAAATGGCAACACAGAGTGTTGCCATTTTAATACTAATAAAGAAAACTATAACTCTAAAGTGGTTAAAGTTACCCTGGGGAACAACATCATGAGGAAGTGCATGACCAGGTATGGTATTTAAAAACACATTTTCAATACATCAGCAAATGTCCACCAGTTTGAACATAATAATATAAATAATTTAATAATATAAAATAAATTATTTACATTTTTTTGTGGAATGGAAATTGACACTTACTAGTTATATAGATTATGAAAAACACATTCGTCACCAGTATTGAGACACATTTCTCTTCATGAAAATCACATTTCCAAAGTTCACAAGGGGCAAGATACGATTACATCTTATCTCAACATCATCCTATCAGTCTGTGTTTTCATATGCTGTAGAACAGTTTGTACTGTATCTTCTCCACACAACAGCTGCACACTGCACTCTGTGCTGTTTTACTTGCATGTGATTCTGTAAATGCCGCTAATGAATGCCAATTTCAGCATTACATACCAAACATTGCTGTGCTGCAAGGTTCACTGTATACTACACTTTCTTCAATATGTTTGAGCATGGCTATGCTCTGTGCTCTTGTCTATACTCCACCCACACATTCATGTCTGCAGTTCAAAATTTGATCTGCATTTTGTGACCAAATTCTACATTTTTAGAAAGCAAATAGATCAGAACAATTTAAAACAGATATGATTTACGTGGCTTAAGAGGCAGACACAGAGGGGCCACGCCTGAGACAGCTATGGCAGATAATAAATCATGAAGCAGTTACTTGCTTGCACTCATGAAGGTGTCATTCTCGAGACTATAGAATCTATATATAATACTCAGACTGATAACAAAACGTGCACTGAGAGTATGTTTGAAAGTAGGCCTGCTAAAAAAAAAGTAGTTCTTGTAAAAGAATGATTACTGAAGTTATAACATGACTGTAAAATTAAAGGTTGCAAAATTTGGTGCTTTGGGCCTAAACCAAGCTTAACACAAACTGTGTTATAATTAATCAACACAAATTTTATCTTAGTGTATAAATATAATAATTATAAGATAATTACTGATATGTTACTACAAAGATTCTTAATCATCCAGGTGAAGTGATCTGGAAGTTGAGCCATGGCAACTGGTTAACCTGGTGGAGGTTGGGGCCTGATATTTCTGGGGATAGATGAAAGGGCAGCATGATAAATGGAAGACAGGTTATACTTAAGACCTCCACCTGTGTTGCGTTAGAGGGCATTTATTTGCACATGCAAAGCTTCCTGCACCCCTCTATTAAACCACTTCTGTGTCCAAAGATGTGCTGAAATGAGAACCTTCATATAAATAATAATAAATAAATATCCCCGTAAGATTAAAGTAAAAAATGTTAATGGACAAAAATAGGCTAATATTAATCATTAATATATTTATTATTAATATTATTATCTGCTCCACTTACCACCGTCTTGCTTTTTTCCATCCCAGAGGGATGACTGCTCTTCATCTTCTCTGAGTAGTTTTTCATTTCATTTATCATTAAACCTGTTTGTTTACACAGACTCATGCACACCACATGCAACAGGAGTTGCAAGTGGTGACAGATGAGTTGAGCGATCTGGTTGAGCTGCAGATGAGTTTTGATTTGCAGACAGACAGACAGGAATTGGTATCATCAAGATGGCAGTTCCCGCTTAGAGGAATGGCAGCCTGCAACAAAATGGCTTCTGCTACATGGTGTTCTCTCTAATTCTCAGCCTTGTAATAAGTCCACTCCACCTAAACACCACAAATATTCCAAATTCTTATCATCTTCTGGTTCAATATCTTCAGTGACCATCAGTCTATGCATCCAAATCACAGTCTAGATACAAAATCCTTAATACAGTCCAAGTTCAGGATCCAACAGGAGATAATATCAAAAATTGAGCTGAGAGATAGCAGGTTGGTGCAAGGGTCAAGAGGCAGGTTCAGGTCAATCATCATGATATATATTATATAATAAAAAAATGTTATTTTAAACAATAGGCTTACATTCCATTAATTACATTCAAGTGTTTCACTTTTTCTTATAATTTAAAGTTTTAAAAGGTCTATAAAATACATTTTATTATTTTAAAAATATAATACACTGTCGTTCCATTAGCAGCTACATGATCATTTTCTTTCCATCACTCAGCACTGAGCGTAGCTCTGTTTGTTTTGAGACAGTTCAACAATGGGGAAGCAGCAGACGTGTTTTCATTTGAGGATCAGGAAGACACTGCCCTCACAAATACTGAGAAATTCTCCTTCTTGTTATACATCACTGACATAATTTGCTTTGCTGCTGAAAAAACACCTTTAACAAAATTCAAATACTATACAGCACATTCAGTGGGTGGACCCCCACTTTTCAAAGTTGATTTTGGACTATCTCGCACAATATCAACAGTTTGTGATGGTACGGTACTGTATGTGATCACGGTGGCATCTTGCACGAGGGTTCCACAGGACAAGGTCTTCAGACTTCATGTATGACACACGGAACTGTTACCCTGAGAAATTCTCTGATGACTATGAGGAGTACAGAGAGCTGATTCAGGACTTTTCAAACTGGCTGAGGAATAACCTTCAGATCATTGCGGAGAAAACCAATGTGCAGATACGTTACCATATAGGTAACGGACAGAACACTAGAGAGGTGAACGAGAGATTTCAGGCAGGGTGGAGCGGGTGGAGAAGAGTCAGGGGTGATCTGTAACAGAAGTATAGCAGCAAGAGTGAAAGGGAAGATTTACAAACTGGTAGTGAGACCTGCAATGATGTACGGTTTGGAGACGTAGGCACTAATGTAGCCGGCCAGTGTAACTTGTCTTTTGGCCGAAAAGAAACCGGCCTGATGATAATGATATGGTAATGAAGCGAGGACAACCACTGTCTTGCCAACCAGGAGAAACTGTTTCACATACACCTCAGTACGGTCACTAGCAAACTGAGTTATACCATGTATTTAACTAAATAAAATACAGGATGATTGTATAATGACAGTTCCATCTTAACTAATAATTTACTCCTAATTTTCTCATCCCCTCATATTATGTTTTATGAAAAAGTTAAACCTTATTGTTAAACACAAAATTACAGCTAATAAATAATAATAAAAAAGACAATAAAGACAACAACAGAATAGTGAAGGAGCTAACAGACCTGTGTGATCTGACATCATTTAGCAATTAATCACATTTTAACACAACAACAACGGGAGCGTCCACATAGTCACATCACTTACCTCAGTATGGCCACTAGCCAACTGAGGAAAGCAGCGCGAATCACAGAAAGTGACGTCACAAACAGGTGAGAGGTCACCCAAACAAAACAATTTGACAAAATAAAAGCTTCCTTAAAAAAGACAACTTACAAAAACAAATACATGTGTAGACAAATAATATTAACATTCATGGACTTTTGGGAAAATATAAAACATACTAACTAACCCGTTACACTAACAAAGAGACAGGAGGGCCGAGTTGGAGGTGGCAGAGCTGAAGATGTTAAGATTTTCATTGGGAGTGGACAGAAGGACAGAATTAGAAATGAGGACATCAGATCATGTTGAGCAGTTTGGAGACAAAGTTAGAGAAGCAAGCCTGAGATGGTTTCTACATGTGCAGGGGAGGGTTAGTGCATATATTGCACAAAGGATGTTGAGAATGGAGCTGCCAGGCAGGAGGAAAAGAGGAAGACCTCAGAGGAGGCTCATAGATGTACTGAAGGAGGACATGCAGACAGTTTGTGTAACAGAGCGGGATGCTATGGAGGCAGATGATCTGCTGTGACGACCCCTAAAGGGAGAAGCTGACAGAAGAAGATACTGAAATAACAGTATTATACTCTTATGTTTACTTTATTTTGATTATACAGACTTGTATTGTGTTATTTGAATACATCTTTAGCTTTACTTTATTGTAAAGCTTTATTATTATCTTCATGTCTTCATCTTTTACGTCTTTTTAGAGGACATTGCTATATACCCCAGTCATGTGTGGATGGAGCAACTATTAATATATCTTATATCAGAGTAGTGGCAATGATAAATGGAGCATGACTTATTGTATAATTTAAGGATGATTCAATCAATAACAACCTTCTCATTACACAGTTTGTGTTACTGGTTGTACAACCACATTCCCCACATTGATAGTGCTTTTTTTTCTGCTCAGGCTACAGAGTCTCGTAATCAGTTCTTCCTTCCTGGAATAAGTCAAATAAGTTCAACTAAAATGTATCAAACAATGGGAAGAGACGGCCCTCGAGAATCAACAAACTGCCCTTGTAGAAGTAATTTTCTCTTTCTGACTTTTTGATGTGTGATTTGTCTGTTTTAGGATGAGATGTCTGTATTTTGTTTGTTTCTTTCATCACAGATTACTGTGCTTCATTCAGTGTGTTTTTTTGTATTTTTATCACAAAATTATTATTAGTTAAGCCTTAATATTTATTCTAGTAATCCATGCACAATTAAATAAAGAGATCTAAAGAGATAAGCACTTAATCTCTTACTACATCATGCAGTCATACAGGATTACACTGCCGTGATTTTAATAATAATTCCATAATAATAATAGAGTCAATATTTCATCTCCTCCATGTTTAGGCTTCTGTGCTGTTGATTTTTGAAAACTAAAGCTTCCAATAACACAAATTTGATGAGTTTAATGTGTATTTCAGTCTTCTCAAAAATCTATAAACATGTTTTTGCATGTTTTTGAGCGCCACACAATTTTCCGAATCACCACTTTTTTCTTTTATCCTTTTTTGCTACCGAAAAGTTAAACCAAACAATACTGGTTCACCTAAGGTTATTTATTACCACAACAGTATGGCATTGCTCCGCCTATTCTCATTTGCCATTACAAGCATATTTGGCCTCATTTCACATTATCAGTTGGATGTGTCATACCTGGAAAAGCAAGAGTTCATTTAATATCATTGGTTATTACGCTACACATTATACTTACAGTAGGTGTGCCAGTACCAGGGAGGCTATCATGAATGTAATTAGGTACACTTGGTATTTTCTTGTTGTGAGAAGGAAGCATGTCTCAATAAAGTTAAACTTGCATCAGACAAAATCAGAGAAGAAAATATGTTTTTCCTTACTTTTGCCAGGTGTTACTATTGTCTTGTATTTGTGTGTGTGTCTGTATTGTGTGAAATCACCTGTTTCTGCAAATATTGTGTCTTACTCTGAAATTGTGTAATATCTTGCGTGCGCTTTATGTTTTGCCTGATAATAAGCATGCGAATATGACCAGATATACAGTTACACACACTGACCCACTGTAAGATGATTTTAAAACTACGCAAGATTCAAAACCTGGAACAAAAAAATTTCAGGAGGCCATGGGCATGAAAGACATCTGAAGAAATAATTTTTAAACCTGTGGGATCTATACCATGGAGGAAATATCAGACACTGAACTCAGCAGTCATCACTGAATTAAACTGAAGAAGACAATTCAAATTGTCCCAAAAAATGTGGCCATAAACGAGCTAGCTTATTGAAGACTATTATGTCTAGAAGTGTTTTGGGCCTTCACTTGCAAAGATCAGACAGTGATTGTAGCTTGATGTCTTTATTTTTAATCACCAAACTAGCGACAGATACAGATATGGACAAATTTGTGGGTACCGAAGGGGAAAAGAGAGATAAAGGAAAATTAAACAGATATATTTAACAAGTATATTTAAATAATACGACACATGAAAATGACGTGGACAAAAATGTTTCTAGGTAACTTGGTTACAGTGATATTATCAAATTAAGTTTGTGTTGTAATTATAACCACACCTCTTCAATTGCGTAATCAGTTACAAGCAGTGTTTGTGAATTTGTGTTGTTGTTAAATTCACCAAGGTGTGAGGACGTGTGGTATCATCAGCCTAATCGATCTACACAAGTGCTCAAGCTGGCACACCTGATATGAGCTCATTTATAATGGTACAGAAGCACTCAAAGTCAAATGAGAGGTTTTGGGGTGGAGCCTTTGCAGACGTGTCTATGGTGGCGTGTGTGAATCATGTACCTACCATGTATGCATGGCTTGGAATAAAGTTTAGAAAAAAAAACACTGACGCATGTGTTGTTGCATGTGTTGTTACGGGGAAGTCTTGCAAGAACACTGCAAATGCAACATAGTGATGTAATATTTAACTTTATATGTTAAATGGAAAAAGTTTTCGGAGTTTTTCAGTATTGTAAGGTTCCTAAGCTGTTCAAACCTGTCTCTCCCATAATTATATAATGACTAAATAATTATTATGCAACATTACTGGCATCCAACTTATTAGTCCTATAAAAATGGCTTTAAAATCGTCACACAGTGTCTCTCGAACATCCTGATTGTTCTGCTGCCTAATTGGCCTGAAATGTTCTCCTGTGGGAAAAGTCATGTATAAAATTACTGTGCAGCTAATGTGGCTACGTCCAAAATGCTAACCCAGCAGACATGCAAGACAAATCCCTTTAAAATGGTAACACCCTACAGCTCCAAACTTTGAACAAGACCCAGGTTTAGGTCAAGACCAGTCCATCTTTCACTGGCGGTGTTGAAGTGAATCCAGGAGGAATTCCAGGACAAACTGGTCTACAGTAGGATGTGAAATGGTTTCCATATCACATCTTTCTGCCACAGTGAGAAACATAAATCACTGATTTCGGCAGTGGTGGCCAAGGTTGGCCAGAACCTAGAAGAGACTAAATTACTTTGTTGTAGTTCACATATAATACAAAAGAAAGACTTGAGAATGGCCTGTTTAGGCACTGATTTCCACAAAACAGGTAAATATAAAAAAGGAGGAAAGTTCAGTGCATAAAAGATTGTTTTGGTATCACTGTTATAAATTGTGATTGCAACTACACTGCCTTTATGACCAAGACCTGCAGAATGACATGTAGGCATGATAGTTATGTGAAAGAGAAACAGTCCTGCAAGATTACATGCTAGAGGCTGAGTTAACAGAAACAAAAATATTGCAGCTTTACTATATAAAGGGAGGGGCATGGATAGGTTCACCACAGTCCACAAATCAATAAGTGCCCATGTGAACATTGCAAAAGCTTTTGCTTAGTGTAATCATTCTTTCTGTTCACACACAAAGGAATCAGTTCCCAAATCAGTTTCAGTGTAAGTGATGGGGGGGCAAAACACAGTTCTCATCCTATTCATATTATCTGAAGATTTTATGAGGCTTCAGCAACCTGAGTTTAAAAATGAAGTCTCTTATTCCCTCTGTGTTATGTCCCCCAGTTGGCACTCGAGAAGGATAGACAAACAAAAATGCATTTACGCCTCAATCTATCTTTCGACGGAAGTTATCACATTTCCTTGAGTTGCTCTTTATATGGCTGAATGCTATACCTTAGCAGCAATAACACAAGGAACACTTTCTTTCAAGCAAAAGCCAAAACCAACAGCCATTAGGTAGTATTCAAATTCTAATAGATATTATTCCATTGGGGAGTTATGGTATTGCTGTGCTGTTTAAGCATGTATATTGTTTGTGTTTAGCCAAATTCTGATTAGCCAGAAGTGAGAGCAACTCACTTTAATAATAATCTCACAACAACAGATTCTGCCAGAAATGGAGAAGAGACATCCAGAGATAACAGGGCCTAACTTTCTCTCCTTTTGTCTTCCATCTAACATTTCTGCAGTTGCTCTTTAGGCGGTGTAATGTGGTAAACACAGTTGCTTCTTGTTCTCTGTTTTGATAAGAGCAGTGCCAGAATTCTCATAATAACACACAATTTACTAGATATCAGGCAGAGGTTGAAGTCCTGTGAAAATTGATTAGATGATACTGCATCCAAACATTACCTTTGAAAAAGCTGAATTAAGATGATACTCAAATATTACAGATTACAGCAAAGTAATCATCATCCAACAGTAATCATAATTTATGTTTAATGGAATTCATTATTGCTGCTCATTGTTTTGCTTATTTACTTACTGTGCAACTATAATTTTGGCAAATTATTCTAAATGATTCCAATTAAATAGAATACTAAAGGTGTTGCTTATCACATTTATGCAGTTTTCCCCAGCTACTTAGATAGTCAACGAATTCCCACATTTTCTGTTTCTAGACTTCTGTTTCACTATATTCAATATGTTCAGAAGTTGATATTATAAAATGTTGTTTTTGGTATTATATATTAACATCAAAATGCATCAATGCTGCACTTCATTTGTTGCAGTACAACAATAAACTGTGTAGCTAATATTAACAGGCCTTTTAGAGTCACATATAGTGACTGATACTACTGAATACTATGCTTTGTTTTCTTAGTACAACTGGAAATATTAGGAAACTAAAACTTGAAATGTTGTTGCATTGGTATTTGTGGTGAACTTCTTAAACAATGGACTTAATAAGACCCATTAACTTGATGCATTGTTTTTTGTCACTTGGTACAAAACCGTTAAAATCTCACGTTTCCTGGTTCACACTGATAATTACTACTCACTATGTATAACATGTAATTTTTCTATGTATGCTAGCATAGTAATGCAATGTCATTATACAAACAAATACAACAGTAAATCTTAATGCAAAGTTTTCCATCTAAACTTATCTTATCTTATGTTATCTTTATATTATTAGGAACTGATAATAGTCATTTTTATGGGCGCTAGTTTGTGAACCCCAAAACACTGAAATTTGACTTGTTGTAGTAATATTTCTTGTTGCTGGGTTATGATACAAATATGCACTTGTTTCTTCATTATTCTGTCAATATATGAAGATTATTCCATTGTATTGTTTTCGAGCACCTGCTCAAGATCAGGTTAAACTGGTCTGACAAAAGAAATCTCAGCACCAAGACGTTAGAGAAAACACCCCGACTGTCAGTTTCCTGTGTTGTCACACGGACACCAGGGACAGGTGTGTGACTGACGTGATGTGACATTATGAACTGGTGGCAGTGATTTCTCTTAGTGGCAGTCTTTTTAGCTCACTGAAGCACCAACCTGCACACTGCAACACGGTGGCATTGAGATAATATGATCCATGCTTATTCTTTAAAAGGAAACACAGGTGAGCAACAATACTTAGAACAGAATCCAGACACATGGCGTAAGATTTATTTTTTATTCATTTACATTTTTTAAAACCACCGTGCCAGGATCTACGGTCATGTCTGGTTTGTCATGTCGTGAATGCGTTGCTGTTGCTAGATACCTTTTGTTCGGCAGTTACTCTTTTCTAACCAAATCTGGAGATTGAACTGTTTGGTTTATTTTGAAAGGAATTACAGTAATCTCATAATAATATTCACAATGTGAGCTTTAGTTTATTATTTTGAATTTAAAAAATCTATTTCTAATCACATTTATTGTTTAGTGAATGTGTTGCAGTTGCTAGTTACCTTTTAGTAACTACCTTGCTTTGATTTTGAAAAGCTTTAAAGTGTTCTCATCCTAGTGATGCAATTTTTAAAATGCTATTAAGGTTATAAATTGCGTGGGAAGGCAGTTTTACATATATGATATATTACAAACACAGAGATAATTCACAGTGCTTTAAATAGGCAAAGAAAAAGAAAAAGAACAACATTAAATCTAAATAGTAAACAAGTATTAGTAAATGATAAAATACGTAATAGCTAAAAGTGGGTAACATGATGTTAAAAAAAGTTCAGAACTACAGAACTTACTTATTTAATATATGTGTATAATTTCTGTTTAAGTCAGAATGACATAATTTCATTTATGGTGTCAAAAAACAGTAAAAACTAGGGAATGAAAGAGTCCATTGATACTGTGACTAGTGTCATATCGATGGTATGCTGTCTAAAGAGACACGGTTGACGCCACTGAGGCAAGTACAAACATGTGATTCAGTTTTGATATATGGTCAGAAACCAGGTCATACTTGTCAGTTATCAGTCAAGATGATATGATCTCAAAACAGTATAGCATTGTCATTGTTTGGTCATGTTTATTATACCATCAAGATTTTTTCATGACATGAAAGAAACGTGTGATACAATAATTTTAAATAATCGAAATATTAAATGTTGCGATGATTGACTGAAACATTTTTCTGTTTATGTCTTTAGGCACACATGGAAATGGCACACGAAGAGATCCAAGAGGAGAGAACCAAAGAGCAAGTGGAAGAGATCATAGAGGAACAATTCCTAAAAGATCTCTACCTTTTTATGAAGAAGAGAGACACACCAATAGAGAGGATTCCACATCTAGGCTTCAAACAAAGTACTTATGAATATGATTTAATGTTTAATGCAGTTTACTTAAGATGCATTGGTATTTAAAATAGCTATTTTCTACTGTTTTCTGACATTTCATAAAACAAACAATTCACTTATTGTAAAAAAAAAACTGCTGATAATGAAAAATCTAATCACCATAAATCCAAATAATACACCTACTTCATTATGTACATGTCTCTGTTTTTCAGTCGACTTATTTCTGATGTTCAAGGCTGTCAGAGACTTGGGCGGCTACCACCAGGTAATCAACTATTTCTCATGTTAGTATTATAACAACGAGCATTAATAATGTAGTAGACGTATTAATAATATTAGTAAATAATACATTTTATTTATTTTATTTTAACAGCAATATATATTTCTTTTTTCATAGCTGTCAGAACTAATACAGTGAAGGTACTTGTTAATTTTGAAGTCACATAAGTTAAAGCCACTGTTATGAGGCAGAATGTAATCAACAGGATGTAAATAGTCCTCACGAGAGCTATCTTGTACTAGAAATGAAGCCATGCTGTCGATGCAGTGGTATGCGTCAGTGGCTTAAAATCCTGCACTCCCACAGGTGACCGCACAGCAGCTGTGGAAGCAAGTTTACAACACTCTTGGAGGAAACCCTCGAAGCACCAGTGCAGCCACCTGCACCCGCAGACACTATGAAAAGTGAGTTAAACAGTTCATATGCAATTGTCAAAGCGATTTTGGGTGATTTCTTTTTATCTGATCCATATGCTTGGATATTTGTGCAGGCTGCTGTTGCCATATGAATGCCACGTGAAGGGCATATTAATGAATGCCTTGCCTCAACATCAGCCAAAGACCTTCCACTTTTCCGGCTTCAGCAAAGATGACGACAATGACGGACAGAGACCAGCCAAACGCAAAGTGATATCAGTGCCACTGCACCAGGTGGGTATTATATATTGTGGAGTGCAATGCAAAAAGATCCATACCATTCTCACATCTGTATGATAAATGTGTTGCAGAAGTTAGCAGCTAGTTGGTCAGATAAGTGTGTAACTATTTTTTCAATCTCACTTATCTTCCAGCAGATCCCTTATAATCACCAGCCAGCTCCACATGGGAATGTCTTCCCCATACCAATCCCCTATTCTCATTTCCTTCACTCAAGCCACCCAGTTCTGCCCCCGTATGTCCCCATCTCCCCCCAAGTGTTGACATCACACAGTCCCCCGGCTCCCAAGCCCCAGTTCGCTGTCCAACCTTCTTTTACAACATCAACAGATGGAGATAAGGGGCCACTGGAGCATTTGCGTGGACTGGCAGATAAGTACAAGAACTTAACTGGACTGACTGAACCTCTGAACCTCAGCAAAAGAGGATCAAGCCAGGAGATCAACAAAAACCCAGCCTCATCATTCTCCCCACCTTCATCCAGCAAGAACCCAAAGTTTCTGAATAAACCATCTCCTCTGTATACTTCTCATCAACCGCAAGTGGCGAAAAAAGGTGAGACATCACCTTGTAGCGTACAAGGAAGTGAGACACAAGATGATGAGGCAGCTGTGGAAGTCACACCATACATATATTCTGTGGAAGAAAAGGATGCATACATCGTTGATGTCAAATCAGCCTCAAGCAGCCCTACTTATGCCCGTGGTCCAACACGGAGTACAGATGAAAGCACCACCGCAGTGGCACAGAAACCCACTTCTCCTAAGACAGACTCAATCATCTGGCCCCAAGAAGATAGAGAGGGAAGTCCAGAAGTAAGGAAATTTAATCTCAGCCATATTGTGCCCAGTTTACCACAAGACAACGGAAGGAAGATGGAAATTGAGATACCGTTGTCTGTGTTACACAAGTGGTTCAAGCTGTGTCAGTCTGAGTCGTCAGTCACGATGCCTGGAGCTAAGCAGGTAACAGCACTTCCCATGAGCAAGGACCACACTGAACAAAAGAATTTCCCAGACACAGATGTCCTCTCCATCAACAAACCATCTCACGTGTATCCCCAACACCAGAGCTCAGCTGCTGAAGATCTAAGGCTGAGACCGAGGCATGTACCAAGCCCCACAGCAACCATCCAGACAGCCGGTAATCACCACCATACAAGCCAAAATCATTTCAGCAGCTACAAATATTTGCCTCCAGGTGGCATTCTGAAAAATGCAGCCAGTTGTGATGTCTATCCCTTTGAGCAGCAGGATACATACAACTCCAAACTTCCAAGTTACTGGGGTGCCTATGACAAAGAGACCCAGGCCCTGAAAGTTGGCTCCAGTCCCCACACTGGTTATCAAGTCACTAAACCTCATATTGAAAAGGGAGGGAGGGAGAGGCTAGAGACGGGACCCTCAGCTGTCCTGATGTTGGATTCCAGCCCGAGTTCCGTGTTGCACCTCACCACTGAGGAGGTGATGAAGCTGAAGAAAATCATCTCAAGCTCATAGTGAAGATCAGTTCAGACAATTACACTGACACTCCAACACCACAGTAAAGCTGACTTATATTATTTTGCTTTTTTTATATATATCACACTGTGTCTTGTTTAAATGTTCTGTTTGGTATATAATTTAAATGACTTGTCTTTACAAAACAGTGTCAGTTGATAAGAAGACTGCACGCTGTTGAACCTTTTTTTATACATATATGTATTACTTGTATTGTAATAAACTAATGATGATGTAAATCTAAATATATTTACACAAATAAAAGTACATTTTCTACAACTCACTGATCCTGTTGTCATCCCTTCACACTACTAGGTGTTTTTATTTTAATATGAGGTTACATAATCAAGACTAATCCTTAATTCTGGAGAGTTATATACTATGGTGCAAAGAAGAATATCAAGTATAGCAGCCATTGCTGCATTTTTTTCCTACTGTCTCCTTGAAAAAAAAAAAAAAACACCTTACAATGAGATAGTTGCTTGAAGCTATATTTAGGAGGTGTGGTATCTCTTACTGGAAAAACATTGTGATCTTATTCTCACCAGATTCTGCCAGTTGCATTGTTTTCTCTTATTGTATGACGTGCAGACGACTGTATTATGTAATAATTGTAGTTTTCTATATGTTTTATTTTAAAAAATTAATGGTAAATATTTTGTTTCCTGTGGCGTTTTTAAAGCTTTTTCTCTATTTCAATCTTATATCTGCTTTCATTCATTCTACATTACTCTGTACATACTTATATAATTTGTGAGGTCTTAAACCTCACACTGTAAAGTTCCCTGAGATGACTTATGTTGTGAATTGGCGCTATATAAATAAAGCTGAATTGAATTGAATTGCATGTCATGAAAACACAGCACTGTACATGCTGTGCCACAGAAAATCAGGTAAAGTTGTGCTTTAATTAGTTTTGCTTTTACTTATCATGCATGTTTCAGGCTTATGGGTGCAGACTAATATTATGTTATTATTATTGCTCTATTGTTCTCAGGTTCAATGTAGATCAGGTATGACAACAACATGAAAACAGGACACACACCCATCGCTACGCTACAACAGTGATTATTTTGTGCAAATTGCTAACATTGTATCACAAAAGTCCTGTAATAACTGTCAGGATTCACTCTCCTTAGAAGCATTTTGTATGAATGAGGCTTTAAATCATGAACACAGGGTCCTATATTGAACTTCCACATTTAAACATTTTAATTCCACATCATGTCAGTGTGTAGGATTTATGGGTCCATCCCAGCCAAGAAGTACCCAGGCCTTAAACAACATGTGTCATGCTTTTTTTACATGTTTCTTTGCAGGAGTGAAATAAAGTGACTGTAGTAATGAGGAACTCAGGTGACGTTGTCATAGAGCAACAGATCTCCAGTAAATGTCTGTGAGGATTCCTAGTCGTCTAGCTCATGGGTATCTCAAAACAATGTGGTTCAGTGGCAACTGTTTTAAGGTTCTTGAGGACATTTTGTCTCCTATCCTGAACCTGCTCCAATCCTAATACTGATGACATTGTCTGAATAGGAGGCGAAGTTTCTTCAGGAAATTAAAAAACAAGTCCAGTTGCCACTTAACCACATTTCTTTTTAGATCTGCAGTACATATCACATCGGTAGCTGCTTGTTTTCTGTATCTAATTAATCAGTGTTTTGTTATTTTAAGTAGAATCATAATGAAGTTATAACCATGTTTATTATTAATTACTGTTAAAATTAATGTTTTCTTACGTCAACAAAATACTTTAGTCCAAACTGTGATGTTTTATTCTTTCTTTCTCCTTTTCCCTTTTCTTTTGTAGGTAAAACAACAAAATAATTAGTTATTTAATTTTCAGTAGTTTTTAATAAGTTATCCGTGGCATATCTTCTGACAGTAAGGGCACTCATTCAAGAGTTTGAACACATAGTTGAACAGTCCAAAAATTGCTGCAATCGACAAAAGAATGTCCCCTGGAAGTGTATTTCAGCAGTTGTCATGTCTGTATTGTTTGACTATGTTTACTACTATAATGTGTAAAATCATCAGAATGTGCTTAAAATATAGACTTTCTACTTGTTTTTACTATATTAAATATTGGCTAAATCATGTAGGAATTAAGGCTGTTTTTTATTTGTAGGACACAGATTTAAGAGTCTCAGAAACATTTGAACAAACTTAAATAATCATACAATAATATCTTTAATACCATTCTACAAATCTTTTCCTGAAGTTAGAAACCTCACACAATTTACCACATAGGCGATGGGGTTTTTCCTGGTTGTTCTCCCATCAGCTGTCTTCACTTTCTGTTAGTTCTTTCACTGATGGTGCATTATTTGTAAATGAACAAACACACATGCCCACGTCAGAACCTTTACCATACTTCACAGATGAAGAGGTATGCTTCATATCATGCATTTAGTTCCTTTTACTTTTTCATGCTCTTACTTTCACATGATTCTGGTACAAGGAGGATGTTGGAGGGTGTTGATCTGTCTGACTGTTGAAAGAAGTTTTTCTTCAGGGAAAGAATTCTACCTGTCATCCAAAACAGTTTCAATGGTCATAGTCTGACATTTTTTGATTTAAGTGTTCCTGCAAATGCTACACTTAAACCTTCTATATGCTTGCTTCTAAGTGAACGTAAGAGGGAATCACACACACCTGGCCACGGGCCAACTGAACCCTTCAATCGCTGGTCAAGAAGACCAAACTTCTGCATACAAGCAAGCTGGTTCCAGCATGAACTGGCTGTCAGATGAGGTATGACTCAACTGGTCATATAGTTAAAAGTAGTGTAGTGTGTATTAGTGCTGTGTGTACTACACTACTGATGAAAAAATCATTTAACAGAATCAGGAAACATGAAATACTTTAATAGATTAAGATGCTTTTTAAAGTTAATCCCTGTATTAGGGACCTATTAATCAATTTTATATAACGGGCAATAACAAATTCACCGTTTTATTGTGGCTTTATCAAATATTTCATCACCAGGCTAGAACTGTTGTATAATGTGACAGTTAGATTTTCATGCACTTAAAATAAACATACAGTTAATTTTATGTTAGGGTTAGGGGTAGTAACTCCTCATTTTTCATTACTTTCTCTATTAATATTGCTTGCTGGGTGAATAGTTAAAATTCATGAAGGAGAGATAGAAAAATGAAAAATAACCGATGCTACAATATGTTTGGATGTGTCCTCTGCAGATTTTAAAACAGCACCATTTATCATGTCCATATCCTTTTCCTCGACCAGGCATGGTATCCACATAGAGCAAGAACTGTTTCTCACTACTGCAGCAACAACAGCGACATTCTCATCAATAACTGTAAAAAAAATAAATAAATAAAAATTAGAAAGAAATCTTTAAAAACCTGTACTACAAGGTTAGTTTAGAAGTTGTTTAGCTGTTATCAAATAACCAAATAAACCTTACTTTATAAGTTGTTATGTATTTATATTTCCATAGCCAATCACCCATGTTAAATTAATTGCAATGCCAGTTTAACATGTCCATACAGTTATCATTCCAGCGGTTAAAAACAGCACCTATTACATTTTCCTAAGACTATTATCTATTCATCCACATATTGATCAAAACAACTGTGCCACTGCCAAATTCTCATGTACACGCCGGTTGGTATGAGGATGAGGTTAATTTCCTTATGAGAACCTGCAGAAAGTATTATTACTGTAAGAGATGTGACTACATCCTTGTAATGGCTGCATCCACTCTCCTGCTCAGATTCTTGAGGCTATAGGAGTCATTTTTGTTATATGAGAGCAGTCATCATGCCATTCCGGGCCAATATCCACTATGGATTACATTATGTTTAAGCTTGGACTTTTGTACTGTTTTGTGAGCAATGGTTTTCTTCTGGATTGTGGCCATAGAAGCTAATTTAATGCAAGTCCTTCCTACTGGCTGAACAATCAGATTCTCTTTGTACTAGGATAGACGGACGTCCCTATCTGCAAAGTTGGGTAAATACCATGTGGTGTCATACAGTAGCTCTTCCTATTACTCTAACCACTGCTAATCAGTGCTGGTGATCTATCAATCACTTGTTTTGAATTATATGGGAGATCAAATATTAGTTGATAGTTTTTACATTTTCAGATAAAAATAATATAACAATTGTAAAATAGCACAATATGCAACCATTTCACATTTCGTGATATTGCACAGATGTACACTAAGTTTATGTATAAAGTATTTTAGTACCTTGATATGGTGTGTGTTTTTAAAATGTAATTCCCGTTTAACTTTATTATTAACTGACATTTATGTGGTACAAATAGTCTGTAAGTCTAATTCTGTATAAAACTCCAACTTCAGTACTTATTGTAGATAGATGTCTTACATTTTAGCCTTCAAATATAAAATCATCAATAATGCAGTAAAAAAAATGAGAGAGATGAGAATTTCACAGTTTGTTTGCTGATCACTGACAAAGTAACTTATCTGTCTTTCTTAACAGTGATAAAAATCAACAGATACACATGGTATCTAGCTGATCTCCAACTTACTGTCACGTACAGTATAGTTACCGAATGCATCAGGTCTGACTTGTTACTGGAATACTAGAAAAACATACCATACATAAAAAACATTCACAGACACACAAGGGTTACATTGTAAATGCTGGATCCAGTTATCTGCTTAACTTATTATCTTACATATATCAACTAGCAAAGTCTCCGGTACAACTTGTTTCCCAGGGCATCACAGACATGCTCTCTGGCCTTTACAAGCAGTCACAGTCCTGAACAATATCTGTAGCATTTGACACCCAAGTCCATTATGTGTGTGTTTGCCATTCTAGGAAGTCAAATAAGTTTAGTCCACAATGTATAAAGGGACTATTATGTGTTTGAATCAAAGAGCTATTTATCTAGCTCAGCTGTAATGTCACTTGGTAGGTTGCTGCTGAACTCAATATGTGGCTCATGGAACAGTTTGTTGTTGTCATAGTTTGTTCCTGCTTGTTTCCTGAGAACAAATAAATTAGCCAAACGTAATTTGATACTAATATGTAATGACAAGTTGTTAATGAAGCCTGAATTACTCCAGAGCTGTACAGTAAAAAAAACACAGTAATTCCCACAGTAATTGTACTAGAGGTATGACACATTTTTACTAAGAAGTTATTACTTAATACAGGGTTGGCCAACCCTGGTCCTTACGAGCCACTACCCTCTAATATACACTGCCCGGCCAAAAAAAAAGTCGCCACCAAAAAAAAAAAAGGTCACACACAATATTTCGTTGGAGCGCCTTTAGCTTTGATTACGGCACGCATGCGCTGTGGCGTTGTTTCGATAAGCTTCTGCAATGTCACAAGATTTATTTCCATCCAGTGTTGCATTAATTTTTGTGATAAAGATCTTGAATTGATGATGGTAGAGTCTGACCGCTGCGCAAAGCCTTCTCCAGCGCATCCCAAACATTCTCAATGGGGTTAAGGTCTGGACTCTGGTTCAGGGAGCATGAGACATAATTTTCACACATGGATTGGCCACCACACTATGAATGCTGGCATTGTCATCTTGGACTATGCTCGTGCCATCAGGGAAGAAAAAATCCATTGATGGAATAATCTGGTCATTCAGTATATTCAAGTAGTCAGCTGACCTCATTCTTGGAGCACATACTGTTGCTGAACTTAGACCTGACCAACTGCAGCAACCCCAGATCATATGTGGCGACTTTTTTTTTTTGGCTGGGCAGTGTATTAATAGCCTTTGTTGACACGTTTTGGTCCACTGAGGTAGTAGCATTTCAAAATATGGTTATTTAATGGTTATTTAAAATATCTCAGCAGAAGTTTTTTGGCACTCCATTAGGGCCATAGACATTTCTGTTCATCTGAGAAGGAAACACACAGAGACTTTATAAAATAGACAAAGCTCAGCATATCATCACCAAACCCAATCTGACACAAAAAGCTGAAACTGTAGACCAAATTTCTGAATGCTACAAAATGCTATGAAATAGCTATCTACATAGTGCAATATGACCTTGTGTTAAGAATCCCCCATTTTATTATAACCCAGCTCATAGGCCATGACAAAAACGGGGAACAAAAATCCACCTATTTGTTGTAATGCAAAGATAAAATAATCAAAACATCGGATGTGTTAGTCTATGACATCAACAATGTGTAAATGGTAAAAAGAAGCATGGAAAGTGCAAATAAATGCCTAGAAAGCAAAAGCAGCATGTAGCAGGACACTGGATCTTTTATATCTTCTGGAGCACTGGACCCACGTGCTGCAGATCTGATCTGGCTTCACGACAAATTTATTTCCATTTGATGGGTTAGATCACAGTCATTTAGTAATATAGCATCACATGATGAATATGTAAAAAATAACACAGCAGAGAAATAAAAATTAAATATCATTACACATTACAGTGTTATAAATAAACTAGATTTGGAGTAAAAAAGCTCTAGTAGTAATTTTACCCTTATTTTGAGTGGGATCAAATGTTATCTGAAACGGAATTAAAATAAACTATTTAAGAGTTAAATTGACACTTTACTCACACACCTGAAAAGGAAATACAAGCACACATACCAATACACACCCACACAGACAGACTGGGCAAGAGCTGTCACAAAGTCTATTTTAAAGTCAGCATTCATTGCTTAGAGCCAGTAGCATGGCCTATAGTGTATGCTATGCTGTACTGCTTCCTGTTACAATGCAAGCCTTGTTTGACTGTCACAACTGGCACATCATAGTGAACATTAGGAGAGGATTTTGCATTTACCACAACAGGAAGAAGCAAATTATACTAGCAATTTAATCCAGGTGTAAAATGTGAATGGCGAGAAAAATGTCCTCTGTGATTTAATGCCTACCTTTCTTTGTTGTAGGAAGAGAGCAATGCACGAATCTCAAGCGATAAATCTGCAGCCACGAGACCCTCTCTGGCAGGGGAGGGTGTTACTTTCAAAAAGAAAAAAGAAGATAAGAAGCAAACAGTAACACTTATCAAATGTTTAAGCATCTCCCTTTGTAACTGACTAAACTTGATAAATGGGAAATGAGATGAGGAATTCATTTCCAGCTTTCCTTATGCAAGTTTTTCTTTTCAATCTATTTTTTAATTGTACTTTTTTAAAGAGAATTTTTGTCATTCAAACAACACACCCATAATTTCAGTGGTAACATATTTGTTTGAGTATGACCGTATATTTTCTCATCAGTATGACTGGCATGTCTTTTGTCAGCAGGTGTTGAGATAATGCCTCAATTCACGTCAGAGATGCCTGGCTTATTGTACCGTGACATTGTCACGCAGTGATATTTATCTCTTTGTCGAAAACTTTTTGTCTACATTTTGGTCATGCATCACTCCATGTTTCTGCAGAGGATAAAGCATGTGCAACAAAGCGCAATGCATTTCATGGCTTATTATAATGATTATATAATGCATTTTATGAAGAATGTATAATATATCAAGAGTATAGTAATATTTTATTGGATCCACAAGTCATTGAATGGTAGAAATATTTTCAGTGGAGTTAAACTTAATTTTTTAGAACCATTTTATTTCTCAAAATGTTGAGCTTGATCATAAATACATTTTTGGGGGTAATATCATTATGACCATCTATCCAAATATTTCTTAGTCTCTTTTCAGAATGCACCTACGGACCTGTTTATAGCAGATAAATAGATATACAGTAAGTGGTCATCATAACACTAACAACAAATCCAATGGTGGCCTAAGAATTTTGCACAGAGGCTACATGTAGAAAAGCAGAAAAATAGATTTAGTTTGGAGCTTATAGGAGTGAATATGTTGTGCATATGTTGCTCTGTATTATCACCTATTTCATGGTATAGGGATCCCTGCTTCACTGCGATGGATCTTCTGGAGCTCGGCATTTCAATCTTCATGAGATGATCACAACACTGCTTCCACTGGTCTGCAACATGTAAGCAGTGATTTCAAATCACTCAAGCGACAAAGGTGTTTCTCTTTAGTAATGAATATACTATCAACATTTGTCTCTCTTCGATTAGACTGTCAAACTGTATTTAAAATAGCTGTAAAGTTGGCAGAACCTCAGCACTGCCATAGTATCTGTAATAATATGCACATATGGAGATTAAATCATACCTGTTATGCTACATAACAAATAGTTGTATATGTTGGTATGATGCCTTTTCCATAGTTTCATGTGTAACTCCTGTGAATTTACTTCCTAGAACAATTATCAATATAATTATATTTGTGATGAGTAAAGGTTTGACTTCTGCAGCCTTAAAGCTATTTAAGAATGCAATAACCATACATACTAGAGATAGCATATTAGATTAGAGGTGGATGTATTAAAAGAAGCCGTGTACTGGGAAATGCATTCACTGTCATGCAAAATAAGATGTTTGCACACCCATATATTAGAATACTGATAAGACAAAGCAACAATAATGAGTTCTCACACATTTATGACACTCATTTCATTTCATTACATGTAGTGTTTGTGTAGCATTAATTTGGCACTATGAACATATACAAGATCTCTTTCCAAAAAAATGTCTAAGTACAAAGATGAATGGCAAACGACTGCTGAGAAACACACCCTGGAGTGGTGAATTACCACCTAATTCCATTGTTAGCACATGAATGATTGCCCAAAATGTCATTGCTCCCTGCAAACACTCCCCAATCAGGATAAGAATTTTTTTTTAAATTTCTAATCAGTACGAGGAAGTGGCAAAATCTAAATTATATAGCAGGCGACACACCCAAAGACAAGAAATGAATGAAAGAATGCAACCGTCTAATGAGAAGAAATTGTTTAACGTTTTTCCTTAACTCGTGCAAAGGTTTGGAGGACGGATCAAGCCGCACACAGGTACAAATATGAGTTACCTACTCATCTTATGATGTGCAGTCAATACTATTGGTTAATCCTCTGAACCTGAAACAAATCTGGTATACATTACAAACCTACGGTTTGCTTTAGTGCATGTAATTACACTTTTGCATTCTGGATTCAAGCGGATGTTTACTCCGTTTACCCCTCTGAGACACTAGAAAGCAATGTTGAAGAGAATACTTCCCTGATCACGATATATTCATGAAATGCAAGACATGTGCCTCTGACACCATGGGAAGGAGGAGACGTCTATTTATATCTGTATATATGGTAAATTCTAGAGAAGCACAAGAAGCTCGTGGAGTGTTTTAAATTAAAGACATTTCAAGACTGTATTTTAGGGGAACAGAGTGAGATTTTTCAAAACATTGTTTTCTATATTATACAGTGGAGACTTTAACTGTTCTTCCTTTATCTGATTTTCATAAATATGTACAATGAAAAATGTGATAGACCGCAGTGATACGACCTGCTATCCTGCGTTGTTCATGACGTTTTTCAGTCCGTCCATTATCCTTTAAAGGAGGTGAACGATTGTTATATGTTATTATCTGTGAACAGGCCACTGGTATGCAGGGCAAATTAAAAACTATGTTAATGGTACACCAATACAGGACAAAACATGCCTGAGTGTGTCTGTTTAATCAGTGTCACTGTGCTAAATTTGGCTTTTATTACTGAATATATAATTATCAAAAGAGACTGGGTGTGGTATCTTAATGAATCACTGAAATAAAAACTGATTACTTGATAATAGTGGATGTGTTAATGGTGTAAGATGTGTCTTTTAGCTCATAGTTTTGGTTTTATATCCAAAACTTTACTGTTCTAGTTTATTTTCTCTCATCAGTAAATTATTTATAGTTTACTGTAGTCAGCAGTGTAGGTTTAAAGCCAGACCTAAGGTCATCAAATTAATTTTAATATAACACAAGTAATATTTCATTTTGAGATCTATTTTAGTGTGTTTCACAGGTCTGTCAGTAATCAGGCCCAGGTGTGGCAAGTGAATTTAAACTCAGCTTTCCAAAAACTGTGGTTACTGTCACCACATTAATGACCTGAAGCAAACAGTCAAGATAACACTGGTGCAGCTTTAGGACAAGTCTCTGACTGTCCAATAGGGGCCTCCATACTAGACTTGAAGACGTCAGTTCATAGACTCTTCCGAATATCAAATGTGATGAAACTTGCCTCAATGTTTTAAGATAACACTGTACAAACTAATTTCTGGCTGAAACATCAAGATTATATTCAGGTGAGTTATCATAAAGTTGGAAACAACACTCCCCCTAATATTTAGCTTGCCTCAGTTGAACTGCTGTTACTTCCCTACGTCAAAACATCACATAAGTCACATGCGATCCGTAAGATTATCTTTGGCATCAGGTTAACGATACTGCCATTGTGTTTATAACACAAAAGTGCAAGTCACACATGCAAGTCAATGTTTTAATGTGCGACCTTGTGAACTATAAAATTTCCCAACAATAGAGATTACTAAATTTTGTTCCTGTCCACTGGACGAGAAAGTACTGTACGGTCCAATCAGCATGATCTCAGCCAGACATACAATAAATATTTCCTTTGTCACACTCTGTTCCTAAAGTGTCACGTTGGTTACACAGACCCTGTCTGTCATTGAAGAATGCCGTTCTTCAAGTATTAGCTGGTATATATTGTGCCTTATACAAAAAAAAAGTACTGCACACAAAGCCTGGTAAACAACACCTGTAATCGTATGAAGAGCTTCAGTCGAATCAATGCGGTGTGTCTAGTTTGTGTGTCCTGCACTTTTGACTACAGTTAGGAAGAAAACCCTGCTCAACGTTGTTTTGTAGCTGCAATGACATGGTCATAAAGTAAAATAGAGATGATGCTGGAGAATGTGTGCCATTGTCCTACTCAGTGAATAATTCGTAACACTAGCGACACCTCGAACAGAAGGTGAAAACTGGCAACTGCAGTCCGTCGCACAATGACAACATCAGACACATTAGCGTGTGCTGCCAGTGCATCAAGAAACACAGAACAAGATTGTTATTTGCCATTTAATAATGAAGCAAAGTAAGGAAAGAGATATTTAAGGTAATCTTGGGCATGCTTCACGCATGCATCTGATGAGTCTTATGCTATGTTTTAGAAACCACCAATTAGCTCACTGACTTTCCACTACCACATGGACTGTTTCCAGTTTTACTTATGCATATCCTGGGGAGTAGCTTCATATTTAATGTACAAATATGAAAGTGGAAAACATTCTAACATTTGGCAAGTATAAACTGCAGCTTCAAAAATAATTATAACATTCAATAAAAATGAGAATTGCTTATTTTATCTTACCTTTACTGAATATATTATGTATTTGTGGCTTTGCTTCTCTAGGAAGTTGTATTTTTAACCATGTTAGACAACTTCTGGATGTCAATTTCTTAATTTGCTGAGTGTCTTAGAAAATCACATACATACAATTTAAAAAACAGGTATGAAATCAAATACAGGAACAGGTGACTGATTTGCAGCGCTTGGTTTGGAGAAAGATGAATCCATGACACATGAACGACTGAACAGTACCTAAAGTGTGTACACTGATGCAGCATGAAATCTGTCCTATAATTATAACAGCAATAAAGACGACAACAAAGAGGACTGTCCAACGTTGACAGAAGTGTGAAATATGAGTGCTTTCTAGCATAAAAAGGCGGTTGCTCTATTGTAATACAACCTGTACCTCCTTGGCCATGAGCCTAAAGTCACACATAAGCTGAAGAAAAATAGGGCAAACAAATACACCTTATAATTTATCAAACAGAAACCTGCCCTGCTGAACGAAGAATGAACGAAGAATGTACCTTTCAATGATGTAGTGTATAAGCTCTCATTGTTAAGATTTTGTTACCCAGCAGGTCTCACTTATGTTATAGATGTGCTGCCAGAGGGCCTCAGTCCAGCGCTGCGTGTCATCAGATGTGTGCATGGTCAGCGGGTATGTTACATCCTCTCCTTGACCTTGGGTACTGATGTGTATAATCTGGGAATGGACATTATCGCCCTCAGAGGCACAGACAGTGGTATCCTGTCAGGAAAAAAAGACATATACATAAACATTTCCACATCTAATTATTCATATAATCCATTTTGGGATTTTTGCAAAAATAAAAATAAAATATTACACATAGCTACTTTGTCACGGTTGTCTTTACATGTTAAATAATAATAATAATAATATCTTACATAATCCAACAGCTTTAACTGCATTTGATTTCACGGTAACCTGCTGCTCACTTCCTCTTGCACATACTGTAAATCTGATGCAGGTGTATGTTTAATTATGACCAGAGTCCATTTTATATTTTAAATACTGCATATAGGTCATTAAAGGGAGACTGTAGTGAAGTTGGTAGGCTGTTGTCTACGAACCCCAGGTTTCCCAGATCCCTGGCTGGAAGTGTCCCTGGACAAGACACTGAACCCAGAAGCTTTGGCACATCCATGATGGATGGATGGATTAAACCACTTATTCCCAGCCTATGGGAAGCCTAATTGCTTGTAGTGTTAATATAAAATAAAGGTCTTTCTGCTGAGTTTTCTTTGGATCTTATCTCCATACATGAACTTGTACTCACATTTCTTTTGAAAAAGAGTTAATGAGCTTATTAGATGATTTACGAGAAAAATTTGTTTTTGGGGGGGATTTTGTTCTTAGGCTTTTTGTGAAGTTGCTAATTATTTTACCTCCTTCAGTCTTGACCAGTTAATTAAAACACAATCTGCGATCTTTACAGGCAAAATGTTCTAAAGTAAAACTGCACTGTAAAATATAACATGTTGTTTCAACTAGTAAATATAAATTAAAGAGCTGTCTCACAATTTTACATTGAATCAAATAATGTAATTATTTCTCCTAACACAACTAAATGTCATCATGATTAAATATTGCATATTATGTAAAGTTTGGCCTCAGTTTGGTTGATTTGAATTTGATTGTTTCTTGTAAAATTAGGTAGTTGTGTGAATGTATAAATATATTTCAGTTAAATTAAAGCAGAGGTGGGTAGAGTAGCCAAAAAGTTTACTCAAAATAATATTACTCAAGTAGAAGGTAGAAGTAAAGAGTAATCATCCAGAAAATTACTCAAGGGAAAATAAAAAAGTACTTGGTGAAAAGACTACTTAAGAAGTGAGTAACTGTTTGATCGTAATGTGTGATTTTTTTTTTTTATTATGTAATCAGACAAACAAAAATATACAATAATGTGCAAATTCTAGTATTTCTAAATAATAGAATAAAAACTATGTAAAAAATAAAAACATCTTTACAAAATAACAAATTAAAGGCACAAGAAACACAAATTTCCAAATCTAACAATCAAACACCTACAGTAGGTAACATATGTATGTTTGAACTGTGGCACTTTCTCCTGCGTCACGTAGCACGAAGACTACTGTGAAGATATCTGGAAGTTGAATGGAACTTCTTTCTTTTTTTGGTTTAAACAAAAGTAGGGTGCAGTAAAACTACTCTTAGACGTACATTTTTTATTAGCTCCAAGTGCACAGGGGTACGGACCGAATTCAGTGCCAAGCCTCCTATTGGTTCACATCGGTTTTTTTTCATTATTGTGAAAATAAACAACAGTGACCTAATTTAACATTATTAAAGACACACAGCAAAGTTTCAAAATGTTTTTCTTTAAACTACAAAATCAACCATGTTTGAAGAGCTTTACCAAGCAGGCAATGCATGCTGGGATGTCTACTAACATGGTAGGATTGTTTTCTATCAAATTATTTTAGCAAGTTCAGTGGACTCTCTTAAATTCACTCATTAGCCTCATAATTTTAAGTTAAAATCCTTCAAGTCAGGATTTCTGACAATAAAAATATTTAGTTTAATTTAAATATCTTGAAAATAAATAATAATTAAATACAAAAGCCATGAAAAAGGAATTTAGAATGTAGTAACAACCATGCTACCCATGCTTTTTGTGAAAGGACACAAGGCAAAACCACAGTTTAAACAATAATGATGTATTTTAAGAGTGTTTCCAATGTTTTTGTTATAAAATCTAATTTTGAAACATAACTAGTAACTAAAGCTAAATGTATTGGAGTAAAAGGTACAACAACTCCCACTGAAATAAAGCAGTAGAAGAGCAGGTAAATTGCATAAAATGGAAAATGTACAGTAATTGTACTCCCCTTGCATACTATTAGTACTATTTAGTTTGGGGTTCATAACATACTAAAATATGGATATATTGTTTCTGGCAGTGAAAAATACAATTTTTAGATGCTTCCTATCAAAACAGTTTTCGTCTCACAGGATTTGTTTCATTAATTCACCAGTGCACTCTGGTGGCCTTGGCATGTTATTGTAATCAACAAGGACAATGAATCCATCTCTTTATTCATGAAGCTTTGCTCACTTAGAACCAACCTTTCTGATGGGGATTACAAGTAATGGCTTGTCCTCAGACTCCAGGTCTTCTTGACTCTGATAGCAACAAAGACTTTGCCCCCTGAGGACACCATAGACATTTTCCCAGCAATTAAGGTCCTCTCCGAGCTGAATGAAAGCAGGGAGTAAAGTAATACTGTGAATGATAATGCGATAAAAAAAACTTACAAAGTAGGATAAATTATGGAAATCTAGTCACCTTAACCTTGAGTTGGCCACTTATGACTAACTGAGTCGTGCACAGAGGCTGAGCTACTAAGCGACAGCACATATTTCCATACAGAGGTAACCAGAATGGACTATCCTCTGAAAAAATAAAGAGTGTTGCGGTTAGTTTTCAAAAACACAGTATAAGCAAGATGAAGAGACAGGAATAAGAGAATGAAAAAGGCAAGAGAAGAGGTGACCACAAGAGAAAAATAAAAACACAAGAACAAAAAACATGAAAAGAGGAACAAGAGGAGGAAACAAAGATAGATGATTTGTAACTTACCTGATGCGGCTAGTGACAAATCGTGTGCCTTGAAACCATCCTGAATGTGTTCAATTCTCAGTGTTGTGTGAGCCAACAGGTTATACCTAGGGCCCCTTCAGATACAAAGCACAAGGCAAAATCAGTCCTACTTTTTCTGAGTAAAACCCAGCCATAAAATATTCCTTTTTATGTGTGTTACAGGTAAAACTGTCATCCTCACAGTGTAGACAAGTCTCGGGATAAAGATGGTGACAGACTTCCAGGTCCTACACCTACTTCACTGGAAACAGATCCACAAACAGCTGCAGACTCCAACGCAGCGCGGATCTTTTTCCCGGAGGAGCATCCCAGAGAACCCCCTAGACGGCTCATTCTCCTGGGTCCTAAAGCCCCCAGGGAGAAATCCTCGACCACACAACTGGTATACAGGTCAACACGAAGCTGAAACCGTGGACCGACCTCGTCACTGCTCACACACACAAAGTGCATAAAAGTCAAAATGGACAAAATTGAAATTGTAAAAAGCTACAAACAGGGGTGACTTACAATGTGATCGTGTCTTCAAAACATATGTCAGTTAAAGTTCTGTCTACAATCACCAGGTCAGTGTCATGGATTTGTGTTCCACACTGAAGCAAGCAGAACACAGCACAGCGATGTAGCTCTGCAAGTAAAGAGGACAGAGTGGAAGGTTTTCACAGCGTTATGATGTAAAACCTTGATCATAATGATATGTTATCAGACACTTCATCTTGTAATTGATGAAGGACTTACCTCCTTTGTTTTTGAAGTACTCAGAGTCTTTCCACATGAGCGGGATTCGTAGGTCTATAGAGTGCAAGTTATAAAATTTTAAATAATAAAAAAAAAAAATACTAATAATATTCCTTATGTGTTGTTTCTCACCGGAAAGAGCTACTTTTCCAGTACATGGCACCAGATCTTCATTTGGTCTGAGGCAAAAACATATATATCCAACCATCAATTCATAAATAATGGTATTTTATTATTCATGGTTTGTATTTATTTATTATTATATTTCATTAAAATGTAAGGTCCTGTCTAGAATTACATATGCAGTCTCATCCTTGTAAATGCTGCAAATACACACTTATGTAATGGTACCTTCACATGCATTATAAACACAATAAATAGCGCTCACTCATGTTAAGAACTACATGTTTTGAATTAATCAACTCTGAGGATTTATAAAGTTTGCTCATTTGACCTGGTAAGAGACATGGCAATATCCACAAACACTTGCCTCCACTCTGCAATCCGCTTGTATGAATCCTTGATATCCCTCTCTACAAATGTGTTATCTATTTGATATTCACGATATTTTATTCCATACATACACCCTTGCACTCCATCTGACCTGCATGGCTCTCTTTGCAGGATTTGAACTCTCCTCACTTTCTGTAGTTCGCTGAGCAAGGCCAGAATGCGTGCATTACAGGTGAGCAGGCTCTTAGAGGTCTCCAGGGCCTGCTCTTTCTGGGAGCAAGCTGCCAGTAGCTTACTTGCTCCTTCCTGCATCCGCACCTCCCTCTCAATCTGCTTCAGTATCTCTTTGTCCTGCCCAAGTGTAGTGGGAAAAAAAAATATATATATATATTTTAAGTACACTGAATGTTTAACAAGACCTTTAATTACGAGGTTGATGTGTTTGACTTTTTAATTATATTTGTTGATGTCTATTGTACAGATTGCTATGAAATTTTGAACAGGCTTTCATTGTTTGCTCCGAATAAATTGTAATACCTTAAGTCATCCCCTTGTTTGCCTAAATGCCATCGTATGATACCTCAGATTTAACTTGACAAATTTAACCTCATCCGACATCTTGATTTATGATCAAACATAAAACAGCTAATTCCAGGCTCCTGTTGTTAATACTGTGTAGTAGAAAACATAACTACCCCATGACATCAGATTGTAGTTAGTATAATCAGCCTTTTACCTTTCACCCTGTTGTTCTTGCTGGCAGCAGGCTTCAAATATACTAACATAGTTCCAAGTTAACCACTTAGTTAAACTGGTGCATTACATTAATCCCTGGATACAGTGCAAGTCTAAATTGATTTTAAGTGGTCAGACTACAAAGCAATGAGACGGCGTTACCCTTTTTTCCTAACTACGATTTTATTCTTTCAAAGATAAAAAACAAAACAAGACAAGGAAATGGAATAGGTCTGTGTGCTGTGAATTTCTTGATGCAGTTCTTTGTTGATAATCCACTTAACAGCATATTTTCTAATAAGCTTCTTCAAGAGACTCTATAGTTGAAAGTTTAGCTTAACTTATTACTTTATTATGTGGGTATTATATCATAGAACTTTATGGCCACACTATAAATTAGCAGTGAATAGCTTGTGAAATATTTGAGTTTGAAGGTTACATACATACACTTCAATTGATTCTACTGTCACAATCAGCATTAGGTCTTCCTATCAGTTACATAATACACATATTCTAGTGCAACATGTGCAATATCTCTGTACATATATACATACATATAGTCTCTGTATACACATATTTTTTTTGTCCAGGTTTACATATGTAGACATTTATATTTTTTAACGCAAACATACATATTTATATTTTTAGACTGTTTGTATAGTTTTTTATTCTATTGTTTTTAAATTTTTGCTGCTTTCTTATTTTGTACTGTCCACTTTCTGCCGTGACCAACTTGTGGGACTAATAAAGGATTATCTTATCTTATCTTATAAATAGCCTTAACAGTGCTATTTAAGATTCTCATCTTCTTTCAGTGTTATGTGTTGATTAGTATCACACATTTTGACTAGAGCCTTTTTAAGTTTCCCATGCATTAAGGCCAATAAGTACATGTGAATGTAAGTGATCAGAGGGTTGTTGCGCAACTCAGTCATGTTCCTGGAGCCTAAGCCTTGTTGGTATGTTGTGACTGCGTTGTAAAGAAATCCCTCAAAGTTCCACAACCTATACCTCACACAAGCAAATTCTTCACAGTCTCAAGAGTCTCTCTCACATAGAAATCTAGAATATGCATTCAAATGAAACCCATATATGAACCATATGCAGTGTTAAATACTTAAGAAATCAAATGTTTTGATCACAGAGATCACATAAAGAGCCGCTTTCACTAAACGTAATTTTCTGTGCAGAATCACATGTACCATAATCAGAAATGTGCTGACAAACCATAAGATATTATCTCCTCTCACTAACCTGGGCGTTATTGTTCATGTTGCTTCTCTGCAGCGCCTCAGGGGTCAACTCCAGTCCAGTGTGCAGTCAGCAGGCACAACAGTGAGTGGACTGACTAATCTTACAGCTGACTACAAGAGTGAAACCTGCAGCCAGAACAGTTAGTGACTCAACAGAGATCAAAACAGTCTTAAGCCTCACGACAAGAGGCTGCAACATGAGGGATTAGAGGATTCTCAGTTCTTAGGTCATATATTCCAACAGCTCTATAATGTACAAGTCTAAACATACACAATTTATGTACTGACAATCTCTTTATGGGGTAAACTGTAAAATACGCTCAAATATTTTATATAAAATTCTTCACCTCATGTCTGTTTTTCAGTGAAAAGTCAATTTTAGTAAACCGTCAAAAACAAAACAAAAAAATCAGATTCCACTTTAAGATTAGATTATTAAATATTACTACAGAAACACACAGGAGATTGATTAGAAAGGTAACGGATTTTAATGTACTGTAAACTATATATGATGTAATCTGGTTACATATTTCTTCCTGAGGCCAGTGCTGTTGTGGTCTTTATTAACACGGAACAGAAAATATAACTCAAACACCTATTTGCTACTGTACAGTATTTACATTTTTACAGCTACTTAATGAACTAATTTATAATTTCCAATGATTCATTATTATTGGGAAAGAGCCTACTTCAGTCAAAGTAGTGAGAATGATTAACGCGTGATTTAAAACACATTTTAACTACTGTAAATATACAAAGTGCTCCAGAAAGTGGAAATGTGTTTGTCAATACAGTAAATTCAGCCTCACATCATTAGAACAAAAAAAAAACATCAAAAAGCAAAACAAGAAAAGTTATAAATTAATCTTCACAGAGATATATTAACACAACTTAGAATTTTAAAACGGAGCCGCCCACAGGTTATTCCTCTCCCTCCACTACTCCATGGCTTTTATCCCTCTTCTACTTCTGTAAAAATGTCACTTAAGAAGTACTGAGATACATTGGTGGGCTCCTCCTCTACTGAGCTGCTCTCAACATATTCACTTTGCTGAGAAGCTGAAACCTACAACGGAAAAACAAAGGATTAGCTTTAATCAACTTCATCACAGTGTGTAAAAATTCCAGTGAAATAAGACAACTCCCCTTCATCCTTACCTCAGACGTACACTGAGAAGGTCTAGTTGCTGGGTCTGACCATCGGCTACCATATTCAACAGCCACCTCTGTTTGTGTTGGTGATGTGGTAGACAATATTGAGTGAGCTTTGTCTGGCAGTTGTGCAGGACTGGGTGTTGAAGTGACATTATGTGGTGTTGTGCTGGATTGTTTTCCTGCTGCACATGACGTTCTGACGTTGGAGCTCTTGGAGACTGCTTTGCACGGTAGATAACCGCCAGAAGCGGCAGCACTGCTTGTGGAAATTGAGTCTTTGGATTTTCTGCAATTTCAGGAATTTGGGAAAAAACATTCATATTAATTGAGATGTGGCATGAGGTGGTGGCATGGTTGAAGAGTTTTTGTTTAACAGTAGGTGAACAACATGATTTAACATTTCAGCAACATGGGGAAGATTTCTGTTTTTCCTCACCTACTCTGACGTCTGGCAGCCCTGGTCTTTGTAGGCAGAGTTGGCGCTCCTGAGCTGCTATCCTTTACATCTGTTAAAGTCTCTTTTTGAGTGTCTACATGATCACCACTTCCTTTCTGTGGCTCAGTGACAACTTTGCCTGCCTCTGTTGTTGCATCAGAGGCTTCTGGCTGCCCAGAGGGCCCATGATAGTGGGGCTCCTGGATGGTGTCTGCAGTGAGAGACTTGCTGGCTTGTTTTGTCCTTTGTCCTTTGTCCTTTGTGGTCTTACCCTTTAATTTGGCTGATTCAAAGATAGATAGGTACAGAATGAAAAAATAAATCTTAAATTTACTCAGAGTATTGTGATGAGGATGTATTTATCATTTAAATACCTTCTCTTCCAATGCCTCTTAGCCTCTGCTTTGTTGTGGGAATTTCAGTATCATTATTATTCTTTAGAGTTTCTGGAGATTTAGGCAACTGAAGTGTAGCCCTCTCTGTGCCATGAAGAAAAAAAGACATTAACTGTCACTGATGAAGTATTAACAATTAGATTTTTAATGGCAGGGAATAATGTAATCACTCTACCATCTGCATCCACTGGATTCTTCATGATCAAGTCCTGTTGTAGGTGGAAAAGAAACTGTTACAAATATTGACACTTCAACAAACTGCAGATAAAAGTGGTTTGTTGAAACTTCACTTACTTTATGTGTAGTCGGGTCCAGTCCAGAATCTTTTACATTCGTGAGGCTCATCTCACCACTCTCCTCTGTGGTTATGGTAATAGCGGCATCAGAAAGAGACGCATCTCCTGCCGCAGCTGCTTCCAAGGTCTCTCCAGGAAGACCACTGAGGGGTGAATACAGTTGGAGAATCAAGAACGAAACAAAATAGGCTCCACAGCTGCCTGACAAGCTGATGAAGACAGGCACAAACCTCTGTTGCGCTACTGATGCAACTGTTGCAGGAAGATAAGAGAAGGGCTCAGCTGCACTGTCCACAACCTCCCCTGATGAGGAGACTGGGATTTCCGTCAGAGAGAGGATGAAAAACGGTTCATCTGGGTCTGAAGGCACCTGCTCAGACAGCACTAAGAAGGAAGGTGAGAAAGATTTGAGTTAAACCATAGTGTACACAGCATAGTGACAAACAGCCTATGTGATTTGTTATTAACTTACTGTGTGGAAATAGGGTGAGACACGGATAACTCTGGGCCCCTTCTGAAGCATTCTAGGATTAAGAGAATCAGATCATCACATGATGATTGTTCTTTAAATGTGATAACAGTTTCTTGACCATAGTTAACCCTTAAGGGCTAAGACTTAACCCTTTGTAAAAATCTTACTGATTAGTGCAATGAAGTGCTGTAGTGTTCTGTTGGTAATATACAGCAACAATTTTCAATCTTGTACCCAAATTAATTAAGTTTTCCTTAACGTTTTCCCATAGCTGCAGACTCTATCAACATACATTTACATGTACTTTTTTTTTCCAGCAAGCACACACAGTTTTCATAAGTGTCACATAATCCACGATGCATGCAAGAAGCCACAACTTTGTGGGGCATTCAGAGTGTTCATATGTTGCCAAGCTTGTTATTTTAACTTCATCTGTTCCCTGATCTCAGCCCTATATAATACCTATGTTTTCAAATTGCGATGAGAGACAGATAAGTAGTAAGTAAGTAAAGTAAGTAACAAATGATATTGCAATTACATATTTAATTCACTAAAGTTTCCTACTTATGCCACCTTCTTTTAAATAGATTGTTTATGTTACCTGGGTAGACGGGACTTGTGTTAAACATCCCAGAGAGGATCCCGCATCATTTGAAGGTATGTCATCTTGACTGAGTTGTTTGACAGCTAGTTTCATGTAGCCAAGTGAAGACCCAACATCATCTGGATGAGAGTCTTGCTTACTATGTTGTTCAACTGCTCCCTCTACTGGTTTCTTGTCAGGTCTGAGTTCAGACATAGGCTTTTGAGAAACAGTAACCACACTCCCAGGGCAAGTGCCAGAATCTTGAAAACAAGACACACCATTGATTAACTAATGGCCAAAGACACCATAATACTTAAAATTAAAAATATCTTAAAAGTGTTGTCTGAAGCAAGGGAACGTTTGTCAAACCTGCTTCTGCTTGTGTTGCGTTCTGGACCACTGGCTGTGTTTTTGAAAGTTGGCTGCTGCGTCCCAGGTTGGGTCTAGGTTTTATAAGCCTAGCTCTTCGAGTTGGAGGAGCTTTTCTTGACGATACAGAAGAGTCAGTTGACTGTGATTCATCAGTGCTTTAAGTGTGGGGGGGGAAACAATGTTATAAGAAAAACTTTAATTTTTAGTTCATTTAAAACACAAGGGTGCGAATAAGAATAGTATTTTCATTCATTTGCCTTTTTTGTTAACAAAAAATCTGGTAAATATGACTCAAATCTTACCTATGAGCAGACTGAGGTATGTTGTTTGATGTTTGATTGGTTTCACTGGTTTCACAACACTGCTGAGCTGCATCTTGACTTCTGTCTTCTGCGTCACCCGTTGGACATGACTGATGACCGCTTTCTTTTTTATTTAATTTGGAGTTTACATTAGTAGTCAATGCAGAATTTAGTTTTGATTCTGTTGAGCCATTTGGAGAAAACTGGCCGTTTGTAAATTCAGCTGAATCATCTGTTTGTTGGGTATTAGGACTAGTTGACACATCCACTGTGCAATTCCCTTGTGAAGAAACTCCAGCTCCCAATTCAGGATTATTTGAAATTTTATCCTCTGAGGATTTTTCACCACTTTTATTTTCAGAAACTGAGTCTGTCAGGTTAAAACAATTCTCAACAACCCAAGATGATGCTAATATATTCTTATCATCTGTGCTGTCCAGTGATGTTTTCAACTCAGTCGCTGCATATTTTGTTGAGTCGATCAGTTCTAAGCTTAATGAAGAATGTACTGACATTGAATTCTTGCTGCCAGTTTCTGTGGGCTCAAGTTCTGTCTGTGCAATGCTTTTGTCCGCAGACGGTTGTTCTATTGTTACATTAGAAAAGGTGTTCATATGGGGTTGTTCTGAGGTTTTACTGATAACCTTGGGGTGCAGTGTTGACCGTGTTGTTCTGGTGGATGATGCTAGGATGGGTTTGGGTTTGACCTTGGGAAAGCGTCGTCTCTTTTGAGGTACATTGGGTTCTGAGCTCTCTGAGCTTGAGTCTAGTCCAAATGCAGCATCTGTTTTTTGTTCCTCTGCAGGCTGATGGGTAGTACTTAATTCCAATGATGGTACTGAAACCGAAGCAGTGCCAATACTTTGACTTGACTTTTCAGGGAAGCTGGTCCTGCATGTTGGCTGTGCTTCTACCTCTGGTATTGTGGTGTCACTAGACTCAGGTCTTGACAGCATGTTGGAGCTTGTCCCTTGTCCTACTTTTAATTCTGTCACAGCTGATCCGGATGTCACTAGTTTACTGCAATGATATTCTGTGGACTCTAATATTGGCCTTGTGACTCCATTGGCCTTTTCCCCACTGGGTTCCAACTGGACCTGAACTCTGGAGACGTTCTGATCTTCTGAGGCACCCTGACCTGATGTTGCTATACTTGAGTCTACCTGACCAGAAAGTCCAACATCAATATTTTTCACCTCAGTTGCAGAGAATTCTTCTCTCGGTATAAGAACAGAGTTTAAATCCAGTGATGGTATGAAATGGGAAGCAGGAACAGTGCTTTGAGTTGTTTCGTCAGGAAGGGTGGCACAATTTAGTCTTGGTTTTACATCTGAAGTTGTGCTGAAGTCTTTCTCTATAAAATCTTTTGTGGTTTGAGGCTTTAGCCGAGCAGTTCTAGATGTCTGTGGTAGATTTGGTTTCAGTATGACTTTTTGTGATCGACTCCTTCTAGACTGACAAGTAGATGTAACTTCACTCTTTGCTTTTTGACTCAGAGGTAAATCTTCTATAGCAGGTAAAACACCTGCACAATGATGACTGTTCTCTTGTACTGGGACAGAATCTGTACTTGACCCTTGTTCAACTTGTGGTTTGCTTAATAATATTTCAGAAGCTAAATTAGAACCCCTTGCAATTAATTCAGGATGCAACGTCAGTTTTTCGTGTGTGGATTCAGATATTGATCCTGACAGTGTTACGGTGTGTTCCATACTTGGTGGAAACTTGTCTTCTGAGAAGTTTTGGTTTTCTGAAGCACCTCCACCTGATGTGGCTACATTTGAACCTACTTGAACAAAAAGTCCATCATCTGTATTTTGCTCCTCGGCTGTAGATATTTCCTGTGTGGGTTTGAAAGCAGAGCCTAAATCCAATGATGCTGTCAAAGCACCACCAATGCTTTCAGTTGATTTTTCAGGAAGGGTGGCAGAAGTTTGTTCTGGTTTTGCCTCTGCTACTGTTTTGGCAATTGGAAGTGAGCTGCAGTCTTTTTCTGTAGAACTTTTTATGACTTGAGGCTTTGATCGACCAGTTCTACATGTCTGCGAAAGGTTTGGTTTGGGTTTGACTTTTTGTAATCGACTCCTTCTTGAATGTAAACCAGTTGCAACTTCACTCTCCGGTTTACGACTGGCATGTAAATCTTCTACAGGTGTAACAAAACCATGACTGTCTTCACGGCCTACGACAGAATCTGTAGTTGACCCTTGTTCAACTGATATGTCAGATGCCGCCAAATTATTCGAGTGGCTTTCAATTATTTCATCTTTATTCGAAGATACTGACCCCGTCTCTTGGTAGGTATGTTCCAAATTAGGCTTAAACTGGCCACTAGAAGAGCAACGGCTCTGAGGAGACCTCTCCTGTCTGCCAGGTGGCTCTTCTGTTAGTTTGATTTCAGCATAGGAAATGTCTTTCAGTGACTGTGTACATTCTGGTATCTTAGGGGCTGCTTCTTCAGGAACTGATTCAATAACTGGTTCGATGACAGCTGATGTTTCTGTTTGGGATATTACCTGTGCAGTTATTAAAGTCTGGCAAAGGTTAGATGGGAAATTTTCCTCAAAACTCTCTGGACTTGACTGCAATTGAGGGGTGTTGTTCTCATCAGAACCAGTCCATTGCTCAATAAAAGTCTGTTCAGTGTCACCTCTGTCTGCTGTGCTGTTCTGTTTCTCCAGAACGCTCTCTGAGGCTTCTGTGACACCATTATCAGAAGCTGCAGATATACAAGGAGTGGCACTTTGCTCATGTGCCGCAGAATTTGAAGGAATCACACCTTCTAAGTGTTGGCTTGTTTCACTGTTTGATGTTGTCCCTAAAATTAAGCATAATGGCACATTTCATATTTACTGAAATTTAAAACAAGAAAAGAAACTTTTATTATGAGGATTGTTGTAGTTTTTGTAGTCTGACCTGTTATGTGATCTTGTGTGGGTATTTGATTCTGCGTTTCCTGAAAGAGGTGAGTCAGATTGCCGATGGTCAAGAGTGTTTGAGCAGCTTCGTTATAGCTTTCGTCCTCAGATCCTGATGCAAAAAAAAACAATCAAAACTATACACAAATGTATACAAAATAGCTAAGTAAATGTATCATAATCCACTGGCAGCTATGCCGAATACATCTTCAACATACCTTCTCCCTGCTCTGAAGAAAGGAAGTCTATAACATCCTATAGGGAAAACAAATATGTTTTAAGTAAAATCAAAAGTGTCACATATAAGCCAGATCTAGGTATGAAGGGATGTGATGTAGATGGAAAGAAAATTAGTATGTAATGTGTTACAGATTACATCAGGAACCAATAAATGCTGCTATGCATTCATCCAGCTTATCAAAGTATGAAATACTAAGATTTAATGAATCAATGTTTAAACCTTAACTTCCTGCTTTTTTTACATTTTAAATATGCATATCATGTCATGTGTCTGTGTGATCCAACCAGACATCTATTAAAATGTGAAAAAAAAATCACAAAGGAAGAAAATAGTTTTAAGATCGGGTTACTTTAAAGATTAGACTATATATTTATATTATTATTATATTAAGGATATTAGGGATACAGATATTAACTAGGGATGCACTGTACAGGTCTAAAAATGGTCTCAAGGACTTGTACTTCAAAAATGATCCAATTCATTTCACACTGAAATAACTTTACATCAATATTATGTAGCTCATGCGATAAAGCTGTGTCATTTACTGTAAGTGAATTTTAATACACTTGTTAATATCAATTTCTGACTACAGTAAAGACTTTTTACCATAGTGGCCCTAAAAACTGATAAACATATACTATGTGTCACGTTACATTACATTAACTTTGTGTTGGTGAAGCATGTAGGCAGAAGTACGTATTTCTGTAGTATGGAGGTATTTTTAAATAAAGCCGGCTGCGAACGTTGACAATAAATATTATAGATATTCTATAGATAGAAAAAGTGCATAATTATTAGGTATTCATAATAGGTTTTGGGCAAGCACTCAAATGTAAGTAATCTTACTCTTACTAAAAAACTGTATCTGTGCATCCCCAATAATGTCGTCATGATGATTTAATTTCACTTGATTTCATTTTAGGTATAGTTCACTTACAACTAGCAGATCCAACTGATGTTCACATGGTTCAGCTGTGCCCGTCTCATTTTGTGCCTGCTCACAAGAGGCATCAGGGCAGAGTGCATCTTGGGAGATGCCCAATACATCAGGCATATTAGCCAAGATATCAAGCTAAGTGTGGAATGAGGGGAATCAGAGTGGAGGGTTTGAATTATGGAATGTACAACCATGCACAAAGAAAAAAAATGAAGAAAAAAAAAACTTGTTGTAAATTATGGAAAAATAAAATGAATGAATGGTGTGTATCAGTGTAAGATTATATGGAAAACTGTTTCATACCTCCGCTATAGCCTCTTCCACCATTGAAATTTTAGAATGCGGGGCACACAGGCTTGTGGGCACAAATGCAGGGGCAATGCTGTTCTTACTGGGGCTACATGCTGGGTCCTGTTCTTCCTCAACCACTTCTTGCTCCCACTGCTGATCATTCTCCTCATCACTGTAATTTGACCGAGAAGCCCTCAGGGAAACAAGTTTGGGCTTTTTGGACTCTTGGTCTGATTGTGGCATTGATGATCTTCCCCTCTTGGCTGTGCATTTCGGTTTAGCCGTGCCAACAAGTGCAGTGTTCTGCACTGGTGAGGAAGGCGTGGTTTCAGATGCAGAGGAGTGTTCATCGTCTTTACAAGGGTAACTTAAGGGCTTGGTGGGTTTGGGGACTCTCCCATACCTACAAAACACAATCACAATCCTACATGATGAGGCATTCATATCCTCCATATTAACAGGGAAATGGAAATTAAAATGTTTATAAATACAATTCTAAAATTCAAACTGGACCTGGTAGGTCTTGGAGGTGGAACAGGAGCCTCTTCTTCTTCAGAGGAAATATTATCATTGTCTGAAATCCCTGAAGGTGACACATCTTCATTTACCTAAAAAGTTGGCATAATCATTAGTAAAGGAAACAATATATAGAAAGATCCACTGATTCTATACTAAAACTATAATTACCTGCTCCTTAGAGGCTTCATCACTCACATCATCTCCACTACCTTTGTCCTTTGCTGAGGGTGGTGGAACCTTTTTACCCCACTTCCGGCCCAAAGGCACTAGTGGTTTTGGTGCTCTGCCCCGTGAAAGTTTAGCTGGCTTGACTGCAGTGTCCTTGGTGTTCACTTTATCACTCTCTTCGGATCTAAATGTTGGAACAAGACATAATATGTTAATGCCAAATAAGGTGCAAACAAAATAATATATTTGTTAAATATAATACATAAGTAAAGTGTCATTACACGTCTGAGTTTCTTGGATCCGGAGGAAGGGCTGCTTCAGTGTCTTCAGGTATGCAGGGCTCATCTGAGCACAGAAAAGCAAACAACATTAAGCTACAAGCAGCAAGGGCCAAGCACACATGCAGACTTTGGGATGACATTATATAGCATTCCCAGAAAGTAATTTGACTAAAGTTAGTCTAGTCAGGCAGATCTACACTCACTGAGCGCTCCTTTACCTTGTTCAATGGTCTTTTCAACAGTTGTGTTGTTTTTCTTATTACTCGGTTCCTCATTTGAAGCATCCTTTCCAGTCTTTCGTTTTTGTTGTTTTTTAGGCTTGGAAGCAGTGGCTTCCCCTTCATTACAGAGCAACTCGTTCTCCTTTTCTCCACCCTCCTCATCCTCCAAGTCAGGATGGTTCTCATCTTCCTCATCTTCCTCGTCCACATCACTCAGGTTCCTTGCAGCTATTTTGCCTGAGAAGGGGAATGAGTACACAGTATTGTTGAGACAAGACTCACTGTACTTCACATAGACACTGATATGAATTATTATCATATTATCATTAATTATCATTAACTCGTGATAATTATAAAAAAACATGAAGAGATAGTTACCCTTTGCCTTTTTCTTCTTCTGCTTCTTGGGGGAGTTCTTCACAGCCAGTGACTTGAGTTTCTTCCTGTTTTTCTGAACTTCCAAAATTTTTTCTAGAAGCTTAGAAAAATACTCTATATCCAGTTTACGTCTTTCTCCTAGAAAACAATTGGGAATAAATTATTGTGGATCAAAATACACATAAAGAACAATAACAATTGAATGTGGTATTTAACCAAGTAAACATATTGTCCTAATCAGTACTTACGAAAAGCTTTGTCTATCCTCCACGCATTCTCTCGCTCTTCTCTTTTGAATTTGTTCTGAAAATTTACATCAATTTAATTAAACAATGCAATACAGCATCAACTTTGTTGCAGAACTGTTGTATCAGACCACATTAGTTTTAGCTTGGTGTACCTACTCTATAAATAAGGCTGTAGTCATACATTGTATGTATGTCACTGACCTTTATTTCTGCTCGAGCCCTGTGAGGAAACAGCTGACAAATCATGGAAAAGTCTGTCCCCACCATACTAACAGCCAGGAAGAACATGTCTGTCTCTGATGGAAACAAGCAAAGAATAAGGAAAAGCAATTATGATTAATATATTCGAGAAAACTGTGTGACAAATGTGTTAAACTACAGTTGTCTACATGTATAATACATATCAGTTCAACCTTCACTAGACCAAGGTTTTGAACAGGTCCCCTTCCTGAAGCTGGAATAAGTTGTAGTGGAGCCACGCTCAAAGATGGGATCTCGATCTTGTGCTGGGTTTGGCCCCTTTGCTCGCTGGACTTCCACTGTTAAGCTAAGACATAAGTTGAGAAGATATTAAGCCAACGATGGGCTCCAATTGAACAAGTAACAGTAATATAAGTCCACTGACCTTTCTTCATCAATTATCAGGGAGCCATCCTCTGCTACTTTGACCTGAGGAACCATAAGCTCTTCCTCCTGGTCTTCATCTGCCTCCTCATTTTGCTCCTCCCTTTGGTTTAGTATTTTAGGGACGACTTCAGGTTCCTGCGCTCTCTCTGGAGACCTGCTGAGTTTCCACAGTGGATCATAACAGCGTGTGTATTATTTTGTTAACAACAAAACAAACAAATGGAAATGTTATAAAATGATATAAAAGGCCTTAGTCAGAACTGATGAAGCCTTCTGGATAGAAGGTGAAATGTCAGTGGCAAGCCCAGTTGCTACTGATCAGCATTTTTGGGATAGCTATGAGGTGATTGACTATGAATCTTCACAGACTTACTCTTCTCTTCCTGGTGATGTTGGGACCACAGTCTCATTCTCCTCGGCTGAGTATTCTAAACTGGATCTGGGGGGAAAAAAATCAGGCAAATATAGTTACTATCATATTATTATCATCATTATTAATATTATTATTGAATAGATATGTTCCATAAGCTTGACAAAAAATTGAAAATGAGACACTTACGTCATGGGGTTAGACACTGGTAGGTAATGAATTAGGTCTCTCATAGTCATTTTGGCAGGATCTAAAGTATATTCCTTTAGACGCGTCTTACCTTTCTTGAGTCTCTGTAATATCAAATGATACTACTCATTAACTCAATGAAACAAAATACATCCTACAGTATCAAATAAATTAAAATATAATTACACTGTAGGATTAAAGCACTGAAAATATGATAAATACTCTTATTAGTACACAGAAGAGTCTAAGCTCACCTTTTCTTTGTGCCTCTCCTCTCGGAGTAACTCTCTGAGCTTTTGGGCCTTTGCCAGTCTCTGTAAATCTGACGGGTCATTCAGAAGTCTACTCAAGGACATCGCTGAGGGTGACAGTGAAAGTCCACTTTTAGAAGACACAAGAGTCTTTGCCTTCTGTGACAGTTCTATAGCTTCTTTGTCTGGTATAAAGAAGGGTACTCTATCTGGCGGTCTGGGAGGAACTTCTTTAACTTCACTGCCACTGTTTGCTGGCAGATGGGTTTGTCCAAGTGAGTCTTCAGCTGGAGGAACAGCTAAAGATGCTGAATTGGCAGACGGGATGGATGTGGGTTTAGATTGTACTTTGGGCTTTGGGCCTTGGGTCACATTTTCTGAAAGTCTCCTTCGCCTTGGGGACTTGAGTCCCTGAGAGTCCACTGTAGGAGACGTTTGGCTGGACGTTGCTGGTTTGCCTAAGTCTGATCCAGAGGCTTCAACAGGAGTTTCAGAGACTGCCTTGACAGGGGACTTTGGTGTTCGCGCAAGGGTGGCGGGGCGGCCTGGTGCCACTTTGGGCTTGATAGAAAACCTCTTCCTTCTCTGAACTGCAGCTGAGGAGCTGCTACCTTCCAAATTTTGATCACTGCCATCCCTAAACAGAAATAGAAATAGTTATTCTTGGAATGCATAAGTAAAGCAGTAGTCATTGCTTTGAAAATAAACTGTTACAAGTGATTTATGCTTTTCACTTACCCTGGGCCTGTACTTTTTTCTGATGGAGTCACAACTGACTTGTTATCTATCACAGATGGATCACTGATGCTCTCACTGACATCTCTGGGGATCTCACTGGCCTCCTGATTTGATGAAGGGGCTTCCTGAGGTGTTGCTGCTGTCCTCCCTGCTGTACCGACATTGGGCCGGACACTAAATCTTGACCGGCGAAACATTTTGACCTGAAAGCACGCAAATCAATAAAATATGAAAGGTTTTATGACATGAAAGACAAACTGATGGGCCACAATCATCATTTTGCTTTGCATCAGTGTTGGATTTACACAGTTGCAAGGAAAATCTGAACTGTTCCGAAGTCACAAATATCAACAAACACAATATTTCTAAGCACAATCAGTTATGATCTTTGACCCATTAATCATATAGTGACACTAGGCTTCTGATGTCACTAAATATAATCATAGAGGAAGGTATTGCTCTCCAAACAAAACACTGCAGCGCACGTGAAGTTTGCCAAAGACCACCAGTGTCTCCCCTACCATTATATTACACACACACACACACACACACACACACACACACTTGTGGGCACACACAGGTGAACACACTCCCACCAGCTTACAGGAAGAACATGTTGGAAACCTGGAAACATTGGACACAGTTTACGCATTTGTATTATACACTGCAGTGACAAAAGCTGCGCACTTCGAGGCTAATCATCATAAAAAGAAATTTTTCAACATGCAGTTCAAATAATTATTCAGTGGTTATATTGACTGCTGTCATCAAAAGAAACACCTCAACACCATGACTCCTTTAAGTGTATCTGTATTTGTGTGTATTCATGTTGTGCAGGTACAGCTTGATAGCTGTGCGCTGTGTTGTGCAGCTTATACCCGTCGTGTGTTTAGATTTTTGACTTTAATAAAGATACAATCACATTTCATTACCAATATATGCAGGACAAACAAGAAAATCACAAGGGTGCCATTAGTTTTTCTTGCAACTGTAGTTTAGTAAAGTGACTCCTGACTTATGGCATATTGCATAATAAGACAAAAGGTTAATAAAATATAATCATTATCTTTTACTTCACACAGAGTGAGATAAAAGTCAATGTTTGCTAACTACTCTTTTGCTTTTAAAACATCACAGGACAGCAGAAGTAAGGCTGGCTAACTGCCTCCTTGCTCTTCTTGTCATAAAAACATGTCTTTACAAATCAGGGGGGTTCGTAAACCAACAAAACATGTATCTAACAAATGGGTTTCACTGTCTAACAGTTATGTTGTGAAGCACTGCAACGTAGAAACGTTCAAGCAAAAGAAATGTAATGCGGCAAAGCAACTGTTACTCCTGCAGCACCAGCAGTAATTACATTAGCTAATTGACATTATTGCGCAAACATCAGCTATCTGCTTGACAACTTGTACTAACGTTAGTGATGCGGACAGCCGGGAAGCCACAAAAAAAATCACAACAAAACAACACCCGAAGTTTAAAAAACGTATTTTTACGCTTACTTATACACCTTTTATTGGAAAAACACGACACAGAAAAAAACGTAACGATAATGAAAGAAAAATAAGTCGAAAAATACACAAAGCTTGGCTGAAACTCGCAGAATGACACTCTGGGTACGACTCTTCCTGCCTTGGACCGCCCCGTTGTTAACGTTGAGAAACTGAGAAATTATATTTAGCATTTTTATCACGTCTACATGTGGTATTTTAGTGACGCCAACCTACCTGTTCAAAAATATATTGTTTGTTGGGAGAAATTTGCTCTCAGGTGTCGACGACAAGTAGCAAGTAGCGGACCCCAAGCACACACACTAGTCCTCCATGTTTTTCGTGACGCGATATTATCGTGACGGAAAGGGCTTGTGGGAAATGTAGTCGAGTTGCTGTAAGGCCTGGATGAGGTAACGTGGTACAGTCCATGTGCAACACAAGTAAAAGTAACAGTTTGAATTGTTCTTTCCTTCAGTTGAGTAGATGTACAGAGGTATTAACAGTGAAATTCACGTACAATATCATATTTAGTTTACATAAACACGTCTAACAAATTTCTCTCTGGAATGTTGTGAAGTGAAAGTATAGACAAATTGTATTAGACTAATTGATTTATTTTCTTTTAATAGTACATGTAGGCCTATTTTTTATTTTATTTAATTTAGTTTATGACTCTACTTGTCTTCAAGATAAAACTAAATTCAGCTACTTAAAGGCCACATGAGGATCTCGTGACCCCATACTTTTCCTCTTTCTTATATATGTTCAGTACACATTGGTTCGCCCACATCATAGTATATCATAGTATTTATAGTGTGTGTGTCCAAAATTCAGACTAGATGTTATAAAAATTGTGGGCTGCAAACTGTTGATTCACTATGTTCTTGTCAAAAAAAACATGAAAGACTTTGCAGAATTATTTTATTTCTTTAATGCACACACCATCAGCAATGAACTTCTGTGGACATGACTTCTCTCACACACCACATTTCTCTCTTCAGCAGATCATGACATAACATTTACTTCTCTGATCAGTGGTCTTTAGAAAGAAGGAAACTACTGATTTGACAGAATAACAACAACATCAGAGGTGGCCGTGTAAAAAAAGGGTGAGTCAGGGACAAAACTCGGAAGAAGTTCATGATTTGGATTGTCTTGCACATGTAGCAGCTTGTCCCAAAGACGTTAATTGATATGAAGATCTCCCCTTTCAACTGAGGGCACAAGAGAAAAAAATTAAATAGTTGTTGTCATTCATAAATTAATTTAGCATTTTTTATATTTAGTAAGTATCACACAAATATGAACTCTACTTACTTACAGGCAAATAAATGATCAAGCAAAGGGATTTCCAAAATGATCCCCAAAAGCAGTTGTTGAACCAGATGTTTGACCAACAGTAGCAGTTTGCTGTAAGGTGAGAAAAAGGCCAAAATTACAAAAAATTACTGCAACCTGACTGATGTGAGAGTAGTATGTCTCTCTGTGAATGTGTCCATGTACCATAGCTACAGGAGGCATTCCAAACGGACTGGAATTCGGAGCTCCAAATGCTTCATCAAATATATCCTGATTGAGGCCTTGGCGCTGGGCTGGTGCTGAATTGTTTGCAATGGGAGAAGAAGAAAAGGCAGCATCAAGGAGGCCAGGGTTAAAGCTTGGTGCTGCAGCTGCAGCAGGAGCAGGAGCAGGAGCAGGAGCAGGAGCAGGAATATCTAAACAGGCATATTAGAACAGATGACACGATTGGACAGGCAAACGGTACATGTCAGCATGCAAAATCTGTCTACATGCATTAAGTAGATTATTTACCATTACCAACTGCTGACATTTGTCTGATATCAAAGTCATCATGATCTGCAGCATCCTGAGCCAGGCCCACTTTATTGGAAAAGTACTGATCAAATGCTACAGCTTCGTTGCTGTTGGGAACTGGAGCAGGGTTGGATGTGAGTTCCCCTTTCCTTGCTGGTATGGCAGGGGGCTTGGCAAGCTGGAAATCCTTGAACATGTCCTTTCCAGTCTTCTTCTCTTTATCTCCAAGAGGATCCAAAGCTGTGAATGCACTGTTCTCTACCTTTGGAGGGGTCTCTTTAACTGGTGTCCTAGGAGGTGGGCGTGATGGACCTTGCTGGTCACCCATCATAGGGAACGAGCTGGAGTGGAAAGGGTTGGTTACTGTTGGCTGACCCCAACCTGGAGCACCAGGTGGCATGGCTGGTGGAGGCTGCCATGCATGCGGCGGGACACCAAACTGAGGTGGCATCTGCTGGCCCCAGGCTGCGGGTTGTATGGGTAGACCACCAAAGGCAGACGGCTGTGGGAAGTTGGGCCGAGGGCCTGGAGCTGTCATTCCTGGCATGGGGAACATGGAGGATGTGGTGCTGGAGGCTCCCCATATGCCTGCTGCAGGGACACTTGTGGTAGCTGGAGGACCTAAATGAAGATTCCCTGAATATGAAGAATTGGACAAACAAATTTAAGTTTAACTGAAATAAAACGTAAAGCTTGAGAAACCCGTCTGACATAAATGTGAGATTAAGTTCCCATTTTGTGTATTACCAAGAACAGCTATGGAGGAGGGAGCTGAGTTGGCAGGTGTACTGTTGAAAAAGTCACCAGGAACAGATGACCCCTCAGAATTACCAGGAGCAGCGAACAGTTCTGCTCCAAAGAGGTCACTTGCTGTGGACTATTCACAAAAAGTAAAACAAAAATATGAAATAAAGTTGCACATATTTTCGACATGATAACTCAGAAATAATGCAGTACCCAGAACTTAAGATTAAACCAACACTTATGAACAGCAACTAATGATATAATATGATTATGTTTGTTACAAATAAATGCTATTTACCTGAGCATTGATACCTATGCATGCTTTACAGGTATTTCAATCACTGCGAGCATGAATGCATGTTAGAAAATAGATTCTGAGCAGAAATGACAAAAGGGTTAGAAAAGGATATTACCACAAGGACATGCATAAAAGACAGAAAGGATCCAAACAACATGTCCTTAACCACAGGTCAAAACCACAGGTCTGGTATCTTTTGTAAACCCAGTGCATCTTCTAGTTTACCCTGCCAGTCACCAATGCATAACCCAAAGGCTTGGTATAGGAGATGTTAGCAACTAGTTGTGAAAAATATGCAAAAAAACCCATTTTTAGGCAACATGCATGCAGCCCTTCTATGATTAATCTGACTGTGACATTTCACCTTTGCACTCCTTCGACCTCGTCCAGCCTTTGAGTTCTGTGGAGGGGGGTTTAAGACAACTGAATCCTTGCTATGAGTCACTGTGGATTGTGGGTGATGAGTTACGCCATTAGTGACAGGAGAAGTTTTCAACGAGGAATCACAAAATGGGTTTTTGGCTGAGGGACCTGGTCCAGAATCAATGACGTCCATCATCGTAATTGTGCTGCCCTGAGTTATTTTGCCCCCTAGTGGCCACTGTCCATTACTGAGAGCGAGGATCATGGACTTACTTGATAATTCATTTATCTGCTGACTGAGATCTTTAGAATCTCCATTCAAAAGACCGTTAATAATTGTCTTACTAGTGCTGTCAGCAGTGCTGTTTAGGTGATTGGTGGTGAGGAAAATCTGTGAATTACTGGGTGCTGACCGAGCAGTTATGTTAGAAAGGGGGTCATCTCTGAAAGGGTCACTGTCTGGGGTTGGGAAGTAACCAAATGTTGAGGAAAAAATATTCTCTGTCTGGGAAGGTGCCGTAGGTGCATTGGAAGTTATAAAGGAGTTTCCCTTTATGCAATTCTGATTGCTGTCAACTTCAGCAGAAAAGTCCAGCAAGAGAATATCATTAGAGTCCTGGTTAGCAGGAGAGGGACAGTGGGAGAGAAAAAACAGATTCATGATTCAGTTCAACAGAAAGAGACAAACGTGTTGACACAATGAAAAATGAATTAAATGGTGTGAAATGACATGACAATTTTAAGCTGCTACCTGTAGAATATTTACCCCAGAATAACACTGTGATTGAGTTACACGGTAAATCACAGACTTGACAAATGAAGTTAATTAACATAAAAAGTACAGCAAAAATGCTAAAGTCAGCAATATGTACTTGACCTTATACTGAACCTAGTGAAATGTCTTAAAAACAAGAATGTAAAACACCACCACTATGAAACTCCAGGGGTCACCAAAGACTGTTTCATAGGATTTACTGGTAGCAGCTTAGAAAGTCTGAACAACAATGAGATTGGTAAACATGAAGCATAAACTCAATTCTTAAAAGAATACTTTGAATCAAGTCAGGAAGTAAATGTATATAATTTTTTGAACACAAAAAAGTAGTCTTTTCAAAATTGAGTTCTCACACACACACACACACACACACACAAAATGTTCTGGAAGGTGTGGAGGTTATTCAGTGGAGCCATTTTTTCCTACAAGCTAAATCTGGCTTCAGAAAAAGAAGGCACAATGTAGCACTGCTATAATTGCACCTATGGAATCAATCTTATTAGTTTTTTTTCTAGCTGTCAAAAATATTTTTTATAGAGGAAAACATAAACATAAAAGTATAATTGCGTTGTTTGTTTCAAATAAACATTTTACACTATGGCACCACACTTACATTTGGAGCCTGGATGTCTGGAGGGGTTGACATGGCTCCAAAAAGGTCAAGTTGTTCCACTGGCTGGATGTAAAGAAGAAGAAAAATATATTTATACACTTACTATATTTTATTTATTTGCATTCACTGTTAGCAAACACAACAGAGAAGAAATGTCTTACTTGGCCAGTTTTGACTTCACCATCCATACTTAGCAAGGCGTCATTTCCATTCTGAAAACAGAAGAGAAGTTTTTTTAAAAAGGAGAGAGTGAGAGAGAAATAAGGAAAAGTGCTTCCAAGTGTTTACCTCAACTACAGCGCTGCCATTTTCACCCTGTAAGCAGAGGTAGGCTGTTAACAGTTACACTTATTTTCTTAATTCCTGAGGCATGTGTCATTTCACATCATTTCAGTGGAATGTCTAAAGATGTGACTCAGTGAAAGAGCACAGAGAGGCAGTGTTGACATTCATTCAACATTGCCTTCCAAATGGCCACACCACACGCTTTTCTTTTTTTTCTGAAAGGAAATGTTCTCGCTGTCCAACTTTTGAGAAAAAAAAAATCATGTTTTTCCAGTTTTAAGTCAAAAGCTTCTGAGTCTGTTACCTTCTGTGAGGCCTCTGCCTCTTTCTTTCTCATGTTGAAGATGACCTGAAAGAGATCTTTCAGATCGATGACCAGCGGCTCTGCCTGTATGGTGACATAAAAACATTTTCAATGTTGTGTATTAGTCTCTGTTTGTGTTTGTGTTTGTTTGGGATTGTTTGCTACCTGTTGTGCAGTCTTTATGGCAAAGAACTGATGCTGTCCCTCTGCCCCACACACATATCCAAATGCCCTGTTATCTGTTACATCTCTGGCAATGAAGGAGATCTTATTCACCACATGCTCGTGTTCAATAACCTGAGTGACAAGAATCAAGGTTTTACTGTATTAGCGCTGCAAATACAATCCAATGGACTCCACAGTGGGATATGACAGTAATGGAGGGATACAGCATTACTCACTCCTGATTTCTCATCGATGATCTTGATGCCCGACATGGAGATGTTGACCCAGATCCTCTGTTTGTGTTTGCCTTGGGACCGAGCAGCTACTGCCATACCCTGAAATAAGACAAATGATGCAACCTGTTCTATTTTTGACATATTATACATATATTTAACATTTGACCACGCTGATGCAGTTAGGATACATGTTTTTTAAAATTCCTGCATCTTAATATTTTATTCAGTGTCAAAGCAATTCTCGGGTCTTATGCTGCACCTTAAGTTTCATCATGGAATCCTGGCACATCTTGTCTCCTCGGGCCTCTGGGACATCATCAATGCCAATCAGTTTGGCCTTGTATCTCACACCATCCCCTTGAAACCTGCTCAGCAGGTACTCATCTGTCTTCTCTGGAACTGTAACCATTTAAAAAAATTATGATTTGTGATCGAATAGAAATACCTTAAAATGACTATTAATTCAAAGAAATGGCAAAGACATGGTCTGATCACAAACTTCTTCCATCACAAACTTCTTCCATCACTCACATTTCTTCTTCTCTTTCTTGAAGGGGACCTTGGAAGTGGCTGTTGCAGGAGAGGCTGGAGGGGTTGTGGGAGTTGAGGCTGTAGATGGGAAGGCAGAGCTGGGATCAGCAGGGGCGGGCACGCTGTTCTCCACCTCTGCAGACATGGCGTGGAGTAAGCCTCACTATGCAAGTGGACGGTCAGGAGTAAAACAGACGGCAGCTCAAGGCCAGCGAGGTCAACCAAGCAGAGGACTCAATACCCGCACATGCTTCCCCTGTTATTTGCCTGGAGCAGAAAAAGTGAAGTGGGAGAGTGAGTGTGGTTGAAAGAGAAAAAAGGAGAAGATGAGAGGCTAATGCAAACTCTTTCTTAGTAAAATTGCAAACAAGGCATTGAACCATAAAGGGCCACAAATAAAATACTTTAAGACTCCTAGAAAGATTTTGTAAGCAGCTTGATATGAGATTTTTCTGCACATCATAAACAATGATATTCTTCCAGCAATCCACATTAAACATTTACAAGCACAGAAACACCCATCAGAGAGAGAAGCATGACATGGCATATGACCCATAAAACATCACGGCCCCATATGGACAAGAGCACAGAAAATCCAGAGCAGTGCAGAGTAACTGTGGTTTACACATGCTGTGTCAGTTGTTTAGCCCTGTAAAGGAGTAAATTACCCTAAAGATAAGGGAGGCCTCTTCATAAATGTACTGCAGCTCTTCGTCTGACATCTTACTTATTTAGGGAAGAATAATGGGTGTCATTATAACTTCATAGGTAGATCAAGAAACACACATTTTATAATCAAGCTGTAACATTATGAGATTTGTCAGACTCATAAAAATGCTTTTCAACAACCAGTGAGCTGAACTAACCATATAAAACTGCATTTAACTCCAATCAACAAAAAACATCACTGTCAATTGATCTGATAATGGACATCAGTCACAAATACAGTCCCACTGCACTTACCGTGCAGGAACCACAAGGTAATTTCACATGATGCAAAAACGTCACACTGGATTATAAAGGATGTGAGAAACTTTCACATCTCCTCATCTATGTGTAACAAACTGCTTTATAAATGGATCCAAGATCACCACCGGCATTTGATGAACCAAGCGAAGCACTGACAATCAACTGCATGCAGTCACACTGTGCTACATATTACAAGCATGCAACACAAACATGGTTCCGTGTGGGACATACATACCTTTAGGACTAGTTCCAGTGGCTACGCTGGATAGAATACCAGTGGAAAGAGGCTGCGAGTGCTGTAGGACAGAACAAAGGTTGAAAGTGGGCAAAGGTTGAGCAATTACCTGAAGTTAATCTTACGCTAGCAGAGCAAAAATATCTCGTGATGCACAGCTAAGCACCTCCAAACATTCTCACTTTTAAGCCGTCTATAAAAACTATCATTACAGTTCATATAATGATGATGTGGAATGAGGGAAAAGCTGTCCTCAAAGAATAAATACACCTGTGGGATCATGCGAATTCAGAACGCTTTCATCTAAAGATGAAGCACCTCAACAACACGGTCCTGGTCCAGAATTATTGTTTATGATTATATCAATCAAGCAGGCGATTTGTTTGAGGCATAAAGGAAATGAGAGCAATACAGGATGAGATAACAGATGAGAGCTTAAGGTCACCGAGGACATTCCAGCTTTGTGCCAATAGCTATGTCTCTATGAGGCAGTTCTGACAATATCAGAAAATTGATGCAAGTGCACAGAGACAATTCAAAAAGGAGGGTGGTTGGAGTTTGAGATGAGCGTGTTTTCTTCAGTCGATGTTCAAATAAGCGCTGATTTACAGCTACTTGAGCTACTGCAGCTGTAAAACAATAAAAAAGCCTCTGTTTATCTTCCATTACTAGTTTTTAAGTCAAGGAAACAATCCAAGTGTGTTTGGTTCCCGTGGTGACATTTAAATGGCTGTAAGGCTCAGACAGAGGCCTGCTGTTCTGTTTGGGTTTTTTTTGTTTTTGGCTGTGCAGGGGAGCTGAGAAAACCCCTTAACACTTGTTGATGCTCCATTTACACGCAAATGACACATGATTACACCTATCAGGCAACAGTGGTGTCTGACCTACAAGCTGAATAAAAAGGCTTATAAAAAGTTAAATGTCAGCTGCTGAGTTAAAGGATAACATTTTAACAATCAACTAAAAAGGCAGTCACAGGTAGCCTGTGAAGAATGAGGGGAAATATTTGCAGCTTTTTTTTTTACAGCATCCACCAGTGTCACAACACACACACACACACACACACACACACACACCACGTAGCCAAGTGTAAATTCATATTTGTCAGCAGAATAACTGCAGTGCAAGAGCAGAAATGTCACAATCCTGGATCGTCAGGAAACGTAAACTGCTGCACATCTGGAGGAAATCAGCGAATGACTCAGTCCGCAAGTGAATGAGATGGTGAAATACCACAGGCCCACTGTGAGCACAGAGGGCATGCAAACACTTTCACAAAACGAAAACAGTCTCGCTGGAAAACTCGTCCGTGGACAGGAACAGATGAAAATTAAAAATCCTAAGTGTGTCAAGGTTAGAAAAAAAATCAGCTGTGGCAGAGAAATATCACGATTCGAGTCATAAATGAAATAAAAACACTGAATTATCATGGACAAACTGATTTGAAGTTTGTTGGAGATTGAAAAAGTCAGCTTCCCGTTAAAACACGCGTTTTTATTTGGGGTTTTACTCAATGACATCTTTCTCTAACTGCTTTAAAAACCACTACCTGCAGCAGCAGCTTCTCCAGCGCGTCGCTAGTCCAGTTAACAACACAACGTCGTACCTGTTCGGAGGCGCGCAGAGAGACAGAGACAGAGAGAGGTGGCGAAATCCGTGATGTCCTGCGCTGCAAAATGAGTCAAATCAAACACAGCTTCGGAAAAACGACTCTAAGCCGAGGACTGAAAGAAGCGCCTGCTCCGGACTCCCAGGTTAACCCTTCACTGACTTCAGCTGAGAGAGGGGCGGTCATGTAAAAAATATATCACCATTGGTGGGTAGGCTGAGGAAACATGTTACGCCCAATAGCTTTTTTTTTTTTAATACAACACAGTCTTTTATTTTGACTTTATTCACATATTCACACTTTCACGTTCATCAATACCTAAACTATAATAAAGTGTTTAAAGAAAAGGCTCATAGCCCATATAGAACTCTTATCTTATTCAGTTTAAAGCTGCAGTGTGAGACTTGAGCTGCTGCTGTTCTCTCTGCTCTGCTACGCTCTTCTACCATCTGCTACACACAGCCTCAGGTTTTTGTTATCACATCTGCATTGGTGAAAACTCAGAACCTTTCAGAAGTGAATATTCTGCCCCTGTCTGTGAGCACCTCTCCACAATGAGATAAGGTTCAGGACAGCTCTACAAAGTTTTACGGTGTCTTTCAACACATTGTTTTAGTTTCAGAGTAGTATACAGCTTTTTGAACAAAAAAATGTCATTTGGCATTTGCTTGACATGTAGACAGACACACTCTATGGAGCATTTCAGTGAGCATCTATTAAATGCTCCATACAGCTCTACTTTTAATTTACAGATGCCAAATATTCAGTTATTGCTGATTTAATTTTTCTGAAGACAGCTGTTGCTTAAAAGCAGCATATCCTTCACTGTAACCCATGGTTTGAAACACGTCATCGTCTTCTGCATTCCACTGTGTGAAAGGACAGAATGGCTTTGAGAAGAAAACGGTTTGGATGAAATGACGCAAAGATTGCATTGTTGAACCTTCCTTTACCAGTATTTGCATTGACAGCAGTGGCTAACGTGTTAGATAGAAATCATTTGTATCATATAGGACTAATGGCGAAACAGTGATGACCGTAAGATGTCATGTAAAAGTAGTGTGGAGACAGAAGAGCCAGAGAGGAAAACTCCATTGTTGCAAACACAGCACATTTTTTAAAGGAGTAGGCACTACATTTCCTATGCTGCGCAGTAGTCTTGATGAAAATGGGTGGTCAGCTGTCTCACTATAAACCATGTAGAGATTCAGCCATAATGACAGTTTTTATATTTGCTGTTCTAAGCACTGAGCGCCTGTTATGATATTCCCAGGTAGAAAATCTTCAAGTCACACAGAACGTGTTTTGTCTGATGTTTGCAGAGGCATCAGCCGACGTTTGTTTTGGACAATTAAGAAAAGAGCTGGATTGTTTGTGTAAGCAGACATAGCCACAATTAAAAAGACAAAGAACACCCAGCAACACAGGTAATCTGTAATAGCCGCAAAACCGAAGCAAACGTCAACTCTGTGATCTGCACTAACACGAGTGGTGATGTCAGTGTTTCCTGTGAACTAGAAGTTTCGCTTCTGTAAATCTGGCGTTTTCCTTACTGTCCATCTCGTCACAGAGAATTAGCCGTAACTTATACGCTCAGTTTATTACACACACCTCTACAGTCTATTGCAATCTAACACAGCTCTGCCATGAATTCTGTTTTGGTAGTAATTCTACTATATGTTTATTACTGATGTGATACTGGGAATATTTACAGGCCCCTCATTTAAGTAAATATGGTGTTAGAATGTACAGGTGTACCTGATAAACTGGCGAGTGCGTGTACAGTAAGATGGCTTTTTTGGGGGTTTTTTTTGTTTGATAAAAGTCATCTAGCTATTTATTTGCATGTGTGAGATGTGTTTTAGCAAGATGTTAATGTCACTATCAGTGTTCACAGTTAAGAAGAATCAACATTTCTTCTCATACACAACCATCTGAATGGTCTACCAGGGGTTGCACTGGCAGTCATATATCTTTTTGACTGACCATTGGACTGACTATTTCAAATACGTTTATTTTTTAAATTCACAGATGGCGACTGCCACCTAATCTGCCCGTGCTATAAAACCTAAATCCGCTGACCCAACCCCCACGTGAGAACGACCAGATGCAACAATCATGTCTTCCCGTATTACTTCAGCTTAGATCCAAACTTACAGAGTGCTGCTGATGTAAGATAGAACTCAAGACACAATGGTTCAGCGTTGCCCTGTCAATTATTCTTAAATGCTTTAAGATGTAAATGGATGTTGGAATAACCACGACCACCAACTGAGACAGAGCTCTCTGACAGTGAGCGGTGTTTCTGTCCGGAATACCTACATGATATTTGATTTAACTATGACTTGCAAAGATATCCAACCTTGAAATAAAACTGAACCTCTCTCATGGTTTACAGTGGTGACGGTGTTCTTCACCAGTTGTTCAGGTGCCTTCCCGTGTCTGTGTGGGTTCCAACTGGGTACTCTGGTTTCCTTCCACAGTCCAGTAACATGGCGTTAGGATAATTGGTGACTCTCAAATGCTCAGTCCTTGTCTGTCTCTACATAACAGCCTAGTGATGGATGGATGATCTTTTATTTGAAGGTTTCATTTTATCTAGTGACGTGATTTTCCAAAAACGTCCCATTTTGTGTCATCTGTCCAAAGGACGTTCTCCCAGAAGCAGTGTGGCACGTCACCATGCATTTTATTATACTCCACTCTGGTGTTTGTGTTTTTCTTTCAAAAGTGGGGTCTGCCGTGGTTCACTAGGAAAGTGAGGCATGCTGTGACAGACACTTTAAAGCCTTCACCATGCATGTTTGCATATGTTCTTCTATGTCACTGCAGACTATGTTATTCTGTTCTTGTTCACTCTGGTGCACACAGTGATACTAAACACCACAGTGACTCATTTTGTTCCTTTAAATAATCTGAATAACTGATTATAACACTGAAGACAGCTGTGATACAAATTGAAGACAATAGTCTACTTGGAATAACACTTTCTTTCCACATTTTTTATCACCTCTTCTAACAGGTACCAGTAATTATTATTAATAATGACGAAAGCTTGAAGAGGTATAAAGTTTACTGCTGTGCAAGTTGAGAAGTGAGAAATGAGAGAGAAAAAGTCAGAGGAAGGACGTCCTTCCTGGCTTTGTACCGTTTGGTCTGCTGACAGGCAGGTTTTTAGGAGATGAGCCCCACAAAAAAAAAGATAATTGACTAGATGAGGCTGTGTTTTTCCCTTTAGTCACCAACCAGTTTTAGGAGTCATCTTTTTCATAATCCTTGTATAACCTATGTCAGACAACCAAAATAAATGTGTGTATCTGAAAACAAAAAAATTGGTTTAATTTAGGCAGAGCTGTTTTTATTTATAGATGTGTATGAAAACGACAATGAAAGACGCTGTGGGGGTAGAAAAATGTGTTAAAATGTGCAAATGAACCTGTTCTCTTCAGTGTCATGTCTCTAATCCAGCTTCACTGCTTGATAACGCTGGGTTAAAATTGCAGTTCCCTGTTCTTCTGAATTTGAATTATTGTCTGTTTAGGCCATTGGCGCACCAACGCAACTACACACCTTAATACAGAAAGACACACCGGATGCTACTCACTCAAGGGAGCTCATGGGAGAGATTCTCGTAGGAAAGGAAAAGCATTAGACACCCTTTTCAACAAATAGACTACATATACCACAAGTCAGCACAGACTGTAACACACTAGAGGGTTTATTTTTGTGATAGAATGCTGACAGAGACAATCAAATGGGAAGTTTCCTTCCCTTAGTTTATGACAGGAAGGCCATAATCCAAACATCAAGCATTTAGGGCGTGAATCCCTTACTTGGCTGCCATCATAGCTAGAACCTGAGATAACCACATTCTTCCAGTCCGTAATTGAGGTTGTTTTAGATTTTATCCTACGTCCCTTTCTTTTTTTCTTAACTCTAAACTGCCTTAACAGCACTTGACCTTTTCACTCCAAAAAATACAACGTGGAGCAGTAGCACAAGGGGAAGTGCAGGAAAGTTGCCGTGTACTGTTGCACATGTTGAAGATTTAATGGGATGAAATATGTAAATTACAGAAAAACTGAGCAACACTCAACAAGTGTTTCCACACCAAACACCCGCCCCAGAAAACAGGAAGTCTTTCTAGTCAGGAGAAATATTGGCCAAGCACCTTACCTACCCTCTGGTTTCCTGAGAAAGCTGACAGGAAACTGTCGAACCTCGTAAAACTGGTGACTTCAGCACATATTTGTGCCTCTCCAGCAGGCCATGACCACATAGCCCCTAGACTACCCCAGCTCTGTGTGCAGATAAAGGGAAAAGAATACAGAGTAGCCCCCAGATTGACACCAGGGAATAGTCCAACTGTGTTTATTTAAGTTAACAGAAAGTACTTGTCAGCTGAAAATACTGGAGTTTAACTCACTCAGACTTAAACTCCAGACCTCCAACTCTATGTGTCCATGAATAATGATTCACCAGATCATGAATGATTAGCCTATTTGATCATAATCCTAATGATTCCTGTCTATTTTTAAATCTCTCTACATTGTACACACTATTCAGATTTCTCTTACACACACTGCGCTTACACACACTGCGCTCTGTCTATTTGAGGACTAAAGCAATGCAGACTCAGCAGAAGCCTCCCAGACCACATGACGGATTATTAGGTGCAACAGTTTAAAACTTCCTGTATTGTGCAAGGCTTGTTTTTATATATTTACAAAACACAACAACAGTTTCTATGCTATAAAAGTGTAAATGTAAGTGTATGCAGTATATATGGTTAATATTGACTCTATATTGGTATAGTTCTTCACCCTAGAGACATAAACAGTGAAGAAATGTAAGACATGGACCAACTACTGCTGTTATCTGTTTCGATGTTGCCATCTTGTGGACAAACAGTCACACTTCAGGACACTCTCCACAAACAGCAAAAAATCAGCAAAAAAATCCTGTTGACACTTTTCCAAACATATTTATGCGCAGACACAGGTTTGTTGCTTAGTTGAATTTTGATAGTCTTGCTACTGAGTTTCCCAATTCTAGTGGCCAATGTACATAAGTGTCACAACAGTGTTGTCAAAAACTGCCTCTTAAAATATTTGCGTAGGGATTGCATAATCCTGAAAACATAAATGACCAAATAGTCTCAAATCAATGGAAGCAATCTTAAAACAAACAAAGTAAATCACATTTGTGGTCATGAACAACAAACTTTAATTAGAACGAAGACTGTATCTATCATTCATGCATGTTTCCTTAAACTCACTGTCTGTTTTCTTAGTATTCAGTAATACAGTAAGAAATTATTCATCACTTTTATTTATTATTGTGCCTGAGAAGAAGCTTCAACCACACAGTGATGAACAAAACATACTGACTGGATGACTAAATGTCTTTGTTCAAACAAACTTTGCATACTCTTGTTGAGGACTTTCCGAGCACCGAATCAATACCACTGATTTGATGTCAACACAGTCATGTTGCAGTTGGAAAATCATTGACAGGGAGGTAGCTTAAAAGACTTAGATATGGACAGACACACACACCATTTGCCTTGTCACAGATTCATCATGAGAACTGAGGTCGTTCTCCAGCTGGGCATCTGTGCCCTGTGTCTAACTCTGGCACTTCTTGGTGAAGGACTGTATGTATATTTCCTATTCAATTTAAATTTTTATTGTTTTCTATAGATTTGAGTATGTTACGATTCATTCGTTGCATTTAATGTGTGTATTTCAGGGCAGTGGAACTTCCCGATCCACCACCAGTCAATTGCGTGTGGAGTCAATGGTCGGCGTGGAGTTCTTGTAATCCTTGCACAAAATCCAAAGTGAGTCCATTAAAGTTAATACCAGTGGCTACTAACTAAATTCTACATTTAAATTGTAGCTCATCACTTCAAATAGACAAGAAAGCTAAAGACAAAACAGGAAAATATTTTAGACTTTTTTCCCTTTAAGTTGAGGTTAAACATGAAGTGCTATATATTGTAAGGTTTTATGATGCTAAATGTTTCTCAAAGCTGACTAACAGCCAGTCAACACAAACGTAAGGTTTACACCTTCTCCAACCCAACAAATTTTCTCAACACTGTTTCTGTAGTTGCTGCTGTCTTCCTTTGCACGACAGTATAAATGCTTTGTGAAATAGGCCATATCATTTGTGATCCCCAGAGACGTTCTCGAAGCATAGAAGTGTTCGGCCAGTTTGGGGGCGAATCTTGCCAGGAGTCACTTGGGGAAAGGGAGTTCTGTATACCAGATGCTGTATGTGATCTGCCTCCACCCCCTGAGTGTTCAGACTCAGAGTTCCAGTGTGAATCAGGTGATTCAGCTTCTTTTAAGACAATTACAGTATCTCTCTCTTTATTAATTTAGGTTCCATGAGTGTAACTTTAATATCTACACAGGTTCTTGCATTAAAAAAAGGTTAATGTGCAATGGGGATTATGACTGTGAAGATGGGTCAGATGAGGACTGTGATCCAGAGCGTAAGCCCTGTGGTGCAGCAGCCTTGGAAACTAATGAGCAGGGTAGAACAGCAGGATATGGGTAAGAATGTTTTAATAGAGAGCAAATTTAGATGGAATCAAACAGTCAGTACATATTAAAATGAAGGTAAAGCAGAGGCTTTTCGTGTTGTAGTTGCATCAGGACAGCACGTTGGCCAGCTCGCAGTGACTGTTTAGAAATGATGCTGATAAGATACTGATTCCACTAATATTTCAGTTAATTTTAACCAGTACAGTAAAAAAAATCACCACTCTTCCAGACTGACCTCTGATCATGGACCTTGGTTTTACCCTATTTGTAGTCTTTACAATAAGCTTCTAATCTCATTGCTCTAGCTTGCATTTAAAAAACATTTATTTTAAGTGCAAGTAATAGAAAGTGCACCTGAGCAGCATCCTTCTCAGAAACATTTCGTATTGTAGAGAGTCTGAAGGTGACCACTGTATCTATGCACCAGAATCAACATCTTAGGTGCAGATCCTCGAATGAATCCCTTCAACAATGATTACTTCAATGGAAGGTGTGATCGAGTGACGAATCCAAACACTGGGAGGCATGACAGGCTTCCCTGGAATGTTGGGGTGCTCAGTTATCAGGTTTGCCAGAAACATTTCTCTATTTTATCCAGATGTGTACGTAAATAAAAATAATGATTTGGAGAAATCCTGTCTTCCCTTAACACTTTTACTTCCTGTCTTTCCAGACTCTAGTGGAGGAAACTGTTTCTAGAGAAATCTATGAGAGTACGCACACCCTTCTGAGGGAAATACTTAAAGAGTTTAACTTTAAAGTTGATGCTGGACTTTCCTTCAAACTTAAACCAACTGAGGAGTCCTTATCAAAGACTCCTATAAACGTGGATGCAGGGATTGGATACGAGAGGAAATCAATGATTAAGGAGGTTTCAGAGTTTACCACCATTAAGGTGAATGTTAGCCATTTGCATTTAATTAACATTGCATCAAGCCCACAGGTCCACTGACTAAACTAAAAGAACAAAATTGTGGTGCCAAGAATATTTGGAATTTGCGTTTGCTGAAACGTCTCTCCTGTACACTCAGAACAAAAGCTTTATGCGGGTGAAGGGCAGAGTACAGCTGAGCACCTACAGGATGCGCTCCCGTGACCTAAAAGTGGCAGATGAATTCCTGGAGCATGTCAAGTCTTTGCCTTTGCAGTATGAGAAGGGTATTTATTTTGCCTTCTTGGAGGACTATGGAACCCACTACACCAAAAATGGAAAATCTGGCGGCGAATATGACTTGATCTATGTTCTTAACCAGGACACCATCAAAGCAAAAAGTAGGTACCGGCCAAGCGTCTGATTTTCAACCTAATTGTTTTGATTTTTGATCGTTCTTATTCTCTAATCTTTGTTGTTGTTCCAGATCTGACTGAGAGGTCGATTCAAAATTGCTTGAAAATAGGCATCACATCGGACTTTAATGTTGATAATGAGACTGCAACAGGAAGAATTGGAGTGGATGGATGTGATCATGTAAACCGAAAAGAACAAGGTCTGTTTTCCCTGGTTTCATTCTGATCACACAATGTTACATTACATTTTTGAATTACAGCTTCAGGTCTATTCAATTACAACATCCACAATTCATTTGTATGCAATTTATTAACATAGCAGAACAGTGTGCCTTAAGGACCAGGGTTGGGGACCACTGCTCTAAAACATGACATATTTTGTTACAAGGACTTTAATGAATAAGGTTTACATTCATGTCAGTAACAGTTAGTCTGCTGTTTCTACACAGCTTCAGTTGATGGAAAAGCACTAGTGGACAAGGTGATGACATCAGTCAAAGGAGGTACTCTAGAAAGTGCGGTTGCTATGAGGGCTAAATTAAATAAGGAAGGGGTGATGGACATCGCTACGTATCAGAACTGGGCACGGACTATCGTTGATGCCCCTGGACTACTTAATAGTGAGGTAAGAATGTCCATCCCACTGGTTCAAACACCCTAACAACTCTTAGATTTACTGCTACACTACTGCACTAAACAATTAAATAGGGCTTCACATGGTTATAAGACGTTAAAAATGTGACCTAATTGCTATCTTACTCTGGTGAGTAACGTGCACATATTCTGTTGTTTCTGGCAGCCAGAGCCAATCTCTATGTTAATTCCACTGGATTTACCTGACGCTAACACCAGGATTTCCAACCTGAAGAAGGCCACAGCAGACTATGTAGCAGAGTATAATGTGTGCAAGTGTAAGCCTTGTCATAACGGAGGGACTCTTGTTCTGCTGGATGGAAAGTGTATGTGTCTGTGCCCTCATCTGTTTGAAGGAATGGCCTGCCAGAATTACAAGGGCGATAAAGCAAAACACCCAGGTACAAGATACGATAAAGCATTCAGTATTCCAAGATATCAACAAGGACATTCATAAGGTAGCACATCAGCTCATTTTTTCTTTTAAGTGTTTATTTGGACAATGTTTTTTTTTAGGTACAAGACCTACTGCTAATCAGGAAGGTAACTGGTCATGCTGGTCTTCCTGGTCCAACTGTAAAACAGGGAAACGATCAAGGACACGCGGTTGCAACACAGATGGGCTCCCTGGAGCTGAATGCAGAGGAGACGCCAACAGTGAAGAAAAGTGTTAAGCAGATAGAGCACGATTTAACAAACACAATCTCTTTCTGTCTCTCCTTGACACGCACACTGCACACACAGCATATATCAGAAAGACAAATGTCCAAGCTTGTAGTCATTTTTGTCTTTACAAGTTTAGTTAGAAGAACAGTGCAATCTTTAGTTCGGATGTTGGCGTATACAATATTAATTTTAGATATTTACACCCTCCATTGTATCCCAACACACAGGTCTGGTATTTTTTTGTACAATGTAAAAATCCAATAAGCATTATCAGCCGCAAAACAAGTTTCAAGGTTTCAAGCCGATGTGCATAATGTAATGTCACCACAACAGACATACAAAAAACTCAAGCTGAGCTATATATTATATACAACTCTGAAAACAACTTCATTTAGAAACCTGTGCTGTTTTTTATAGCAAATTTACAGCATTTTCCAGCAAACATCACTGTGTCTTTCAACTTGTGTTCACTTATACTAGTGTCGGCTGAAGTATGTATTAATGGGCTAATAACTCATCTGTAAAAGCACGAACACATTCCAGCTCACTGTGCGGTGCAAATGAGAACCAGATGAGTGGAAACTGCCTGGACGGAGAGAGACATGACACAGAAGACAACTGGTGGACAGAGATCAGAGACGTTTAACGTTGGACATAAACCAAAAATAAAATTATATGTGCCTTACTTTCCTTAGTTGTCACATAGAGTTGTCTTTCACTCTTTCACACCTGTTAATTACCCTATAAGTAATATGTTAAAATGACATATTAGTGAAATTAAGGACGAGGAAGCTGTGCTTCAATAAATCAGGACTTTTTAACTCAAAAAGAAACAAAACATTACACAGTGGTTTTTCACACTGGAGACAAACCTACATGAAATACAAACTAGAACGGACTTCAGTGAACTGTATGTCTGTGATTGGTTAACATGTGAAAGGGACAAATAATTTAAGTTATGCAGCAGCAAAATAGGTTTTAACATTAGGTGCTGTTAGTACTGTTTGTACAACCTGTTGCTCTCACCTCCTTTCAGAATAGGTCATAAGAGGAGAGTTAACTCATGTTTTTCAGTGGGGAAAATGTCAAAATCCATGCTTTTATTTTAATAAATAAGAATGGATATGCTGCTGTTCTTTTTGTTACGTGATACTCGCCTAAGCAGCAGATCAAGTCTACTGTAAAAAAGACTGTAATACAGTATGTGCTATGTTCAAACCACACTACCTAAGATTTGTCTTCTTACATTGTTTCGTTAATTTTGTCTTCATTTGCAGTGCGTTGTCGCTGTCAGTGGTAAAAAGATGACTATTGGTTTATTTTTTTAGTCGTGGATTTACTCTCACAAAGAGTAAAACAAGGTGACTGACATATTTGCTTAGCTTAACAGCCTTTGATTTCCATGTTTGCTCTTGGATTGAGACTCAATCATTTAGCACAGGCATGACAGGAGATCCTCGTGCCAGAGACGGCCTTGTTAAGCAAACAGCAGTGAGTGAGGCAGCAGAGAGAGCACGGTTGCAGCCTTGCACAATAACAAGTAATGTGCACAGGCTTGTGAATGAGAAATTTGCTTCTATCATTTAGTGACATTTTTCAGATTTTTTTTATATCAGAAATTGAATTGACTATGGGTCTTGAATGTACTGTAGCCTAGTGTAAAACTTTTTGACTTCGTTTAAATTGACTCGACTTGATTCTGATTTGGCGTCATTTCTTTCTTTTTTTACCGTCTCAGTAAGCATTTTACGAATATTACCTCCTGTCATTATTAAAACAGAAAGTAAGTGTGTGTGTGGTGTGTGTGTGTGTGTGTGTGTGTGTGTGTGTGTGTGTGTGTGTGTGTGTGTGTGTGTGTGTGTGT